>VWZK01019036.1:0-31556 GCA_013396935.1 Baryphthengus martii | reverse complement strand
GGAGCGAGGGTGTGGTGCCCTTTCCAGAGGCTCTGCGGAGCGCCCGTTGGCTGCAGTCTGAGGGATCAGCCCAGCGTCACGGTACCAACTACTGCAGCGTAGGCAGACCATCGGCATCGGTAAATGTTTTTCTTGTTTGTGGGCCGCTGAGTCGTTTGTCAGTCTTCCTTGATTGAAGGTTGAGAAAATACCCCGGATCAAAGACCTGTACAGACTGAGAGAGTTGTCCTTGAACTGTATCTTGTTTGTCATAAAAGCGTGATTGTGAGTAAACACTGAGGAAGACACGTGATCGTAAGTCGCTCCTGAGAAAGTCTTGGGAACAGTTGTGTATCAAACCATACAAAACCCTGTAGACATAAAAGCTCAGGTCTTATAAATGTAACCGCGTAGTTCTGAGGTAGAAACCTTGAATTTAGGAGCTGGGAGTGAAGTATGTTCTTCCTTCCGACTGAGGGTATAAGATGCTTTAAGCTGTTAGTAGAAAGTGTGGAAACTAGTAAAGGCTGCCTTACTGGTAGACATGATACCTCAAGTTGCCACTCATCTCTCCGTAGAGGGTGTCAGCGCCGAAGAAAGGAGGAGTGAGAGGGTTTTATTTTGAAATATTTGCTGTTTGTGTTATTTTTACCTGTTGAGGTTACACTTATTTTCCTATAAAGACCTCTTCGATCTTTTATCTCTTGCAGTCTCTGTGGCTGTGTTAGGTCTAGTTGGCCTTTTAGCAGGACATTTGAGCTGTGTACTCAAAGTAGGCTGTTCAACTCCACCTCTTATTACAAAGTGGTCATCTATTTCCCAGGTACAACTTTAAAGTTTGATTTCAGAGCTTGATTTCCTACCAAGTCTTGAGAGGCATCACATGTATTCCTTATTCTAGGAGAGAGAAAAGTTGTTTCCAGACTTTTGTCTGAGGTTTTGATTGCTAAGTTACATAATGTGGCATAAACCTATAAAATATGTTGCTTCTCGCCTTACTGTTCCCTGATTTCCCTGTCGATGGATAGCATCGTGAGTGGCATCAAAATGATGCAGAAGCCAGAAGTGTCTTTTACCAGAAGAGTATGTTGAGGTTGCTCAGTGAAGGACACAATAAGTGTTACGTTCCAGTAACGTGTTCTTTTCCTTTGTAGCAGCAACAGGCTTTTAAATCAGTTCAGAGTGCAACATAACTTAGGGTTTTTTTTTATTTTATTTGTTCCTCAGAGAAGTAATTTAGGTACTTTTTGTCCTTGCTACGTGCAGTGTAAATTGAGGTGACTACTTTGTCATTATAGAACTCCTTACAGCATATTAAGTACTACTTGGGATTTGTTGAATTCCTGTATAGGTAAACAACATGTTTGAAGTTTTAATTTGAATGTCTTCGTGCTCATTCAAAAAAAAAAACCCTTAAGATACTGATACTAGAAAAAGGGAAACATTCTCATTCTGAAATGTCCTATAAACCCATAATATTCTCCTTGTGGTTTAATAGTGTGATACTGTTTTTATTGTGAGACCATTGTCTCGCTCTGTCCTGTGATAGCTTGGCATGTTCACGGTAACCACCTCAGTGTGTTACCAGGATCAACATCAGCCTTACCTGGGTATTGTGTGTATTCAAGGCAACTATGAAGACCTTGCTTCTCAAGCTTCTAAGGTTTAAAATGGTTTTCAAAAAATCCCGGAGGGGGACACAAAACCAAAAAGCAACCCAGAAGACTTCTTACTAGAGTTTGTTAACAAAGTTGAGGTGACTAGTGTCTAGCTTTATCTGTCTAATGTATTCTAGTCATGGCTCCATTGTCCTCAGCTGCAGATACATAGCTTCATGATTTCTGCTGGTAGGATTCCAAGTAAATTTTATGATGGATGCCCAGAAATTGAAGAGCTCTTGTGTAGTAGTTTTAAAAAAAATTACTAATCTGAATGACGTGCTTTATGTCAGTGAATCTTTGTTGAAAGGAAAAGATAAAAATCCGCTTTCTTAGAGCAGAAGTTCTTTGCCTAGACCATGAGGCCTTTTTTTTCTGGAACCTTTTCACCTCTGCGTCAAAAAAGCCAAAGTTCCTCTTGTTAAGTGCTACTTCTTATACAACTCTGATTCATCTTTATGTCAGATTCTTCTCTTTTGCTGGCTGAGATGAAGACTGCGGAAAAACTGTACAGTTATATTAAATAAATTAATCATAATGTTCATCCATAAGCTGCCATTAAATTTTATGTGTTTTTTTTAAATGTACTGCCTTTATCTTAAATCTTTTTTTTTGTATGTAATTTCTGCAAGATTTCTTTACTTAGAGAAAGAAAGTATTAATAGATAATATAGTACCATCCTCGTGTGTTCAGGTTGGAGTCACAACCTGTGCTAATATATAAGATTAAGCTGATTGATAATATTGTCCTCTTGGGGTTACAGCCAAAGGAGAAAATTAGCCTTGTGCCTTTTTATGTATGTTTGTGGAAGCAGTTTGCTGGTCTTGGACTCCGTTTCAGCTTCTAGGGCTAGTTGGCTCTGGTGTCCACAGTCTTCCACCCTGTTCTTTCCTTTTCCTGCCTGAATGCTCTTACTTTGTCTGTCTGTGGTTGGTGCATGAGCAATTTTATTAGTATTAAGTGATCTCTTTTTTTTTTTTTTTCTTGAAGTTCTTAGAGCTTACAGTTCTGTCTCTTGCTGCTGTTCATCCAGACATTAATTTCTACTGGTAGCTTCCATCCCTTCTTTTAGAACCTTTGTGCATTCTACATATGTCTGTGTCTGACTTTTATCTGTGTTACTTCATTCTTTCATTCCACACCTATCTGAAGCAAAGTGATGGAGAAGCAGCATGGTCCGTGATGAAAGTGGTAATGCTGGTGCTCTTTGTGAAGTACCTAGTAGTACAGAGTTGGATCTGTTATTCTATATGTCTGTCCCTTATATTTTTGTATCAGGGTAAAATGTAGAGAAATAGTATTTAGGTTGTCAGATCTGATCAAGACCTACAGCTGTCCTGTCCAGCATACACCCTAGTGTGCGTTACCGTGATATTAATCTAGCTCCACATTTCGCAGCTTTTTTCATGCTCAGCGTGGCTTCGACTAGAAGTACTAGGCTTCAACTGCATGTTATGGCAGATTACTCTGAAGCTTAAATTAATCCTTCCAGTGTCTTAACTCATATTACAAATAGGAAGTAAACTGATTTTTACATTTTATTGCACACTTGAAGTGGTGTATCTTAGATTATCAGATTTGTCCTTACTGAATTTCTTTCAGATTTCCACAAATGACAGTCAGTCTTCTGTAGTTTGGAACGCTGCTTAGAGCGTTCTTAGCAGTACGGCTGTATTTACAACTTAGAGAATTGCATAAGCTTGTGCAATATTTACTTAGGGGTTTAAATGTGATCTGGGAAATTTAACAAAGTCATGATTTCAGGTTCCTAATCCTAAATTCGGCAAGGGAGAATTTCAGGTTCCTGAGCTGATCTTGCTTAACTGGTTATGTCTCTGTCAAAAGTGAAGCGTTGCTAATGTGTGAAGCATGGTCTAGAAGCTGCTGTGCTTTTCCATAATACAGCTCAGCAGCTTGTTCTACATGAATGTAAACATTTACTTAAACTTGTTATGCTTTGTTATATATATATTTTTTTTCCAAATCAAGTAAAAAAGTCACACTTGCAAGATTAAGCATTTAGGCTACTCTATGTTGTTACCTGTGTTGTAAAGCTAGCAACTGAACATGCACCAGGACAGTATTTAAAAAACCTTCCATTCAGGAAATTAATCTTAACTGACCAGCTGTTTGGTCAGTGGAGTTCTGTACAAACTAGCTTTTACCAGGTAGGATATGTAATGCAGCGTGACTTTCAGCTAAAATTAAAAGTCTTAACTATGTGAACTCAACGTGAAACTGCAGCCAGACATGAGGTACGTCAGGATTGATGCAGCAGCTTTTCACAGACTGTGTTGCTATGAGTATGGCTGCTGCGTGCATGCGTGCGTGGGTGGGGGGGAAGCACTTTACTGATTTCTAATTTTCTTTCTGATATAGATAGCAATTGCCATTCTCAGAAGATTAGCCAGTATTAGAAGTTGTTAAATAAACCAGATTGTACTACTTCTGCAAATCACTTTGTACCAATGGAGTTCTCAACCATCTGTTTTAGATCTGTTAGTTATCCTGCTACTCTTCCCACACCACTGAGGATACTGCAGTTCTTATTTTTTTTTACTTAAGAGCTACCTTTTGTGGTCTGATTCTACCGGTACCATCCTGAGGAGAAAATCTGGGAATGTTGGCAAACCAGTTAGCTATCTGGAGTCCTTGAGCAAGATATTCTTAAGTCAAGATCTCCTTTCAAGGACAGGAATGACTACTGCTAAGGATCACTTCTCATGCAGAAGAGGCACTAACATTTCCTTTGAAATGTCTGGAAATAACAAAAGAGTAAATAAACACTCATTGACTCAGGTAAATGTATACATACCTGTGAGACCCGTGTGTGCTCTTTTGTATACACTAATTTCCATGAGAATTGTCTTTGGAGAAGTGAAAGGGTTCTTTGAGACAGGTAGACTGCAAATTTATTTTTTTCACAGCAAGGTGAAGTTTCATAGTTTTTACCCTGACAAGTGTAGTTTCTGCAAGTGTTGAGATGCAGTCTAGGAACTAAAAAGTAATATATGAATTCTGGAAATCTGAGGACTCTCTTCTCTGACTCCTGACTTGTTTTGTCCTGCAGTTAAGGGGTTCTCACTTAGAATATAACAATAATAATGTATTTTAACATCATAACAATAAGGATAGCAAAAGGGGCTATATTTCTAGTTTTATAATGTGGAATGGGAGCAGATGGTAAAGAAGAGGTTACAAAAACTAAGATAAGAACTCATTTCCCCATTTTACTGATGCACTTTCAGAACAAAGCATTGTGTAAATATTTGTGTGTGTGAGTCATGATACACTCAGAATGACTTGTACATGTTTGCATGTAGGTCCCTGCTTCTAAAAGATAAAGTAATCAGTGTGTTCTTATGCAGGATACAAAGAATGGAGTCAAAACCCTCAAGGATTCCTCGAAGGATATCTGTTCAGGCCTCCAGCCCTTCCCTGGGATCTAGAACGTTGAATGGAAACAGTTTAACTGGTGCATATAGTGCAAGAGAATCTTCACGGAGGTTAGAATCGGGATACCAGGTAATGTCGTTTGTCTTCTTCTATAAAGTATAAATTAATGTACTGCTTGGTTTTCACCAAGAAAAATTCTAAAGCCGCAAGAAAAAAAAAAAAAAAAAATCCTGCCTAGGGCCTTGCATTTGTGAACAAACACCAAGATAAATTCTGTAATGCAAGGATTTAATACCCTGTATTCTGCAGTCTGAACTACCGAGCTGCTGGTTCTAGGTTTGCCACCCTCACCTGTTCTTGTTTGTAGCTGTGCTTTTAAAATGAGCTGTTCGGTGAATGAAGGGCATTCTGATGCTCTGGATCTGTTTTGGCACTAGTCACTGCAGGCTCAACCCTGTGTAACTGGAAATTTCTGTTGAAGGGAGGTGAGGATTTGTGTCCTGGTTTTGAGTTGTTTGAATGTTAGTGCGTAGAGAGCATTACACTTCATGTGTGGGTGATGCAAAAAGTACAGGAGTATGTTGTGGCTCCAAGAACTGACAGTAGGCTGTACTGCTCTGAAACACCTACTTTGTTTGCATATGTGGGTATATTCCTGCAGCTGGGCTTTGAATGCGATAGATAGAGCTGGGCTAAAGGCCTTTGCTGTTTCACATGCAACGTTTTACACTTAACCAAATTGCTCTGGTGGGGGAGATGGATCACGCTCAGGAATGAAGGAGTCACAGGCTGCAGGTACTTTGACTTTGAAAGAGTTTTATGGGAAGCGTTATGGAAATTATTTTGTATGCTCGGGAACAACAGATGGCTGTTTGGCCCAATTTTCTTATTATTTTATTTCTGCTCCTGTCAGCCATTCTTGCGTCAATTTTGGGCCCAGAAATGTAAGCTTGTCTTGATCTTTGAAATTGCAGAAACTTAACTCATAGAATCATAGAATGGCTTGAGCTGGAAGGGACCTTAAAGATCATCTAGCTCCAATCCTCCTGCCATGGGCAGGGACAGCTCCGTGATTAAATGTTCATGTTTCTTGATGAAATGATTATGAGTTTGGTCCCTGCTGACAGGTTATCTGGGACATTGTATTATATAATGCCTTTTCCAGAAAGCGTTTTGCAACTAGTAGAACATTAATTATTTTTAGCACAGTTACATATATATGTGTCATATTTTGCCATATCTAGCACACATGTGATCATTAGTACATAGGCTATAGGGGATGTCAGACTGTAGTCTTTCACTCGTTTTTCCTTTTTGGAGTCCTACACGGTTTTCACAGGCTATCTGCTCAGCAAAGCCAAGTCAGATAGTCTTACTCTCTGTGTGGGATTTGTGGACCCACGCAGTCTCCGTATTGCACTGACAGCTGTTAATCAGAAGATGAGTCTTGAAGTGGTGCTGTGAAGTTAGTTGCATTACTGCTGTAAGGAAATGACAAGAGTTACGCACATTATTTATTACATGAACTGCAATGTGTTTGCTACACTGCATATTATCTTTTGACTATCTCCTGTTGAGCGAAGTGCTTCTAATCTGAGGAATGGTCTTTGTAACACTTTCCAGTTAAAAGGGAAAATAAACATACGGATGATAAAGTTGTATTGCTTCTTTCCACTCTAATTCATAGAAGACAGTCTGAGAGCTTGTTACACAAGAATAGTACTTGGTGATAAGAGCATGAGAAAGCTCCCTCTCTTGACTAACCTATGACACTTACAGAGCTGGTAGGAGCAAATTTGCAAGTGGCTGGGGCAAGAAGAAACAAATTGTCAGAGTAAATAAGTCCAGTCAAATAGGAATGGAACAGGCAGGCCATCTCGCTTTTCTTAATCCATTCAGAAGCTTGCCTTAAAATATTAAGAGCTCCTTCAGTTCCAAATAATTGAAAAGGTATGTAATTTAGAAGAAAGAAATGTAGGAAGATCACTAGTGTTTTGAGTATATAGGGGAAAGAACTTGTAAACTTGGCTTTTTAGTACAAAGTCATTTCTGCAGCTAGAGACCATGATTAATTTTAGCTTAACTCAAAATCTTTTGGAGACAGCGCAGTCAAACATTAGCTCTTGTTGAAACCAGTCAGTCAAAAAAAACTCAAAAAACACAAACAGGAAGTTTTCTGTCTCGTGCGTTTGTTCTT
This sequence comes from Baryphthengus martii, assembly GCA_013396935.1. Taxonomy (NCBI): domain Eukaryota; kingdom Metazoa; phylum Chordata; class Aves; order Coraciiformes; family Momotidae; genus Baryphthengus; species Baryphthengus martii. Next base: position 24,325 of record VWZK01019036.1, on the reverse strand, counting down.
TTTTTTTTTTCCTATAGGTATGAGTTCTTACGTGTCATAAACTTGAGATCAGTCTGGATAGTAGCCTCTGCTCATTTGAGGAGGCATAACAAATAGGTTAATCATAAACTAATCTGATGCATATGAATGACAGTGTTGTTTCTAGGTGACTTATAATACAAAAATCAAACAAATGTAATGGTATGAAAAAAAAAAAATCCTGTGCTTTATGGTGTAACATCATTAGCCATTTGGTGAGAAATGAAGTGGAAGCTTTTTTTTTTTATGATGGAGTGATAGGGTCAAGTATAATGTGTAAAATTGTTTTGAATGTTTTCTCAATTGTGTGTTTCTGGTTCTTAGACATCTAAAATAGAATATCTGGTATAATACTTTAGTTGTTAAGTTCTGACAAAGAATGTTAAATAGTCTTAAGCTGATCTGAAGGAAGAAAGCAAACTGTGATTTATGTATGTATTTATTTTTTTTAATTTCAGATAGAGCAATTACGTTGAGCTTTCCTGATATGCCTGATGTACTGTTTCTTTAAGCCACTCTTTGGATACCTGATAGGTTGCTTCTTTTCTTTCTCTTTTGCCCTGGAGACGTCTTTCAAAGAACTGAATGCAGAACTGGCAATGGAGAGATGCCACAGATAGCAAAAGCTGTTTTTGCATTAGAATGGTAGATGGTGTAAGTTCCAGGAACTGGCTTTCAGAGCTGCACTAGTGTGAGTGTGGTGTTCTTGGATTGAGGTCTTCCCTGTAGTGATCTAGACACTTAAATGAAATTCTTTGATCTTCAGAATCTAACAGCTGGAGAAAAAGTAAAGCAAATGTATTGAGATCATTTAAGTCTGCATGTATGGTTCACATTAAGAATGTTTTAAGAGAGCTTGACCATATCTTAAAGCTGTGTAGCCTTTTGCCAATGGGCAGATTATTCATATATGAAATAATTTAGAATCCTGAGGAATCTTACTGAGAGTTTGAAAAATGAGGAAACTTACTGGTTGATATTTTATTTTCAGGTTTAATTTCACTTGTGAGATGAGCAAGAGTGTTTCTTCAGCTTTTTAAATCTTAATACTACAGCTTTTAAGTAGTTGTAGTATTAATAGTTCACAGAAAGGATAGACAAATAGTCACTTAAAAACTCTGCTTAGCTGTAATAAACTGGTTTGATTTCTGTTACCTTTATTATTTTTACTAGTTTCAGTGATTATTCTGTGGAGCAAATTTAAATTGCAGGGTATTTCCTTAATTATTATCTATTCATTGAAATTCAGTGAAATTAGTAGTGTAGAACCTCATCCCTTAGGTTCTGTTAGATTTATATGCTAAATGGTTCTCAGTTTCATTATTAGAAACTTGCCTGTGTAGCCAAGGTAGAGATTAGAGCTCTTGACCGTCTTGGAAGAGAAAACACAGAAAAGAACAGTTACAGTCGTTGCTCTGCAGACATCAGACTTCAGGTGATTTGAGCACTTTGTTAAGAGGTGATGCAACAAGCAGTGTTTATTTTCAGGGCTGTTTTATCTTTGCACTGTGGCTGAAATGGGCTACTAAAACTATTTACCTTATTTCTTAAGCCCAAATTGGTTTTGTGCCCATTGTGTACTGCTTTGTGGTGGTCTTCAGTGTTAGCCATTCGTTAGAAACTTAGTGATGCAAAAGTTTCAGTTTTGAAATGAAAATGGAAATACATTTTTGCATGAAATGTAATTTGAATTAGTAATGATTAATTTGCCAGCCTTTCCTACCAATAGCACAATGATGGATTATTAGGATAAACTACAGAGAAATAAAAATGTAAGCAGTTGTAAAAGGGAAGTGTTTAAGCCTTGTAGAAGATACTGTGTAATTTGTAGTAGCGTGGTTTTTTTAATGACTTGATGACATAGAAGGGACAACAAACATTAGCTATATTACTAGGAGAAATCATGCTCCTAATGTAAAAATAATTGTTAGTAGGCAAAAAACGTGATTTTTCTTCCTTTTGCGTGCCATCTTTGCATCCACTCTTTCCTGTATTAAAACTGATGACCAGAACGAGACAGATGGCCTGATTTAGTGGCCAAAAAGCCACATTCGTTGTGGCACTTGTGCTGTCGTGGAGACTCTTTCTCTGTGTGGTTGTGTTTTTTTGGTTACTGCTTAACACTTGAAAGTGGCACACTTAATTCTGCCCTGTTGCTGGAGTATCCACATTGGAGTAATGTTTCAAAGCCTTACAATTCAGCTTTTTCTTGTCCACAGTCAAATGAGAGGACAGGTAAAGAAGCTGATAATTGCTAGGAAGTAATTAAAAAAACCCTTTTCTTTTGCCTGTGGTACTTGTTCTCAAAAGCCTGTTTCATTTCTTCCTGGTTATCCCTTCAGATTTCTCATGTAAGATTTCCACATTTCCTAGTACCTCCACTTCCCTGTATTTTCCATATGGAGATCAGATACTGAGTTCGTTTTGAGTTACAAGTTGCATATGATAAGCATGTTGTTCTTTAGGAATCCAATGTATTGAATAGTTCCAGTAGAAACTGGGAAATTGGAGAAAGAGACACCCATGAAACTCCTTGGAAGCTTACAACGTCCTCTCCAACTCGCTACTCAGGGACACTTGATCATCCACATTCTGGAAGATTTTTGGGAAGCAGAAGCAGATTGGTGAGAACTGTTAATGTGTAATACTTAAAAACCTGCGCCAACAAGCCACCCAGAATTTTACCCTAGCCGTCTCAATCTGGCAGGATGCTAGCAGGGACTCACTGTGACGTTTCTAGATAAGTAGATCTTACTAAGTCAAGATCGAGGGAAAGTGAGAAGATAGCAATGTTAAGAAATTATTCAGAGGATGAAAGTAATAATATAATAGTTAAGAAATAAATTAGAAGTGAGAATGGCTCTGCAAGTATCCATTTAAAAAGAAAAAAGGAGGGGGTGATTAGAATCTCATACATGTTGCAGTCTATGGATGACAAAATTAATACTGTTTATAGCTTGTTCCATCAGGCATTTCTGAGGGGTGTGATTTTTTTGGATGGTATCAGCTTTGTGAATTAACATGAAGCTCATGGTTTTGGAGACCTGCTTTAGAAAAGTTAGTTGTGGAGGAGCAGTGCATCATCTGGCTGTTTGTGCTTACCTGCTCCTTTACAGTGAAATAAAAGGGAGACTGAACTGTTACCTGAGTGAGATCCAAGCCTCAGGTCTTAACATTTTTTTTTTTTTTTTAACTAGGCTCCAGAATGTGCCTTCATAACTCCAAAAATAAAGTATTTTGCTTCTTTGACATGCTTATGCACTGTAGAGTAACAATAAACCACTTTAAATTGCAGTAGAAATCTTAAGATGGGAACAGCATAAAACTGTGAAGATGTTTGTCGGGAAGATAGTGAACAAATGAAAATTCTTCTCTCTTTGGAAGTGAAAGATATTTGGAGACTTGAGAGTGCTAACCTGAAATAGGTGTTTGTTTTCTTACTGTGGCTTCAAGGTGAAGATGCTTGGAGAGGAGTGGAGGGGAGGGAGAAACTAGTGTGGAGATGCTGGCCTCCAGGGGAAGTATGGTAGCCTCTCCACGTATAGTTGAAATGCAAACAGAGCCTGTGGTTGTAAATGGCCTACGTACTTAGTTTTGGTGCTGTGGAGTTTTCAAAATTATGTGTTTTTTCCTGTGAAGGTTAATTTTCCCCTTAGTTTTAATGCAAGTGAATATTGCAGGATACACTGAAACTTCCACTTATCAGCTAGCAAATGATTAGCTAAAGATATGTTAAACGTTATCTATGAGGGAAATGAACCTGTCTTTGTACTTGGTTTGTGATGTTAGTTTCTGTGTCTCCCCGTGTGTCTTTTATGGTGGGATAAGAGAATTCCTTGGATACTACTTAGTTGTAAAGAGTGAGAAGTAGTGGCATCAGTTTATTAAAAAAACAAACCAGAACAAACTCCGCAGCTATAACATCTGCTCCGGATTGGTTGATCTGTAAAGGACCTTGGTTGTAGAGGGTTTGGGAGGACAAACAGCGCAACCGAGGGCTTTGATTTAGCTCAATTTTTTTTTTATATATCAAAAATTAATTTCAAATAAGAAGTGAATTCCTTCGCTGCATGTAACCAGATCAACAGCTATATAGGGTGTACTTTTTTAATTTGTTGTGTCTTTAGTACCAGCTTCTGAACACTTTTATTTCAGTGCTGTGCACTGCAGAAATTTTGTACCCATTCTTTACTCTGAACTGTTTCACTTGAGCTTAATATAATCAAAATATATCTGGTCTAAATAGCATACCAGAACCTAGAGCTGACTCCTTAGCCAAGTATGTTTTAGGTTGGTAAAAAAGAACCTGGATTAGTTAAACTATTAAATAAAATAATGAAGCTGATCAGGTTTTGGCCATTTTTGGACAGCAAGATTATGTTTCCTAGGAGATCTGTAGAGCTATATTTGATTGTGTTTATAGCCTGTCACAAGTCAGGAATATTTTTTTTTTTTTCCCCCCTGTAAGCCACCACTATCTATGACGGAAAAATAATGCTGATGGTAACAGAAACTGACTTCTGTTGGTAGCATTGTCTTGAGTAAACCTGGGAATACTGATGAAGACCACAAGCGTAAATCCCACATTATTTTTAAATAAAAAGACTTTGCACCTTAACATTACTGTTATTTTTGTGAATACTACATTATGTACACTTTTGTTCAGTGTAAGTACATCTGAAATACTATGTCTGTAATTATTTTTTTTAATGTTATTTCAGTCTACATCATCTTCCTCTCATTTTACATCTGGGTGTTATGGTGAGTCTGAGAGAACTCAGGGAGCATATTCAAGACTGCATAGCCAGCAGCGAGATAGTGATTCAAAGAGACCTAAGCTATCTTGTACGTCTACCTCTTCTGTGAGAAGTAATGGCTTGACTGCCTTTTCAGGTGAGAGGTTGATTACTAGAGCTGAGTTAGATGGAAAATGTCTGAATAGTAAGAGCAGGTTTTATCAAGTTTTGAAAGACTTGCTTTGAAATATAATTCTTCCATGATTCTTAAATATTGAAAACCTGTGCCTAAAAAAAGGGTACGTTAACACGGATAGCAGTATTCAAAGTACTGAGAATGCTGTTAACATGGTCTTCTGAAAACCCAATTGTACTCATGTAACTTCAAAATCATTGCCGGTGCCTACCCCATTTGCAGTAAAGCTGAACTTCCATTGCTCAAATATATTATTTGGTTAAGATTTCAAGTGCATGAGTTACATTGCATGAATGAATGCAGCTGCTGGGTTTTTGTTTGGGTGTTTTTTTGGTTTTTTTTTTTGTTGTTTTTTTTTTTTTAATGAGTCAGATTGTCTTGGTAAATCTACATGTGCCAGCAATATCAGAAGGGAGATCTTGACCTTACTCAGCTCAGTGTTCCAAGAAGCACAGTGTCATGGCTGATTAGACTACCGTTGTTAGGGATCTGGGAAGAAAGAGTCCCTTTTTTTCAGCAGGGCCAGGCACTACACTAGGAGCTCGTTCAGGGAAAGCCAGATTTTCATTAAAAGATTTTTCAATAAGCATGTGATGCTTCCATATGTCAGAGTTAAACAGTACGCTAACAGAAGTGTAAAGGTCAGAAAATAACGGTCAAAAAATATTTCTAGAACATTCTGAAAGAGACCATTAGATCCATTCAGGTTATCCTTGTGAATATGGATAAATGTTCTTTTTTATATCCCCTAATAGAACCCACAGCTATCTAAATAAAATTTAATAAATTCCTGCTCAGAACCTGGTGTTGTTGGTGCTTTCTCACTCTTTGTTAATAGCGTGACCACCACCATTAACATTCCTCATTATGGTGCAGGACCATCTGTCTTTGCGTTTCTAGACTGATCGGTCATCGCACTGTGGTGTGGTTTAACCCCAGCCGGCAGCTAGGCCCCACGCAGCTGCTTGTTCGCTCGTCCCTGGTAGGATGAGGGAGAGAATCAGAAGAGTAAAAGAGAAAACTTGTGGGTTGAGATACAGACAGGTTAAGTAACGCAAGAACTGTGCACGCAAGCAAAGCAAAACAAGGAAGTCCTTCACTGCTTCCCATCAGCAGTTCTCAGCCATCTCCAGGAAAGCAGGGCTCCCTCACATCTAACGGTGGCTTGAGATGACAAATGCTATCACTCTAAACATCTGCCCCCTTCCTCCTTCTTCCGCCAGCTTTTTATTCTGAGCGTGACATCATACAGTCTGGAATATCCCTTTGATCAGTTGGGGTCATCTGTCCTGGCCGTGTCCCCTCCCAGCTCTCGGTGCACCCCCAGCCTGCTGGCAGGGCAGGGCAAGAAGCAGAAAAGGCCTTGACTGTGTCTAAGCGCTGCTCAGCAGTAACTAAAACATCCCTGTGTTATTAACACTTGTTTTCCTCACAAATCCAAATCATAGCCCCATGCCAGCTACTATAAATAAAGTTAACTCTATCCCAGCCAAAATCAACACAATGCTGCGATTTTGGTTTATTAAGTTTAGCAATAAAACATAATCAAGGTGGAGTTTTCAGAGTCGTTGAAGACACTTTTCTTGGAAGAAGAGTTTCATTCACAACTCAAGTCTTACAGTTACCTATTTAGTTGTTGGAGCTGTTTGCCAAAACCAAGATCCCTTCTTAAAGTGACGTGTTTTATTCTGCAGTATGAGCAAGAACATTGTTCTTAAACGCAGCTCAGACATTACTTTAAACTTCAGCTGTGTTTCTGGAAAATTTATTTTAGAAACATTTAAGAAGCGTCATTAGAATGGCAGCATTTACTAAGTCTCAAGCTGCTGTTTCGCTGTCTTGTGAAGCTCAGTTAATAATTAGCAGCCATCAGAAAGCACAGTGCTATTTCGCTTTCCCTTTCTGTCCTGCATGCATGTTAATGGTTCTAACTCTTCACAAAAATGTTCTTTTTTTCCAGTTTAGCTTTCAGAACTTACTGAAAGATTAATTAAGTGCCAGCATCAGCAGAGTGCTGCTTAGTCTTGGCTGTATGTTGGCAACTGGCCACTTGATCAGCTTACTGGTATTGTTAAACTTGTCCTTGATATGGTGTAACCAGAATGTATGCATAAGTACCAGGTTTAATAGATTTTTAAATGATCACAAAACCAGGGTATTTATCTACTTTTTCTTTCTAGATTCCTCTTGGAGGTACAGTAGGATTCCCAGATCTTCGTCAGTGATGCTTGGCTCCCTTGGAACTGAGCTGGCGAGAGAACGAAGAGAGTTAGAAAGAAGAACAGAGCTGCCTGTTAATAACCCGGTAGATCACGGCTACAGAAACAGTGACTTTTCATCTTCAGCATGTATGTATTGAACAACTGAAAGCTTGTAAACCCATAGGTTGCATTCCTGTTAGTTGCTTCACGTGTTCTTTTAATATTCAATACTTGGAGACAAAAGATCCGTTTAATTTTAAGGTATCCATTTGAATAAAGTCGGTGGGTTCACTAAACCGTAAAAGAATAGACAAATGGTTTAGCTTGTAGATAGGTTTGCTCGTAAGAAAGTGGTGTCAGTGTTTGCCACCGTAACTGTGCAAATCGCCGGTAAGCCTCTTTTCTTCTTGTTCATCTTAAGATCTCCTCTTATTTAGGTACAGGAGAAGAAAGAATGTTGATTTGACTCAGGAAGGGCTTTTCGTGAGGGTGCCCACTTTGTATTCTCTCTTTCCATTTGGGCTCTTCAGTATTTATTAGGGAAAACTGCCAGGTCACAGAAAATAAAAATGAGATGAGAGATTTGTTCTGTAGTAACTGCTAGGACTAGAATGGGCTTCTCCACTGCCCTTTTCACTTTCTGTTTGGAGTGTTGTGGCTTTTTAGAGCTGTTCAGGGGGAAACTCATCATCAGTCTTGATCTGCTATGCTTTGCAGATGTATTAGTTGTATTCTCTGCGGAAGTTGTTTGGGTTTTTTTGTTTAGTGTTTTTTTTTTTTATTTTTATTTTTTTAAATTTTTTAAAGTAGTACCAGTTTTACAAGTAAAAAGCAGGGCAGGACACAACAGTGTGTTGATAGTTATCTAACTGACTATAGGTAGTCAAGGTAGTTGCAAGGGCAGATGATTACTAATCCAGAATGGTTAAATCTGATTGGGCTTAAGCCAGTTGCATAGCTGAACATGTCAACTAACTTAGTTGTCGCATTTCTTTGATAAAAGCAGTATCTAGATAATGCTTTTGGTCTGGAGCAGTGAAATTACAGTATTTCTACTGTTTTTATTTTTGAAATTTTGATTTTAAAAAATTAGAAACACATCTAATTTCGAAGCTATTCAGTTTCTGTTATCCAAAGTCAGTAATTTTATGATACCTTTAATTAGTGTTTTTAACTGCAGCTGTTGATATTCTTAGGAGAAGAGTAAAGGTAACTCATTGTGAAAGATGGGAAATATACTTGACCTCATCCATGCATTTGTTTCGGGTGCTCTGGTGTCCGCTGCATTGCTGAAATTCTGATTGACCTGCCTTTCTCAGTCGACAGACAGAATGAGCCTCTAAGTTACAAATAGCGTTGTGTATATTTTCCTGGTTTTAATCCAGATGGTCAGAACTTTCATATTTGTAGATAAGAAAGCAAGTTGTACCTTGTAAACCTGAAGATTTTGGGGGTGTTAGATTCCAAATGGATTTACCAGAGTGAAACCAATCTGGGTTTCAGTTTAATGCTAGAATTCTGGTATGTAAAATTAACCTTAGTATTGCTCTGGAATCTACCTGCCAAATTTGAAACGGTTTTGAGTAAGGATCACGAAATCCTGAAATTCTGCGTTTACACTTTGGAAACTGTTTGGAATGCAACAATGAGAACACATCTCATCATAGTATTTTGCTCTGCTTTTCTGCAACAGATCTCCAAGACAGGCCTGCCTCTTCATATGCAGAAGGAGCAAGACCAAAAGAGAACTCATTAAGCACTTTGAGGCTGAATGCATCCATGAACCGCCAGTTGCCTTCTGATCATCAGCCATCTTTTTTCAACAGAGACTCTAACACGAACTCTTCAAGATCCAGCTATTCTTCAAGACAAAGGAGAAATGAATTGGAATCTCCCCAGAGGAGCATGCAGTCAGCGTTTTCTCTTACTGCTATTAGAGATGAAACTTCTTCCTCCAGTGGTTCTGAAAGGGTTTTATCTTCTCGGAGATCGGTGAATGAGCCTGCAGCTGACAGCGAAGGGAGGCGCACAACCAGACAGCTGCTATCTCGTTTAGCATCTAGTATGTCATCTACATTTTTCTCTCGAAGATCTAGCCAAGACTCATTGCCTACGAGATCACTAGGCTCGGAAGAGTCAACGGTGGTCCCAAGAGTTCAATCTTCTACTCTGTTGAACAGTAATGGAGCTGCAACTCCGGAAGTTCCAGGACTTCAGACATCTGAAGCTTCTCAGGGATTTAGTTTTCTTAGACGGAGATGGGGTTTATCAGGAGTTTCACAAAATCATAGCTCTGATTCAGATGGGGAAGCTTACAGGCCAGACTCTGAAAGCAGGAGCACAGGATCCTGGTTATCATCATCTCTGAGGAATAGATGCACACCTCTCTTTTCCAGAAGACGACGAGAAGGAAGAGATGAATCTGCAAGGATCTCTACCTCTGATACAAGTGCTAGATCACAACATGTCTTCAGAAGAAGAGAGTCAGGTGAGGACACCTCTGTTGAAGCACCAGGTAGCCTTCCTCGGGCTTCTATTAGCAGACCACCAACACCTGCAGTATCTGGTATTCCTACAGCTACTGCCTCCCCACCAGATTCAGGCCACAGTAGGAGAAGTTCTGGAATTCTGCCTGGTTCTCTCTTTCGCTTTGCAGTGCCTCCACCATTAGGAAGCAGTCTGTCTGACAATCTTATGATAACTGTAGATATTATTCCCTCTGGCTGGAATCAGTCTGATGGACAGGAAAGCAGCAAGTCTAAAATACCCCCTTCAAGAGATCCAGAAAGACTCCAGAAAATTAAAGAGAGGTAAATTAGTACGTTCTTCTAAGAAAATAAAATGTACCTGACTTAACATGACAGGGTTTTCTGTAACGATGTTGTTAAAAGGAAACTTTCCTTCAGAGGGGGTGGTAACTTCGTCCTCTGTCAACTGCGTTCTCGCTTTTGTCTTTAGAGAAACTTGTTTTAATCCTTGTAGGTTTGAGAACAGTTTGAATTATAAAAAGTCTTACATGAAATGTGTCAGAGCATTTGTTGTTCCTTTCTGTTCAGCCTGCTTTTAGAAGATTCTGAAGACGAAGAGGGCGATTTATGCAGAATCTGTCAGATGTCTTCTGCAAGTTCTGACAACCTTTTAATAGAACCATGCAAGTGCACTGGAAGTCTGCAGTATGTTCACCAGGAGTGCATGAAAAAATGGCTGCAATCCAAGATTAATTCAGGTAAAGCAGACTCTCAACCCAGGTAGACTTCCAGTTGCGTCGAAAGGCTTATTAGGAGGATTGCTCTTACTAATATTAAGGTAATTGTTCAAAAAATGAGCAACTGGGGATGAGCAACAGAGTAGTGCTTCCAAGCTTATTGTGTGTCTGTACAGCTTCTCCTGTGAGTAGTTCCAAGAACTGTATTTGTCTTTCAGAGAATAACATTTTTGAGATTGTCTGCCAAGATACTAGGTAGTACAACATTTTTTTTTATGCCAGACTTTCAGTAAGAGGTATATGGTACCCAGAATGAACAAGACAAAATATGTGGAGCTGGATAGAGAATAAACACTCTATGGCATTTAAGTTTTGACAGTAGCAGCTAGCGAGTACATTTGTATTAGAGGCTTTCTTTTCTTCTAACCTGGCTCTGCAAGATAAAGCCAAGAATTAGTTACTGTTTGTAATACTTGGATAATTGGGTCCTATTTTTTAGATTGTTGCAAATTGACACTGACTTTCTCCCTGCCCCTCCTCATCAGGTTCTTCTTTGGAAGCAGTAACAACTTGTGAGCTGTGCAAGGAGAAGTTGCATCTGAATCTGGAAGACTTTGACATTCATGAACTCTATAGGGCACATGCAAATGAACAAGTTAGTATATTTTGCCTCGCTTGGTAAGTGTTGGTTTAGAGCTGGGAGGGTGCTCTTTGAGAAGGAAAATGCATCTCCTTATCGGAAGGACTGTTATGCGCATAAAGTAACGTCAACATGGAGCAGATTTTTCTCCTCAGTATTCAGACAAATTCTGCCTTCCTGCTGTGCTTCATATAGCTGAGCTTTCAGTAAGTGTAATACATCTCTCTATGCTTCTCTTAGTTGCGGATCTGTCATCTAGCTTTGCAGTCCAGTGTCTGTCACAGAGGTGCAGTGGGAATACTAGTATGGTTAGATTGAAGGTCACATTAAGTCATTAATTCTCTTTGCTTTTAGCTGTTTTTTAACACATTTAAGCAGTTGTTTTAAGCATATCATTAAAAAATGGGGCTGTTTTGGTTTATTTGTTTCGTTAGAGTCATAGAAACTAACTGCTTTTCTAACAGCTTCCTGTTACTCCTTCAAGTACTTTCCTAGGTGAAAAATAACTAAAAGCCTGTTAGTATTACTCTCGTTATAAGAAAATAAATATCTTAGAAAAACTGGACTGCATAGTATTTAAAAAAAGAATAAATAAAAAGCTGGCATGATTTTAACGAACTTTATTCAGAGGGTTTTCCTTGTTCTCTGGGTTGTAGTCTGTGAATATAGAATGAGTAATGAATTTGCCTGCCTCAGAACTTGAATGAAAATACAAAGGGACACCAGTTTTGGGGCCAAACATCAGCTTCTAATTTGCTTATTTTTAGAGTAAACTCTAGTTCCTGTCACTAGGACCAGTCTCCAAAACATTTTTCTCCAGAGAGCCATCATCTTTGGTTTTAGCACTACTGATAGTTGATTGCTGTAATGTAACTTTGATAGAAACTTTTTCCTAGAGAAATGACTCTAAATGGTCAGTTCAGCAGTAGCATTTTCAAAGTTTTTCTTTACCTTAGCAGGGAAAATAATTTCTCAAAATATTTTTAACATCATAAAGTTCTTAACATATGTCCCTTCATTTTGGCTTTCTGGAAAGCATTGGGACTACTGAAAAGAAACCAGCAGTTTGTTTGTTTTAATTTTCCTGGTGGTATAGTGCTCTGATTTTCACATTAGTTCCTGTGAAGTAATCATGCTGATGTGAGATTTTATTTGTAGAACTTTCTATTTATCTTTAAGGATACAATGTTAGATCTGGGGTGGATGGGAAGAATCAGAAGTATAAATAGCTTCTTGGTAATTATTTTCTGTTTTTTTTTCTTTTTTGTAGTATTTCCCTAATTCTCTTGAAACAACTAAATACATACAATGTTGCCAGTAAAATTTAGTTCTTGTTCTACTTATTGAATAGTATCACTGACTTTCTGAATGTTTCTTTTGATCTCCTTTAAGGCAGACTATGAATTTATCAGCTCTGGTCTCTACCTTGTAGTGTTGTTACACTTGTGTGAACAGCGCTTTTCTGATATGCTAGGAACTGCAAGCGAGGCCAGCACACGTGTCAGAGTAAGTATGCCGTGATTTTATGGCTGACGTAGGAGCTAGGTACTCCAGAAGCATACTAACTTAACAAACTGAAGTCTGAAATGGTCTGAGTTTGTCAAGGCATTAACACCAGTTTGAAACTGAAAATACTGCTTCATTCCGGTTACTGCGTTGCAAAATCCTTTTTTCTCCGGGTCGTTGGTAGTCCTTGCTTTGTGTGTGTGCTATCATGATAATTGTGAATTTATGGAAAACTGAAGGTTAACCTCCCTCTGTACAGAACGTGCAGTTGCGGGTGTTGGACTACCTGATGTAATTGGTTTTTCTGATGATGCCAGTCAACATTGCGAAGATCTAGACCTTGCAATGCTTGTCTGCTGGGTTGTGTCTAAATATGTACTTGAATATTACGTTCTAAAGCTGACAAGCTATAGTACGATTTGCTGACATTAGTCAAAAGTTTACTCTTACTAGTTGTATTTGACTGGATCCTTGTCACTTCAGTGGCTTGGCTTAAGCGTGCAGTAAGTACGTATTTAGCCAGTAGGAGATCATAATAGGGCTGTTTCTGCGTAGTGACTCATTCAGAAATCCTGTATTCTACGTGGTTATTTGATGCTGGGTAACAAACTGATGCTCTTTATCAACTGAGCTCCTGAAAAGCTGATTAAAAAATTTTTTTTCTTTTAATTACATACAAACAATTCACAATATTAAGCTTGTCCAATGCTTACTGGAATGGTTTCTAGCAGCTACTACACCTTTGGGGTAGAGGCAGATTTGTGCTCTAATGTCTTACCGTGTTAGAACAGCAGTCCTCTTTTCGGTACGCATCTAATGTAGAGCTGCTGTTGCCTGACCCACAAATGAAGTGTCTGATTTTCTCTGCTACAAGTGTAGAGTCTAAAGATACAATCTAATAGTAGCCAGTGTCCAGCACAGGTTTTTAGTTTGAGCATATTGCAGAAATACGATGTTTTTACTGGTGTTCTGTCAGGGACAGCATTACGTAGTTATGTGCCACTGCATTTTAAACCTGTGAGACTACCGATGCGCGTTTTGAAACCAAGCGTACAGCTGAGCTAAGGAAACTGTAGTGCTGCGTTTGTGTTTCGCTGTGTGCTGTGTCGCATCATCTGGACCGGCACTGAACAGTGGTGTAGATTGTCACTGACAAAAAACCACTTGGCCGAGACTTTCGGAGTTGCCTAAAGGAACTTGTGTTCCGGCAGATTCTGGCTTTGGGTTTTGATACCACGTCCTTCTAACGCTAAACTGCCACCATTGCCTAATAGTAATCCTGTTCTTAAACTCTTTATTTACAGTTAATCTCAACTGTATTTACGCATTTTCCCTTACTCTCATTCAGTCAGAGGGCTCTGTTTTGCCATGTTAATAGTGAAGTGAATTAAATGGATCCAACGAATGCAGTCCTCAAAGATTATGTTTTCCTGTGTTACGTCTTGGAATGGTTTTCATAAAACTGGCACTTGTTTATGTGCGCAGCTTTCAAAACGGATGTGTTTTACAGACTGTGGAATGTGAAGATGATGCCGCTAACTGCTACCAGATAGAATGGAAGCTGAAATAAGTGTGCAGTAGCAATTTGAAGTCTTATTATTTGGGGATTTGTATTAAATTTTGCGTTGACTTTTGTAAACTGGGCAAATGGGTTAGGGTAACCTACATCTGGGATGTAAAGAGTGAAGAAAATTTTGCTGACTTGTTGCAAATTTCTGCAGATAACTTTGCCACTTTTAAACTACTTTCTCTCTGCCTTATTTCTAGTTTATTAACCTTGCAAGAACTCTTCAGGCACATATGGAAGATGTTGAAAGTAGGTGCTTCCCCTCTTTCCCTCCCCTCCCGTTAGACGAACTCAAAGTTAAATGAGTACAATCCTCCTTGCCAAGATTCATAATATTGAACTTAATTACTGAAAAATTGACTTTACCCAGCAGTGCTTTTTCCATTACCAGTAGAATTAATCCGAGGGGGAACTAGTTTTAATTCTACATGATAAACTTCCCAACAGCATGGAGTTTAGACCACAGAAGTGTTTTCTGCAAGTTAAAGCAAGATTCCTTGCTAGTTACGGTTTGACTGTTGTTATTCTAGTAGTATGCAGTTATGGAATTAGTGGTGACCTTGAGGTTATAGTCTTTTACGTAAGCCCTAGTAGAAAAGAAACATTTAAAATTAAATTTCACTGCACTTAAAATGCTGTACTTTTCTTGCCATTTCCCCTTCTCCCCTTTTATATTCCCCTCCCCTTCTTTTTTTTTCTTTTATTTTTGTTTTTTCCCACCTCCCCTCTTCTCCCCTTTATTTTTTTTGCTCTCCACACATACTTTTTTCCATTGTGTGTATTCCTTGGTCAGACCTGTCTACGTCAGGAATGAAACTGAACGATTGCCAGCTTTGGCAAAGGACTAGCCTGCTTTTCACCTAATGGCTTCTTCAGTGTGCTTAAATTCAAAACTGTATTCTGACTTCTGGTAAATGTATCCTGAATCCAAGTATTATTTCTCGGTGTGATGAATAGGCAGTAGAAGAGTAGTTGGTGTACTCCCCCTCCCCCGCAGTGTGCCTGTGTATGTCAGCTTTCAAAGTTTGTATACAAATTTTCAGTGCATAGGATATATTTGGAGTATGGTAAGGAATGGGTGTGTGTGTGTGTGTGTGTGTGTGTGTGCAAGCTTTAGTTCAAGGAGCAGATGTTTTCTGCATTCAGAGCACACAAAGGTGAAGTTAAGTTCAGAATTTATTCCTAAATCATGTCCATCCTTAATAGAATAAAAATCTTAATGAGTGACACTTTACAGGGTAATCTGATCTCTATTTGATTCAGGCTTTAATCTAACTTTCAGGTGAAGAATACCGAGTTTTAGATTATTGATGCTACTTTAGTTACCTTTCTCTTCTAAGTAGAACTGAAGAACTGGGGAGACGGACCTTACTTCTGTTCTGTGTTCAGAGGTGGAACAAGTTACTCCAGTGTAAATACTTTCTTGACTGCAGAGTTTGCTTGAGAGGACAGATAAAATTCCTGTTGGAGACAAGCTGACACTTTACAAACCTGTTGTAGATGTGTGTACTGAGGAATTTTTTCATCATAATTGACAAGTGTGTATTTGTCTCTTACTGCACCTTGCAACAACAAAATCCTATGCATATGTGGGCCTTATGTTCACTTTGAATTTGCTGAAAAGAATGGGCGTGGAGAGGAGATGCTTTTAAGTAGGCGTGACTTCATTGCGTTAAGCAACATATCTATAATTTTTTTTTAAGGTTCTTTCTGTTTAATTAGACTGCTGAACCTTTCTAGATATTTTTAGAATCTAAATTGTTAACTTCATGAGTCATTTCTTTCCCTTGTGTTGGGGTGCTGCTGTCATGGATTGAATGTATTCTCCTCTGACTACTGTTGGAATTAGCCACTGTAAACACTACACAAAAGTTGAATCTCTGGCTTAATTTAAGTTTTCTTCCCTCTGTTTTGAGGAAGAACAGCAGGAGGACAGTGTAACTTGTAATGTTGAGTTTTGATTTGAGAACGTGATACTTGACAGACACAAGATGCATTCTAAAATTAAGCTGTGTAATTACACAAGGTTTGGGCAAGTATTACAATCTGGTATTTAATGTTGCAAAATTACCTTTATTTCCACTATTCACCTTAAAGTGCTCTGATTTCACAGACTATTGTCAGGGCTTCTGATTATATTGTGTTGTTCCAACAGCTTCTGAGGATGATTCTGAAGACTGATGCTGGTAGGACTGTTGGACTGCGAGGGACGGACGGAATCACTGCAGAAATGACGGACTGGCAAGAACAACATCGACGTGCATTTGTTTTCTTTTCCTCTCTTTAGTAAAAAGCGCATTGAATATTACTGTAGTTTTTGAAGCATTGTTGAACTAAAAATCAACGGCTGCATAGTGGACCTCAGTGGACTTGAGAACTACTCAGCATGTGCAGAGATTAGATACATATAAAGCAACTTCCCTTTTTAAATGACGAGGATGATGTGCTTGG
Source organism: Baryphthengus martii (assembly GCA_013396935.1). NCBI lineage: Eukaryota > Metazoa > Chordata > Aves > Coraciiformes > Momotidae > Baryphthengus > Baryphthengus martii. The sequence continues at coordinate 7,805 of VWZK01019036.1, read as the reverse complement.
TTTTGGAAGACAGCAGATTTTGAATATTTAAGGAAGCTGTATCTCCCTTTGTTTCCTTCTTATTGTAGTCAGATTCCTGGTTTTGTCGATCGAGTTTTCCTCTCTACTGGCACTAAGTGGTTATAGCAGGTTTCAGGGGGAGGGGTGGGCGGGGGGGGGGCCGGGGCTGTCCATGTACTTAAATAGGTTTTGTTTGGGGTTTTTTAAATACCTCTGTCACATCATCTAGTAACCGATTGCTTCCAGTGTTAACAACTGAACAGGAGGATGAACAAGATACTGTTAAGATTGTTTGGGTTTTAGTTTATTTGAAGATTATGATTTAACTCAAGAAGCAATAAGAACTTGCAGTGGTCTTCTACTATGTAGTGTTAGTGATGGCTTTTTTTATGTACTGGTTTGGAAATTGATTATATTTGATATTATGTGGCTGTTCCATGACGGAAAATTGCAGGTGTAAACTCTTGCATCTCCGCATTCCTAGCAGATATGCAACTTGATAAAGACCTAAGGTTGTTTAGTTTAACCAGACTTTTTTAGATCCCACCTTCACTGTTCAAAGCACTGGTTATCAATGTGTTTTCTAGTGTTGTCACTTCTTTATAAATAAAGACGATAGAGGTATGCATCTCTACTGGTATTGTCCATTTTATTTAAAAAAGGATATCTACTAGAACTTACACTTGAAACCTTACAAAGCCATAGTCTGTGGTATATGTTTACTAAAGTTTGTAAGTTCTTATGCAGATACTAAAGATCGTTTCTGACCATTTTGGATTGAAATGCTTTATATGAATGGTGGCACAATAAATTGTCATACACCTATTGGAAATGTATTTGCTATAAAATATTGATGTTAGCTGGAGCTGGGCCAGGTGGTTCTGGGAGCTGGTTCTGAGGGTGGTTCCGCAGTGGCCCCAGAGGGGAGCAGGAGAGGAGCTGGGCCAGGAACCAGGTGGTGTGGTTTACGGTCAGGGCAGCCCTTAAACCTGTAACAGATGCTCCCCCTCCCTAAAGGGGAAGAGAAAAGGAATAAGGGAGAGAAACTTGCTGATTAGAAAAGGAAACTAGAACAGCTTTAATGAAAAGGAAAATAATAAGAATAAAACAATATATACAAATATATACAGGACCAGTATGAAACCCAAACCCCCCTGATGGCCGTTATGTCACCATCACCACTGATGCTGAGGAGCGGGCACCGGGAATGTCCCAGACAGGGCCCAGCAACAGACGGGAACTGAGTTCAGGAGCTGGATTCCGGTGCTGGATTCGGAAACACTCCGATGAGGATCAAAGGCAGAACGGACAGAGTCCTCTTTGGATTCCAGCTGTTGAAGGAACGAGGAAGAATCTGAGCAAAGCCCCCGAGCCGAGAGCAACCAAGCCAGGGTCCCCAGCAGCCACATACGGCATCTATGGGATGGAACATCCCCTGGGTCAGTTTAAAGGGCACCCATCTGTCCGCTCCTCCCACAGGTGCAGCTTTTCCTTTCTGCACCCCGCAACGTGGTGCACAGGATCCAGCAGTGGCCTTGGTCTGCACACCAGTCCCTGGTGCTAACTCTAAACATCGGGCATTATCCCTGCCAGAAGCAGACCCTGCTGGCGAAACCAGGCTGCTAACTTCAGAAAGTGCCATTAGTTAAAGAAATTGAGCTGAACGGTAAAAATCAGTAAACAGAGTTGTTCTATCCTAGCTCAAAGCAGGACACCAGGCCAAGAGCTGGGCAGGGCCAGGAACCCACGGCTGTGGAGTCCTCTGCTGAGGTCCTTTTATAGACCACCCTGCCTCTGTGTTTTCACTGTTTCACTTGCTGAAGAGGAGGAGGGTGAGTGACCCTGCAGGAAGCCTTGTGCATCTTTTTGTTGATAAAAGGTCAGGTCGCATCTTTGGAAGACAAACTGGGCAGAACTGGGTTCCGCATCGCGTGCTAGGAGAGCAGCGCCCCGCGGAGGAGCTAGTATCCTGCGCTCTCTGCTGCCACCGCGAGATCGAATTTCGGTACTGCAGCGCTAGCGCCGCACAGACGATTTTTCCAATCGTGCCCTCTGGTGTTCATTGTCAGGTACTGCAGCTCTGGAAATGCCGGTCTCCGCTGCCCCTCTGTGTTCCAAGTGCCACACTGGCGAAGAGCGAGCGGCACTGCAGGCAAGCGGAAAGCGCATGCGCAGTGGAGGCAGTGAAGCCGCCAGGGGCGGGGCAGGGGCGAGCAGCGCATGCACAGCGCGGCGGCGGGAAGCACGGCGCGTGCAAGAAGTGCTGCGGAGGTCGCATCGGTGTCCGCGNCGTGCGCGGCGGGGCCAGCGTCGCTCGCTGCCGTCTCCCGGTCCGGAAACGCTGCGGCCGCGGCTGCTCGTGCCGGAAGCCGGCGCGCGGTTGGTGCAGGATGCACGAGCAGTCCCGCGGAGATCTGGTCTCTGCGGGGCTTCGAGTCGAGCGTGCATGGAAAAATCACCCGTGATCAGAAGGAACGGCCGTGATTCTGCCGAGACCGCCGCCGGCTCTGGTGGCCGTGGTGTTCTGTGTCCGATCTGATGTCCAGCTCTCTGGATTCATTGCGATTCTCTAGGGGCTCACATCTGATCGCTTGTCGTTTTCTTTTGAGGCTTTTGCCCGGGCGTTTCGACCCGCGGTCCCAGCTAATCCTGACCTAAAACGTAGAGCGTTTGAGATCGGGAGGGGCTTAGGAGGTGACTTGGTCCAGTAAGGAGCCCAAACTTCAGATTTCTCTTCACATATGAAGTGCAGGGATGGGACCGGAGGCAAACTATTAACAGGGCTCATCAGTTTCGCAAACATACAGAAACCTTCGCAGAAAAAGGAAGTTTTGGGTTCCTGCCCCGCTTTTTTTATGCTCGCTTCCTCTCTCAGCAGAATGGCGGCTGCCGCCGTCGCCCTCTCCCGCCGTGGAAGGAGGGGGCGGGTGGCAAGAAGCCTGGGCAGCCTGCGAGTACGAAGTGCGTCTGCCGTGCAGCTCTTTTCCGCAGGGTCTTGTGGCGTTGGCATGAAGGATGTGGCAGCCCTCCCTGCATAATTTATAGGAAAGGGTTCACACGTCTAGAGGATGGATGCGGTGCGATGCAGGGTTCCTTGGCTTTATTTTGCTCGCCACGCAGACAGATTCTGTCTGGTAGCCGATGGTAAATATCCTGAGGTGCAGAGATGTGCTCTGTGGCTCTAAAGCACCCACCACTTGTCATCACAAGGTCTATCCATTAACGACACCGTTGTAATTTCAGACCTAATCTCCCGTGTGTTTTTAATTCTCACCCCACCAAACAGGCCCCAAGCAGGGCTGACATTTATACCTCATGGTTTTTGGTGCTGTGCCAACTGTAGGGGTGGGTCTGCAGTGAAACCCTTGTGAAGTGGGCCTTTTGATCCGGGATTCCTGATGCCTTGATGGCTTCCAAGGAGAGCAGTTAATTGTTGTCATCCAGAGGACAACGTGAAGGCCAGGCCACCCTTCCCCCATTCTCACTACACAGCCCACTGGGTCTTCCCCCAGCCTCTGGTGGCCCAGGGAGAAAGATCCTCAGTCTCCGCTTTAAGCGTGAGATAGCGAGTTTGTTGGATGTCGGGCACAGGATATGTCTTTGCTCGTTGTTATCTGGGGTCACACACAACATTTGCGTCCTCCAGGATCGGCCAGTATCCATTTTTTTTTCGTCCTGGATAGATCACCAAGTGATCCTGTGAAATTGGCTTTGTACAGAAAGGGAAAGAAGCCGTTTGTAACAGAGTTCAGGTGTTGAGGAGAAACCGACCTGTGTTCCCTGCTGAAAGCTTTATGCTTTTTCCTTTAGTAAGTTTTCAGCTGTTCTACAGGACTGCTCGATAACCTTGCTGGGGAAGGGGCGTCTGGCTGTCCTGGACACAGGCAGCTGTGGGGTGGCTGCTGGTGGTCTGTGGGCCCATCAGTTTTCCCGAAAACTGACAAATCCAGGTCTTCCCCTGATGGCTTTCAGCGCCCCGTGCTTCAGGCCCCCTGAAAACCTTTTGGCCTGGTCCTCTTGTCCCAGAAATAGATTCTCTACCCGATGTGCCAAATTCTGTCCGCACACAGAGACCAGATTCCAGTTTTATTAGAATCGTGGACAGGATCGGGTGCTGCCAGGCACATGCCAGGGCACTATCCCAGCATGGTGACCGGGCAGAGAATATTTGTACACTGGAGGGTGAGATGAAGCTACAAAGTTACCCCCTGATCTGGGGGATAAAAACCGAAAAGGGGTGTTTTGGCTCGGGGTTTGGGGCATAAAAATCGATAAGGGTTTAGGCGTTTGGTTCAGCAGCTGTAAAGGAAACGAGCCCGAGCTCGTCGCTGTTAAGCAGTGTCTTCCTTCTCGCTTTGTTCCTGTCATACCTCGTTAATTGATGCTTAGCTGGGTGTTCCCCTGCCTGTTGTTGACTCTGTGTGGTTCATTCTGCACCATTCAGTCCTGGAGCCAGGCTGTCAGCGCCGCTATTGTCACCTTAAGCACCGTCCTTCAGAGCCCTGAGGAACAGGGGTATGAGTACCTCGGGGTGCGGGGATTCCGAGTCACTGGGGTGGGTGGGGGTGGCCGGCAGCTACCGCAGTCTGCTCGGCAGCGGCGGAACTTTGTCCTCTTTTGGGGGTGAATAAAGCGGGCAGGAGTGCTGCGCTGACTGCTGTGCCAGGGCGCTCTGCCATTTGCAGAGGTTTCTTGGGCTCCTATGAACTTGGGCGCGTCTTTGTAGTACCGAGTAGGTTACTGAGAGTAGTTCTTGATTATTCACGTCACTCTGAAGAGTGGTAGAGTCGGATTTGGGCGGGGTGGCTCACGCTGAGGGTAGGGACAGCCTGGAGTCCCATTCGGGAGCTTCCCTATTTTACCCTGAAGTGAATCAAACCGTAAAATCCCGGTGTTGGTGGTGTTGGACAAAGTGCGGATTCGTTGCCCGGTGTGCAATAGCCAAAAATCACACACTCGGGAGAGACGTTGTTGTTTATTCCAGAGTCGTGCAAGCCGGGGTGCTCGGTGGATTTCCACAAATCAAGCACACCATAAAGAAACTGCTCCTGCCACATGTATAGGTGCGGTTAGTAACACCCTTCTCGCTATGATTGGTTAGTAATTAACAACAATGCTGCTAAAATGAAACTAATTCCCTCAGGACAGTGCTAATCGTTACTTTAAGCAAACGTAATGAAAGCAATATAATCTCTAAGCACAGGTTTGCATTTTCCCAAGAGATTTTCTTCTTCAGGGATGTCTGGCTGTTTTCAGGGTTTCACAGGCGTCCAGTTAATCATTTGGATAACTTCAAAGATGGTCCTCCTGCTTCAAACATCCTGCTAATCTAACGGCCTGATTAAGTCTTAACACTATTTCACCAAACTTTAACTCTTTCTCTGTTTTTGCATTCCTGTTTGGCGGTGTGGATAACAATTCCCGCCTTTGAGACTCATAGAAATATACTTTATATTAGTCTCATTCTAAAATCTTACAACTACCAGTGAAAAATCACATAAATGCATGTGAAGAATAATAAATAAAGCAAGTATCAGAAACCATACAAATACCACAAAATCAATACTAAGGCTATCCCTACAAAACAATACAGGAAGATTTCTCCTTATGTGCAATCTAAATGTAAAATTGATTCAGTTTTAGTCCAAGAGCAGTTCATTTATCCTTGTGTAGTTTTAACTTCAAGGGTTGAACCTGGTCAGATTTCCAGACCTCTGGACGGGCTGCCTTTACTCATGTGTAGTGGATCCAGAAATCTATTCCCTGAAGTTTCACGGCAGTGTTTTCCATTTTGTACCGATGGCTCCTCCTTCCAAGTCCGCAGATACACCTGGTCTCCCGGATTAAATGAATGTACCGGTGAGTCCAAGGGTGTGGGAGCTCGTAGTTGAATGTAGCTGTGGAGAGAAGCAAGAACTCTCGCCATGGACAAGAGGTTATCATTCAAAATTTGGTTCCCTTTAAGATGCATTTGAGTATCTTTCCCTGTTAACTTTACAGTGTAAGGTTTTCCATATAGAATTTCAAATGGACTTTTTCTCTAGCTCTAGGGATTGTTCTAGTTCTCAGTAATGCCAGAGGTAGGATTTCTATCCACTTCATCTGGATTTCCTTACATAATTTTCCAATTTGCCTCTTGGTTGTCTGGTTCTTCCTTTCTACCTTTCCACTAGATTGTGGTCTCCATGGAGTATGCAAATCCCACCTGATTTGTAAAAACCTCGATACTCCCTGAGTTATCTCTGCAATAAAATGAGGACCTCTATCTGAAGAAAACCCTTCTGGTACCCCAAACCTTGGTCTAATTTCTTTCAGCGAGTTTTTTACTACTTCTCTTGCCTTGTTGGTGTGACACGGGAAGCCTTCAGGCCAACCTGAAAAAGTATCAACATTAGTATTACTAATAAATATTTATATCCTTTACAATTAGGTAATTCGAAAAAATGAATTTGCCAGTATTCCCCAGGTGTAAAACCTCTTTTTACCTCTCCAGGAGGGGATTTTATTTGGATTTCAGGATTATTTTTAACACAGATTTCAGGTTGTTACGTGACAGTCTCAGCAATCTGCATCATGTTAACACCTACAGCGTATCTCTTCTCTGTCTCCACTAAAGCCTCGATCCCCATCTGTGTGCCTTCAGGAGTTCGTTCCATTAATTCCTTCATTATTTATGGAGTTATAACACCCTGTCAGGTTGAGGTTACTCACCATCCTTCAGACGTTTCTGTACATTTTAACAGCTCTGCCAGCTTGTCTTCCAGCCTTACCTTCTCCCTTTGTTATGAAGCTGCTTCCATCAGTGAACAACTCCCAGCCAGGATTTTTTAAAGGAGTGGCCTTTTAAGTCTGAACTACTGGAGTTCACCTGCTCCATAGTTTGTAAACAATCCTGTGCACATTCTTCTTTCTCATGTAAAGCTGACAGTGATGATGGATTTAGGGCACTGGATCCTTGCATTGCCACCTCCTCTTGTACAAGCAACACTGCTTGATACTGTACCATCCCGCTTGGAGATGACCAGTCATGTCCTTTCTGCTCCGGCACTGCTGTGATAGCACAAGGCACATACAGTAACTTTCTGTCCCAAGGTTCATTTTTGTGCCTCCTGTATCAACAACACAGCAGGTGCCACTCCTCTCAGAAATCTCAGCTGTCCAGAGCTGGCTTTATCCACTTGTTTTGGAAAATAAGCTCCTGGCCGCTTCCAGTCTCCCAGTCTGTGTAAGTGCCTCCCCGTGCTTTATGCCCTCCTTTTCATTTGAGGAGGGGTGCAATTTGACAAATCGCCTCTTCTCTTTCAGTTCCTAGTTGTCTCTCTCGTGCAGAAACAAACTCCAAACTCGTAAAGAGTGTAAAGCAGGGTATGTTTATTACGGCGCCGGGTGCAAGGGAGATCAGTCCACCTAACTCGCATACCTGGGACTAAAACTTGCTTGTTTTTATGGTTACAAAGCATGCATATTCATTAGTACGGGCTGAGTTATTCCAATCAGTTCTGGGAATAGGTGTGATTATGTCCCGATTTGAGACAAATTCAGAGGAGGAGATATCCCCTGATGGAAAACAGGCCCCTCTCCCCACCAAGTTCCGGAAAAGAAAATGTCCCCGGAGGAAAGTGAAGGAAAAAACTATTTATTTAACAAGGCAACAAACAAAAAAAAACACAAGAAAAGGACAATAATGCTAGACAAATAAATCGAGATCTGTGAGAGAAAGAAAAAAAACCTGAAACAAAGTCCTTCTCCAGTGTGGCTTCTCGTCTCCCGCAGTTTGAAAGGTGTCCGTCCGGGGAAAACCCCCT
>VWZK01019035.1:58885-69689 GCA_013396935.1 Baryphthengus martii | reverse complement strand
CCCCTAACATTCCATGATTCTGTGATTCTACATATTGCTGCCACAAGGTAGCTGTGTAAGAACCCACGAATGAGCTACTGAAGAAGATGAACTTGAACTCAATAACCTGGTGGCTTGGCTGTTTCAACAGTACCACATGAAACAAGATTTTATCATTCAGTAGACTCCTCTCTTACTTTGGAATATTCCCAAGGTCTATTATAAGGCTGCTCCTCCTCACGTTTCCATCAATAATCTGTACTCAATATAGCAGACAACTAGTCTTCAAAGTGAGTCTCAGAGGATACCACTACTCACTTCCAGAATCAGGAATACTATTTTTTGACTGTCAGTCACAATGACAAATCATATCTCCCCAGTCTCTCTTTGCTACTGCATTTTTATATCACTTATTTCCCCATGTAATTCATAAATCCTTACTTTCTGCTATGTCTTTTGTGTGACACTTTATCAAGGGCCATTTTATGACTCTGGTAACATATAACCAATCTCTTTGATATTAGGTATTTTGGTGACAGCAGAAGATTTTATTTGTTTGTTTGTTTGTTTTATAAAATAAGCTAAACAGGTTGGGAAACAATGGGAAAAGGGAAGAGGAAGAATAAGAAAGGGCCATTTTTCAATAGTGGGAACTCCAAGGGTACGATTAACACGCTGAAGTATATTTCTTGCATATGCAAAGTATATTTCATGTACCCAGATACTGTGGGTATTGATGAATTCACAAAAGAAATCCTTAAAAAAATTGTCCTGCTTATTTTACAACATTCGGAAATAGGTTGAAGAAGCAGATACTAGGTCCAGGATAGTTGTTAAACTGTGAAATTTTGGATTTCAGATGGGAACTGTAGTAAAGACACCTTTTGATTAAAGGTTTAGTAGAGGCAATGCTGTGCAAACACACAGGGATTTCTGCAGTAGTCAAACTGTAGCCGTTGCCAGATTTTCATCCAAATGCTACATTAAAACACTGAACAAGAGGTGGCTTCAGACACATGGCTTCAAAGCTGGATGCAGCCACAATTTTATTATTATTATTAATTTTCATTGCCATTTTGAGCTACCATTTCAGCTGTACCACTCACAACTGTTCAGGGCCCTGCAGAGATCACCAAGAAAACTGTCTTCTCTCTTGGAAAATACAAATTTCTTGCAAAGTCAATATTGAAAGGAGGTTCTAGTTTAAAAAGACAAATGTCTAACTGAAGAAAGTGTGAAGGAGGAGAGATAGATTTTATAAAAACAAAAACAAAAACAAGTAACAAAGCCTGTAGAGAGGACTGGGGAAAAAAAAAATCAAACACGCTAATAGACAGCCTGAGAAGAAGAGGTTTTCTTACTAATGCTCAGCCAGTTTAGGATATTTTTACTGCTTTATCTGACACCTTTCCTCTGTGGGAGTGCTAAAGCAGCAATAACAGTGTTTTAGGATCATTCCATTCGATCATAACAAACAAGGTTGTTGGAAAGAAGGAAATGAAACAAAGACAAGCTTCTTTATATTAATACAACAGTTCTCCTTGTCAAATAATCTTAGTTAAGTCCGCTAAATGATTTCACAGCTGTGTATTGGCTCGTTGAAAAAAAAATGGAGAAAGTCTGCTTCCTAAAATTCATGTGTCTAACAATCGATATCTTTGGCTGAAGCCAGGCAAATTGCCAGCAGGTACTGCATAAATTTCCCTGACTTCTCCCAGGAAGGTCTCCAATTTGTAACGTGCCTGGTTTTCAGGTGGTGATCTCTGGAGGCTGCTAATCACGCTGTATCACGGACATGCAGACATCCTCAGGCTGGCTGCAAGACACGTTCACATGACTTACAGAAAGAGCCCAGAGCCAGTGTGCTTATAAAGGCAGACTGAGAACACGGGTAGTCAGAAGCAGTTCTCTGCTACTGCGTAGAGCTGCAATAAGAGGAGGGGAGGAAAAGCTGAGTGGTGAGAAATGCAGGTGGAAAAGAAGTGAGTGCAAGCTGACACTGAAAGAGTACCGCATGGCCTTTTCCGTGCTGTTGTGTACACACTGTAACAGAGACAAGGCAGGTACTCCACCACCTTCCTGGAAGGAAAGGTTGCGTCGGGGAGCAGCGGTCCACGTCCTCAGCACACTTTCTGGTTTGTGGGTCCTGGCATCCAAACCTACCTGACATTTCAGTCCTTCCGTGTGCCTGACCCAAGGCAGAGGTATATCTCAGTCTCTTGAGGCAAGGACCAGCCCTGGAGTTGTCAAGACAAATAGACCTGAATATGATGGGCAAGGGCTTTCTGACCCCAAGTCCGTGTATCTCTGCTGTTGGCAGTGTTGAGAAAAATGATGAATGTTGTCATTTGCAAACAAACCAAATTTTATTTATTAATTTCAGCACGATTTTGCTGCGACTAAAAAAAACCTTGATCGATACATAGTAAGGTCAATAACGGATTCATCTTTATATGGTAATTAAGAATCACAAGGTTATTTTTAGAATCAGTGTAAATATTGCTTTAATCAAACTGCTGAATTGTTGGTTTCCGATAATTATTTTTTATTAAAACATCCTTAAAGTATTTTTAAATGGAATCTTAATGTATAATACAATCACAAGATCAATGTGAGAGGATAGAAATTGCTCTATAACGCTGAGTTTGAATAATATTCCCAAATCAGCCAGTGGAGCACACTATATATACTAAGACAGATCAGGCAGACAAAGAAGAGAGCAAAAGTAACGTGGGATGTATAAAGGAAGAGAGGAGAAGGAGCGGTAGGGTTTTTTGTTGTGGCTTTTTTTGAGATCTGCCTGCCTTTGCTCATATACAGCACACTTGATAAGGAACATTCTTCTCCTTCCCCTCCACAAAGAAAAGGCCCAATATGAAATGCCATTAGATAACGTGAGAGTATATACAAGCAGTATATATAAATCCTCAGTTCATACAAAAGAAAAAAGCTTTGAATATGCAATAAAAACAGCACAACAACTTCAAGTTTCTCTTGTTAAATTTCTAGCAGAATCTCTTGCAGTCCCCTTTCTCATAGATAACTATACCAATGCCAGATGATTTCAATGGAAGAACTATTGCACTATGGCACTATCGAGAGCAAGTCAGTACAGAAGTGGGTCCTAACGAGTTTGCAACCAGCATCAAAGAAATGCCACAGGCATTTCTACTGCAAACGTGTTCTGAAAGGTCTGGCGGGGTCTGGCCTTGAACATGACAGAAGCCCTTAAGTGTTCTCAAGACATTTCTTTGGGAGGAAGAAGTAAAAGCAGCCTTTGGTGAGGGTTAGTCTACCATCAGCACCAGAAGGAAAATTAACTTCCCTGAAAAAAAACCACCTTATCCCAACTTTTAGTATTAGAATTTATGGAGAAAGATTTTAATTTTTCTTCCTGTTAAAAGTAAAAGAAAAACAAACTGAAAGCTAAAAAAAATTAAAAAGTGGCAAAATAGAATAAGTTATTTGAAATATATGCAAAAATAATCAAGTGAATGTTCTCCTGGGCTCGTACACGTATCCTCAGCTAAGGCTGATTTTACGGCTAGATTACAAAGACCCTGACAATAGGGCTTAAAAATGACAATGCATGCAAAACCCTACCCATGGCAGTTTGACTGGCATTTTAGCATTACTGTATGCAACTGAGAGCCTTCCAATCAGCCAGAACAGTGGGATCCACCGAGGAATCACGATCAAGTAGCTATTAGGCCAAACGGTATTGTCAGAATTCCTCAATTTATGCAGCTTCTTTCAGAGAACTGAGTCCTGTAGCTTCCAAATATCAAAAGGGTTCAATATCGAATAGAACATGTATTTAAGGAAAATTGGCCCCCAAATTACCATGCTATTGTCATTTGTTCTTTTCCAGTTCACTTAAAGGGTAAAGTGGAGACTATTTTTAAAATTCAATATGAAAAAAATTACAACCGAAGTTTCTTTAGAAAAAAGTTCATTTAACCAGCTGCATCTCTCTTTTGTGCTCTGCTCAGATGTTAACTTGAATTATAGCTTCCACGTTTCTCATGCTTTTTTGTTGCCTGTCATTTACGTTTTGGAAAACTTAGCACAATTTTAGGTTTGAACTGATTTGTACTCCTTTGGGCAGGCGTGAGGCCCTCCAAATCCTTCTGGAAAAGCACCACATTCACAATCACTCTGGCAAAGGTCTGCCTGGGTTCCTTTCAAATAACACAAAAGCTGTGCGGCATGTTATTTAACGCCTTCTCCTTTTTTTCATTGAAGTCTGCTGCAGAGCTCCAATTGACTTTGCTGGGAGCAAAAAAGAACCCCAAATGCCAAACCGATTTGGCTGCTGCTTTAATAAGGAGATTTTTGCGGTATGCGGTATAATCCATCTTTGTACGAGCCCGGCACTGGGACGGCCGTGCGCTCTGACGCTCTGCTTGTCTCCTCTTCAGCTGGCCCATTCTCACTGGCCAGTGCATCCAGGAGGAAGTCAACACTCAGTTTGTCACTCTGCAAGTGCTTCAGACCGCAGGGAGGAAAAGGTTCTTGGATCTGAAAAAGAACAGTATCCTACATGAGAGTAAATGAGCATTCCTCGCAGAAGGTTTGCATTTCTCATCTGGGCACTCATGTAGAAGCTCGTCACGATCTGCTGCTTGAATATTAAGGGAAAATAACCGAGCCGTTCTTACAACCCAAATTACAAATTGTATTGTACAAAGCGGAGCTTTATTTGGCAGAGGAGAGTTAGAAGCTGTTCATGATACAATCTATATTTGGCTTCATAAAGTGACTACCTATCTACAGGAATAGTAAGATAAAAGGACCACATTTAGGGAGGGTAGAAATATAGTTCTCACATTAAAATAGCTTGCCTGGGAACTCATCCCACCAGGTGATAGGCCTGGAAAGGTAGAGGCTGTTCCCTTCTTGCATGCATCCATTTATATCTGTGTGAAAGTGCTAGTGGAGGCAGAAAGGCGGGCAGTCAAGTGAACAGGAGTGCCTGGAGTTGGACCCTCCCATCTGCAAGCCCAGCACCTTCGACGTAAGGCATGTGAGTGCAGAGGACGGAATCAGAGGAGAGGCACCCCCATTCTCGAGAGCCCCGTTATGGCTGTACGGGCCTGTGGCGACAGAGCTGCAATGTATAGAAATTCAAGAAACAGAAAACAATAGCAAGCTTTTCAATTGCCAGTTGGCTAAAAGGAAGAAGAAAATCAGTTTAATTTTGGCCTTCTTGTAATGGAAAACTAAAATATTTAGGTGAAAATAAGCAACACCATTGAAAGAAAAATTGCCATATGAACAGATCATTTTTAGAGAATATTTCAATTATTTGTGACACTCAGCATCTTTGAATTTCACACCTAGGGTGCTGTGACGAAGACACCGTATTCTGGCTTCCCAGAAGACCACGTGTTATCATCATTTGATAACAAGGACAACTGTAGGCTTACACAGATTCTCACTCTTGCTATTGAAACAACTGCAATTTTTCTAAGGAAACTGAAGTAACATAATACAGTTTTACTGAGTGTTGTCAAGATTCCCAAATGCTGTACAAATGTTACGTGAACTCAGCATGATAATTAATATTTGTATTTGTGAAATACTATTCTCTTAAAATGAATGATGGTCGGGGTGCTGTAAGGCACATTTCTGAAACAGACCTTAAAATCAGCCAGGCTGCTTTTGCAAGGGCACATTCCCCCCTTTCCAGCCCAGGAAATGTTCCAATCATATTTTGCACTCTGAAGCTGCCAGGTTTTCCACTTTGGGAAAAAAAAAATATTTGAAAAATCATTTATTAATGATTACAAAACAACAAAAAGAAGTCTGCTGCACCTTTTCACAACATAGAAGAACCCAGAGGGGAATCCCGATTGAAAACCAATTCCAAGTGGAATCATCACTTTTTTTATTGACCATTACTATATAGATGTGTACAAAGCAGTTTAACATTAAGTCTCCCCAAACTATCATAAAAGAGATAAGTATCATTTCCAGTGGTAAGTTCATGTATTGCAGCGTTGTGGTCATGAAGGTTATGCCATCGGTTACAGAAATCTAGTCTGCAGAGGGTATTATATCAATTGTCTTGTTTTCTTTATTAGCCTGATCCAAATATGAAATCCGAGACTGCTGATCCAGAGCTACAAAGGCCCATCACTTTCCCAAATGTGCCATAAAACCTACTTTAATTAATTTTATTACCTGTCTCTTAGAGACAGGATGACAGGGTTAGAAAAATGTGGGCACCTGCAGTTAAAGAGGCATTTGCATGTACACAGGGAGCAACACAACCTGATAACTGCTGCCTCAGTGAGCTTGAATCAGCCATAAAGTGTTGTGCTGGCTCATAGGACTGCAAACCATATTAACCAGGGGCAGTGGAGGTGAGTGACAGCCACAGGTAGTGCTGACTGGGAAGGAACAGAAGCAGACTGTGGATTTGGGATCCACTTGCTGCATTTTAAAGTAATTGTTCTGCAATGAAGACATCATCTTCAAAACAATTTTCTCTTCCGTGGGATTCCCTTTGTCTCTCCTCCAGTGAAGACAGCGGTGGGTGGTAACATTTTTGGGAACTGTTTTGGTCTATTAACAAACAGAATGAAAAGGAAATGAGAAATGAGAAAGCTAATTTCCACAGGCTGTGCCGCTGGTCACAAATTCATTGCAAGAGGCACGATGCTATTGATACACATGCAGAGATACTCAAAGGATAGGCAGCCAATCAGTGTCATTAAAGTGGGTGTAGCGGGTAAGTAGCCATTATTTTATCAGTAATCATTGGTGTAAACTGCAGGAGGAAAAGGCAATGCTTAGAACAGGAAAACACAGAAAACAGGACTCATTGAAAGAAATTAAACAACTGACAATTTAAAAATACGTATTAATAAGGGTTTTTTGCTGGTCAAAACCCTTAGTTGCAGACTCTTGTGGGTGCTGATTGGTATATAGGTATACACAAAGCACCCCTTTCATTAATGTACAGGGATGTCATCTAAACTCAGTGGCGGAGGTTCCGCTATGTGTGTCACTTCAGAATGAGAAAAATATTACCAAAAGAATCATTAACTTCATTGGGCAAACAAGATTACAGTAGGTTTTATTTTATTATTGCATATGTAATGTTCCAGTCTCCTTACACAACCCTCCAAGTCTTGCTCTCCAAGCAGAAGAGCATGATGTGTAACTATAATGGCAACACTGGTTTGAATAAAACTGAAGCTCAATTATTATTTGGCCCATCTCTTAGATGAACTCAAATAAAGATGAACTTTATGAATAGAGGAGAAGGAGAGATTGGAAGTAACAGTCCTGTTTGATTTACTCACATAATTTGAATGTCGCGCTCGCTCACTAATCACTAGTTTAAAAGAAAATGTAAGCAGATGAAGAAACAAAAAGCAATTGAGGCCATCGATTTTCATACTCAGCCACAGTGGAAAAAAGGAGCAGTTCCATTCCCTAACTCAATAAGGATCAAATTTTCTTGTATGGAAGAGATTGATTGAAAAAATGAAATATATCATGAAGATAAAATAACAGATTCTCAGAGAGTGTTAGATGTTGACTTCAAGAGAACTTACAGCTAAGGATCTGTGTGAAAAAATCCTGTTCTGTCTCCATTTTAATTAATAAAATGTTATTCAATATTTCTTCTTGCCTTTGAATGGTCCCTTCCAAAAATATCATCTACCTGTAAATAAACGTAAGTTATCACATCGCTAAAACATTAGCCAATACAAAGATTAAAGTAGGACACCCAAACAAGGGTCCTACCAAGGTCATTGCTTGCGGCACCGAACAGCGCTTTCTGCTGCTCCGCCCTTCTGCTTGTGACTTGTGCCAGTCGTTTCACTGAAAATATATATGAAGCGAGAAATACGACTGGGTATCTGTAGGAATTGCAAAATATGTCATGTAGTGATTAGAAACAATCTTTTCTATCTCCAATTAGCCAGATACAATATTTCAGCATATTCTGAACAGGACTGTTTTTGGCAATGCACGTAGCCTCTTTGAAATGTCTCAACAAGTCTCCAGTACAGAGTCAGAGATGATAAAAATCTCCCACAAAATTATTTATCTGTACTGCACAGACTGAAGAAAGCTTTGTCCTATTTATTTGGGATAGTTTAATCAGATGTCTTTGAATGTGCCGGATAGAATAAAGTAAGCTTAATAAACACGCACCGGCTGAAAACTTCTTTGCAATAGCTCAATATTTGTTTCCCTTTCTTTTCTTAATGCCTTTGAAAGAAAGCATTTGAAGCTCTGTGGTGTCTGAACTTCTCCTGCACTGAAGTGCGTACAGAGATGAGAAGAAAAGCCAAGCTGACTATTGTGATCATGCTTTTCTTTTTGGCTTGAGAGATAAGGCTCCACAGAAATCTGCCATGTGGTACTGAATTTAAGAAGATGAGCAAAGCAATGGCGTGAAGCTTCAGGCTCTCAATAATGCTGCTATATTTATATGAAGATACAATAATAGTAAGGAAAAAGGCTCTGCCCCAGTAAAAAAAAAAAAGAGGAGCTAATCCTGTACCAGTCAGTACAATGGGAGTTTTGTTATTTACCTCAGCAGAATCAGAATACAGCACAGAGGATTCTATACCCTACTAAGTTCAGTACACTCGGATATGAAGGTTAAAAAGACACTCAGTGCCAATGCCTTTCAAACTCGCATACTGAGACTTGATAGTTTTTTATACCACTTTTTCCTTTATCTCTAGAATTTAAGAATCTAAACTAAGCAAAAATAGTTAGGTCTCGTTTGTTGTTTTGTTTTTTTTGTATGGTTGTTGTTGTTTCTTTATCAAATGAACCAGATTCGGATTTTGCTTCCATTTAGTAAGTCATTCCAGAAAATGACTTCATTAAATAGTTTACCTATATTTAAAAAAATACATAGCATTGCATATATTTACATTTACAAAATCATATATGTATACACACATACACATAAACTACATACTGAAAGTGAGATTGGTTTATATATGTTGCTCACCTTTCAAGTATTTTAACCTGTGAAACAGTTATAGGTAGCATTTATAAATAAACATGTTCTAGCTATAGGAAGATGTTAGTTTCCAGACCTAAAGGAACATTTTAACAGTTTGATAATTCAGAAAATAAGTAAGCAGCCACTGAGTCAGCAGCAATTCCTTTTCCTCATTGTTCGAATGATTTTGTTCAAATCCAAGGAGGAAAAACGTCAGAAAGGGCTGAATTACAATTCGGACCACGTTTCAGTATTGTCTGTGTGTCATCTTAAAGAATCAACCTAAGAAATCAACAAATAAAGTATCACTAAACAATAGATCATTTAAAATTCTTCTTTATAAGCATTCTATCAACTAGCAATTACCACTCTATGCCTCATTTTTTTGTTTGAATGCAAATTGCTACTGCCTATCAATTAAAACACTAGTTTTAAATGTTTCTTCACAAAATTATGACAAAAGTGTATACGAATAACATGGCAATAGAAAGGAGTAGCTTTATTTTTCCAGTTAGCCAGTCTAGTTTTGTTTAGCTGCTCCTTAAGATTTCTATCTCTAGATGTCTTTCCTGAAATATAGGAAATTATATTTAAACACAGGAAAAACCTTTTTTCTGTAAGAGTAATCAAGTTCTGGAGCAAGATGCTCAGAGAGGTTCTGATATAGAAAGGGCTAAGCCAAAACAAGATAGTAGCTTGAGGAAGTACACTGGTCACTGATGCTACAGCTCAGACCTTCTCTCACGTCCAACTTTCATCCTCTTCTCCTTAGGCAGCAGTGTCCACTCTGGCTGAATTATGTTGGCAGCTTGAAAAAGGGTGGTGTTCAGTAGTAAAATAAATACAGCTGTCCTGACTGTGTCCCCTCCCAAGATCTTGCCCACCCCATCCCACTGGGCAGGGTGGCAGGGGGAAGATGTTGGGAAGCCAGCCTCGGTGCTGTGCAAGCGCTGCTCAGCAGCAGCCCCAACACCGGCGTCTTATCTGCCTCCCAATACAAAGCCTAGCACCATAAGAGCTGCTCTGGGGAACATTAACTCCAGCTCACCCAAACCCCAATGCAGCTACTAAGAAGAGTAATCCAGGGGGTTGAACCTGAACAACCCTTTGAAGGTTACCAGAGCGCCCGCTCCATGGAGGAGAGTAGTGCTGGTGCAGGAGCAGCACCCACAGGCCAGCGGCTGACGTACCAAAGAGCATCTGTCCCAAGGGCAGCCAGTCACTCACCGGCAGGTGACTGCTGCTTTTCTATAAAACAGGTTTGTTCAAGATATTTTGAGTATACCACTTGGTTCTCAAGCTCTATCTCTGCTGACAGAATTGCTTTTCGTATCTACAGAGAAAGTATATTTTGACTGCCAAGATGTGCAAGATGCTCACTCCATAAAGAATATTTTTTACCTCCATCCACGTTGGCATTTTAGATACAGAAGTTCTGGAACGTGACTCCTTTTTGAAAGGGAATATCCAGCAATACTTACAAGGAAAAGAGAACGTTTGCTAAACTTGTTTTCAAATGTTTTTAATGAGGTTACATAAACCACTTGTTTTCATCAAGGCAAATATATCTGATGGTACACAGAATTTATAAACACTGAAAATGATCAAGAAATTCCAGACTGAAAGAAACATACATTTCTTTGCAGATGAAGCCAAAAAAGTAAGTTTTAGGCATGTTTATGGTACCCTCTGATGGAAATACTCAGCATTACAACTCCTCCACAACATTTATTTCCCTAACTGTACAGACAGCAAAGATATATTTTGGTAACTTTTGTAACTTCATGTGCAGCTGAAATAAAAATTTCGTACACACAAACACGCACACCAAAAAAAAAAAAT
>VWZK01019035.1:0-58848 GCA_013396935.1 Baryphthengus martii | reverse complement strand
TTAAAAAAAAAAAAAAAAAGAAAAGAAATAAAAAAAAATAACCAATAGAATAACCTCGAGTAATAGAATAATCCTCAAGGAAACTAACAAAAACCAGTATAAGTTCGTTACAGCTAATTATGGAGAAACCTTCCTAAATATACACAGTTTTGTTCTCATTTTATACCATACCTACCTCTATTTCTGCTTCGTAAGAATTAGAAAAAACATGGTATTTTTAACATTCTATGTATTAGATTACCTATCAATATTCATCCCATTTGTTTGTTTAATATCCCTCAGAAACACAAGTCAAACTTCCGGATAGTCAAGGGATTTTTATGAAAATGTACATGAAAATTGTCAGAGAATTAACTTCAACAATCAGCACTGATTTTCAGGTTTAAAATATCGGAGCAAACTTGCCCCCATTTGTTTTTTCCTTCTCACTGACTCACGAACCACTTTAAAATTAACTTTCATCACTAATTGGCAAATCATTGATTAAGAATTTTACATACTGACTTTAGAAGGGTGAATATGCTTAATCTCTGACTATATCTCCATCTCCATGTTTAGCAAAGCTTTCTTTAAGAGAAACTGTTAGTACCTTACTTCTCCTAGATTGTAGTGGATAGAACTTATTCTACAAATCATTCAAGCTGTTGCCTAAATCTTTTTTCTCTAGGAAGATATCATAAACAGCTGACTAAATCTCATTAAACCACTCACAGTTATGAACAATAGTAACATTAAACATATAGCTAATTGTTGTTTAATTAGGAACTTGTGATATTTATGGCAAAGAATAAATGTTTTACTTTTTTAAATCCAGTTCAAGACCAGTTAGAGTGAAGAAAATAATTTACTTTTGATTTGAGCTCCTACCTCTTTCAAAAAGCACTGTTATAGTTATTACATTGGGAAATCTGCATCTATTTACCCTGAAGAGACGGAGAGAGCAAACCCCACATATTTCATTTACATTCACATATTTCAGCTTCATAGTGGGCAATTAGCCAAATAGAAAGAATGACTTTTATATCATCAGTTGTCAGCCTTTAGGGTGAGACTTCAAATAAAGTTTTATTGTTGCGGCAACAACTACACAGTGTTGGCCAGGATGTCCCTGCTACTCTTGCCTGGTAAATAATGAAGAAAATCTACATCAGGGTTTTCTTAAGGTATTCATTGTATTACTGAGCGGATCTAATAGCTCACCACTGTTTAGTACACTAATTTGGCTGACCTCTCAATAAGAAGATACAGCAAAATGGCTATTCTTAAATTGCCAGGCGTTGGTTTTTTGCTCATAGTGAGTAGACTCATCTCCTCCAGGAACCTGACAAGCACTAGGGATGGCACAAGGCAAGAAGTCGATGTCAGTGCCTTAAGAGTAGGGGAGAGGACATTAGCCAGGCACTAGCACAGTAGTGAGCTGATAGATCAGCCAAAACACATTCTTAAATTCAGCCTAACAGAGAATTGCCCATCAGCATATATTCACCTCCATGTTTATATTGCAAAGATTACACAGCAAGATCTGTGAGAGGAAAGATCAATCAAAATATACACCCTCTATCCTCACCTCATCCATTTGTAGGTCAGCAGAAAAAGGGAAAGGCACTGAAGATTTACTTTACGTTACTAAGCACAATTCTGTGAAAAATACCGTGACAGAAAATAAAGAAGTAGATGAGCGATCAAGTTCTTTAGGAACTGGTCAGCAAAACTGCATTAACAGGAACAGCTATATTAGAATTAATGAAAACTGAGTATGCAGAAATCCTAGGAGCTCTGTAGTTCCTAGAAAAGGTAGAACTGTGACTTTATGCAGTCAGGCTCAAGTCATTTAATCTTGGTTATGAGTTCATCACCATAGCATGTACACGTCTAGAAAACTAAATGAAGGAGTTACATCATCTGTGAAAGGACTTGTAAAGATCTTACCAGAGCTAACCCACTGAAATCTACGAGTATAAATATTTGGAAAGGCTCATCATTTTCAGAGATATGATAGGCACGTGAGAAAAGGTGCTACTATATCGCAGTGTCACCTAGGCTAGAGAATAAGCCTGTTGCTTCTCTTCTATATTTCAGATATGAATGCGTGTGGAAGCCACGATTCTCAGCGAAGCTCCATTACTCCTGTACAAACACATCACAGACTTGAAGAACGTGAAGCATTCAGAAACAACGTGCTGTAAATGGAACAAAGGAAGCTTTTTCCCTGTTTTACAGATAGAGATATAAAGTAGGCAGTTTGAATGATTTATTCAAGGTTGAAAGAGATATCTGTGGCAAAGTCAGGAATTTTATCATAAATTCATGAGAATCATTAAAAATTAATCTTATGTTACACTTTATTACAAACACGTTATACAGGTAATTCCTTTTGTAATAGTAAGTTCCTTTCATGTTGCAGTTCTACCCTGAATAAGAATAAAGGAGCTTGACAGAATCAGACCAGTCTGAGAAGTCCACCAGTAGAAATGTACTTTCTTATTTTCACAGACTGCTAGAGAACCATTTCTTTGCCATGTACTGAAATTGAGTTCTAAGTAATGGATAAGGGCACAAGTCGTTCTAAGACTGTTTGTTAAAAAGCCCCTGTTCTTAGGCATTTACATTGGAGAACTTAGTTCTATGAAATTAGCAGGTGTGCCGCTTCGAAAATAGGTGCCACAGTTTCTAATACATTCCTTAAATTTGTCATATAATGCACAGCGCATACAATAAAAATTAATATATATCATTATGGTGTATTCCCCTATTACTTGGTGTTGCTATGCTGCTACAACTGACATCCCTCAATTGCTGACATAAATGCCAGGTAAAACTGTCTTGGAGAAATTCATGTAGCACTTCAACTTTTAAAACTCAGAAGTCAAAAGATTATCACTTATTTACCCGAAGAAAACGGATCCAGGTAACTACCCAACTAACTTAGCTACCCAACTAACAAGTTACATTTTTTTATCTCCTAAGATCCGAGAAAATTCTAAGTCAAGGCTTTCAGACTGGATGCTCACAAATCACCTGTGTCACAGAATGAAACACAGAGACAGCCATTTGTTATAGCAAGGACATGCAAGGGAAAATTCTTTTCAAAACATAGTTGTCTAGAATTTGGAACTAATGTTAACCTCCAATGCAGCTCCCTTGTTTTTTTTAATCCACGTACGAAAATCTAGGCTCAAGTGTAACATATAGTTACACGTGTGTTACCAAAAAGATATGTGTAAACCAAAGTGAGTCTTTGAAAATTAAATGAGGTACTGTTGCAGCCAATGAAAAGAGAAGAGGAAGGAAATTATTACTTATGGCTAATATAAAAAAAAATTCCATTGAAATAATAATTTCAAAATTGGATCACAAATTTTCAGGATGTTGTCGTTCTTCAAAACACACAGCAAAAAGGGGAATCAGGATTTCCAAGGTTTATAACCAACTACAAGATTGTAAAAATAATTCACTGAGAATTGGAATCAAAGGAAATCTGGAAGATTGAGTATGTGTGTGTTCTTACAGTGAAGACAAGACTACCTAGCAAACAAAAATACCAAATGTCACATTCTGACTAAAATACAAAGGGAGCCTCTCACTTGAAATACAGTTTATCAGTAAGTGAAGGAAATAACGTAAAGCAAAGGAAAGATTGACAGTTTGGAATGGGATCAAATTATCAAAGTATGAAAAAAAAGAAAGAAAATCTATTTTATTAAGTTTATATTCTTCAGTCATTAATCTGTGTTTCTAAGAATAATAGTGGGGTGATTGCTTGTAGTAGTATGGTTGGATTTTTAAGAAATCCAAAGAGTGTTTGAAAAAAAGATGGCAAAAGTCAGGTCCCCAAATCACAGAAGAATATTATTGAAATTAGTTCTGCAGCAACATTCACCCTTATAGACATCTAATGCAATTAGTATCATACTTGGATTGCAAAATTCTGGGGGTACCTGGATAAAGGATACAGATGCTGACAATATAGTTAAATCCATTTGCTGGGGTAATGGCATAAACTCTTTTTCAGGTAAGATTTATGAAATATTTCTTCATGGTCTGTGAAAAACTGATGGAAGAAAACCTATTCTTGGTAAACTTCAGTTTCTTATTCAAATTCGAGATCCTCACTAGAAAATAATTAGCAGGTTAAATTTTCTCAAGGCAAGTTTTAAAGGTGATATAGCAAAAGGTATCATTTCACAGCTGGTTTTACTGACTACACACAGAACAGAACTATCTTCAGTACAACTAGGTCCACTCCTGAATTTGTTTTTAGAGTTCAAATTTAGAATGGCATGAGCATTTTGAGAAGAAAATAGAAAGGCACCAAAAGTTCAGAGTTCTACGCAACTACTTGCATTATTTGTGCTCAGTTATTTGTGTTCTGACATGGGGAGTGCCAGTCAGATCTTGGACTTGCTCTTTTCTTTCCAACGCTAGAAATGGCATCAAATATCTTACTGACCCCCTGAAATGTGTGTGAAACGTATCTCAACCAAACTGTTTATGTCACGTAGAATAAGGTTTGGAGCTAGGCTGCTGCAAAGGAAACTGAAAGAAGTTCTTCATATCACAGCACATGTAACAGAATCCATTGGATCACAGAAGAACCTGCACAGATTAACAAAAGTACAAAGAAAGGAAGTTCAGAAAGTAGAGTAACGTGTTCCAGTAAGAATCAGCTAAGAATACTTCTCTGTTTCACATACTTAACACTTTTAACATTCTTCAGAATGTTGGGAGAGCACATTAGATTAGCCTGCTGGGTATGCTCGTCTTGTGTGACTGACACATAGGAAGCAACTAATCCAAGTCATATTGTTTTTCCTCCATAGAGTGCTGATAAAACTCTCCATTAGGATTGCAAGCCCCTCCAGGCTCTGTCAGTCTCGCTGTTACTTAATCCTAAATGAAGTATGTCTTATCAATTCATACCATGCCATGACCCTGGTCAAGGTTAGATGAGGGTCTAACTATAAAAGATCAGGAGGAAGCAAAAAGCATTATTTTTCCTTGACAGACTAAGAAAGCAGTGATGTGCACGGAGGTAAAAATTCTTTACTGCAAATACATTTCCCCAAATACGTTCTATTAACTCACTAAGAGAATATTTTCATTCTTAATAACATTTTAAAATGTTGGAACATCATAGTAGGCTTTTTCTTCCTATACTTTTTAAAGATAAGATTAAAGCAAAGATTTTTTTATTTTTATTTTTTTTTGTAAATCCTGTTTATGGGAAATCTATTTAAATCAATGCCACTTTAAAAAAAAAAAAGTCTTTTAGAGTAAGAGAATAAAGTGAGTCACATGGCAAAATTATCCTGCATGCTATTATCAGTGGAGATGAGCCAGCCCTCCTACTGGTTGTTGATGCACCTATCTAGAAGAAGGAGGGGGGGAAACAGAAGAAAAAAAATCTCTATTCTGGTAAACTGATCAGATCACCATAGTTTGTAAAAAAAACCAGGAACTAGATAAAAATTAGTTCTTGGGAAGTGTGTGACAGCGCTGCAGCTTCACTGTATGCTTCCCGCTATGGCAATGGAAGTCTAAGCAAATCTTCTCTATTCATCTGTTGCGCTCCCTGGATAATCAGCTGTCGGGTGCAAAAAGCCATCCACTACACTTGTAAACTAGTACACCACCCATGAAGTATAATAAGGCAAACAAACTAAACTGTTGCTATTTTTAAGAATCCTGGCACTTTCTGCTACAGAGAAAAGCTACGACATATCCTATTTCATAGATTTCTGGGCTAAATTGCCACTTGAAAACTGTGGAATTATGATCAAGGGTGTCAGCAGGATTTCACCAGGGATACCTACTTTGTGTTAAACTACCTTGTGCAACCTTGCTGACTCGTGCAACCAAACAGAAAACACAATAAAAGTTTCATTCAAGTGGTGTCCAGCATGACTAGAATCAAGGCTGTTAGGTTTAAAGCTGCATCTTAATTCAGGATCAGGCTATGCTGTCCTTATTAACAATGAGAGAGACTTTAGGTGGACTTTAATATTCTTCGTACTTAGTATAAGCTTCAATTTGTTGATTGGATGTTGGCCAATAGTTTAATTTATTCCATGCTTCTAAGTGACAAAGCTGTGTAGACAAGAAAAATGAAGAGAACTACAAGAGAGAGGTCACGACAGGAAAAGTATCTAAAATGACTATTTTGCCAAAGTAGTTACTTAGTTTGAACAACTTCATAGTTTAGAATCTTTATCTTCGCTGTCCTAGCAATGTCTTACTGCCATGAACAAGTGGAAAATGACAGCAGAATCAGAGCCCTGTGATTCAGTCTTCTAAGTAAAGGAAAGCTTTTAACTATCTGATATTTGAATAACAAGTAGTTCATAAAATGAGCTGTTCTGAAAAAAAAAAAAAAATGTTTTGAAGAAAAAAAATCTAAAAGCACCTGGACTCATGATAACTGATTCCTTAGATACTTGTGCCTCCAAAAAATCAACTGTCAGGGTGCAAACCTCTACTTGCATTGGGTCTGTGACTAACAGAGGACCATGACATTCCTTTTACAGAGACTGGATCAAATTGTAACTCCTTGTCCTCTGTTGTCCTTTCTTCTTCAATCCTTATTTATCAAGCCAGCCAGATTTTGCCTCCAGACTCACTCTTTGATTCACAAAGAGGGCATGGAAGATTTATTTAATCATGTTTCATTGGTAGATCCCTATCTACGCACTCCTAATACCAGGTGCTTTGTGAATTACTATTATGAAAGCCTAGTTCATAATATTTATCTGAATGATATTTACTGAGGAAATATCTCTGTCATGGAATGAAGCAGTGGAGAGATGTGGGCTCTTATGACCACATGGGACAAGACAGCATCAAGTAGGCTCAACCAGTATAAGTCAACAAAACCCCACGAGCAGCATTCACACAGTGGTTTGTTAGCAGGTTTTACTTACTCAAGTGCAACAAATAGTTCATGAAAAGTGAATACCAGGGAGGACACACTGGAGAAGGAGGTTTCTCTTTGCCTGACGCTCTGTTGTCAAGAAAACTTCATGTGCCATCTAGCTGCTTCCTAGGAGAGCTTATTTTGGGGAAATAACTATAGCAACACCTCACTGTACGGGGGAGGCTCAGAGTTCCAAAATCCTATAAACCCTGTATTTGTTAACACATTACAACACAGCATAAAAACTGAAAGAAGAACTGGCACTATAGCAGTTGAATGTATAGAAATATTTTGTCTGTAAATATCTTTATTTGAGGACATTCTTTCATGACCATTAGAAATGGTCAGTTTAAGAGAGGCCCAGGACTGGCAGAGCCAGAAGGCTTGCAGCGTAAGAAGGAACTGGAATAGCACTATCAAAACCCAGTAATGGGTCTTGCCTTCCTTCTGCAAATTTATCAGCCTCCCGTTTACTCAAACACTTAAAAATGATAAACCTTTCAAATAAGAATAAAAAAAAAAGGAAAAAATATGAAATGACTCATTAATGAAAAGTTAGTTTTCAATCAAAAAGTGGGTTTGATGTTGTGCAGTATCATATCATGACGAAGCTATCAAATTATTTTTTTTTGTAAAAGAAAAAAGCAAATTGTTCTATCCCAGCTCTTCAAACAGACAAAAGCACTGAGCAGTACAGTAATGTCTGTGCTATGTAGAAAACAGCAAATCTGCTACGATATTTTTTTTGGTTTGATTATTTGATACAGAAAAACAAGAAAGTCTCCTTCCCCTCTCTTTTGTTTATAAAATGTTGTGTACTTTTCACCAACGTTTAGCTCATAATATTGCCTTTCAAAATCATCCAGTATGGATAGTAACATGAAAATATTTTACAAGCATAATAAAATTGTTCTGAAAAGAATTGTTTTGAAGAAAAAAAAAAAGCTAAAAGGATTAGATGGTCATAGTTGTATTCTGTTCTCTTGCTATCATAAAAATTCAGATTTTTTTTTCCTTGAAAGCACCTATGCCTATGGTAGGCACACACAGAGTTATAAGTATTATTATAAACAATACTTGCTTAGCCATAAGTGGATACATTTTTTGAGCTAGCTCTCAATGTATTCAAAAAAGTTTTGAATATGCATATATAATTGGTATGACATAAGAAATCTAAATTCTTTCATAGAAATGGAGATCTTCTGAATGAAATAAAAAGCTGAAACTATAAACAATGTTTGACTCTATGAGAATACACAAAGCAGTTGTCTCTATGGACAGAGATGTTGATTTACTAGAAACAGAAAACCAATGCTACTCTTTGTCTTTTAAACATACAGCATTACACAAGGGATGAATTAACTTTGTGTGCATATCTCTGTGTCTATATGTATATAATTAATATTTAATAACATGGAAAATGAACTGTAGTGACTCTTGCTGCAACAATTTAAGAAATTACCCACGTCTGTTCCAAAGCTATCCTGGAGGACACTACCCTAATTGCTGAGTCGTCAGAAGAAAATCTGTGTCTGAGTTGCAGGAGCTCTAGCACAGACACCTTTATTATTTACTCCCACTTGTACCAACAGTCCATGCTACCACGTCAGGGAGGAAAGGTTCCAAGGCACACATGTATACCCTTCCTGCCAGCTCTCTTACGGAGACATAACCTGTGCCAGATGGTGCCAGATGTGTGAGTAAAGACAGCTGACTTGAAAGACTGTCGCGGTTTAGGGTCAGGGAAACCCTAAAACCTATAACAGATGCTCTCTGTTAACCACCCTCCCTCCCCGAAGGTGAAGAGAAAAGGAATAGGGGAGAAAGACTTATCAGTTAGAAAAGGAAACTAGAACAGCTTTAATGAAAAGGAAAATAATAAGAATAATAAAATGGAATCTATACAAATATATACAAGACCTGTACTGAACCCAAATCCTGTACTGAACCCAAATCCCCCTGAGGGCAAGTACATCACCATCACCACTGATGTTGTGGAGCAGGCACCAGGAGAGTCCCAGACAGGGCCCAGCAGCAGATGGGAACCAAGTTCAGGAGCTGGATTCCGGTACTGGATTCAGGAACACTCTGATCAGGATGGAAGGCAGAACAAACAGAGTCCTCCTTGGATTTCAGTTGTTGAAGAAACGAGGAAGAGTCCGAGCAAGGACCCAGAGCAAGAGTCCCCGATCTGAGCGCAACCCAGCAAGGGCCCCCAGCAGCCAAATACGGCGTCTATGGGATGGAACACCCCCTGGGTCAGTTTAAGGGCACCCATCTGTCTGCTCCTTCCTGCAGGTGCTGCTTTTACTTCCTGCACTCCCCAATGTGGTACACAGGATCTAGCAGTGGCCTTGGTCTGCACACCGGTCCCTGGTACTAACTCTAAACATCGGGCGTTATCGCTGCCAGAAGCAGCCACTGCCTGCGAAAACATGCTGCTCATTTCAGAAAGTGCAGTTAGTTAAAGGAACTGAGCTGAAAGGTAAAAATCACTGAATAGAATTGTTCTCTTCTAACTCAAACCAGGACAAAGACAGAAACAAAGTTCCTTAAAGGTCTTTTACCACAGCCCTTAGAGGAAGTTTCAAAATAACTCTCTCCCTTAAAGGTTAAGTCTAGATATATATGTAAGAAGACATTTATTTTTAAGAAAAAGTCCCTCTCATTCCTTCTATAGATTGGATCCCAACAATGTATGGATTAGAGTTTGTAAATTCTGAAGTATAAATGTAGTCCTGGGCTGGAAATGGAACACTTTGTACTTCAAGTTCAATATTGAAATCATGTTATTACCCAAAAGTAAACTACCCGCACTGTACTCTCTGGTTTCTGCATAAGTGATGAGTTACTTATGGACAGTTCAGATCGGCAGTTTTGTGCACATGTGGCAGAAGAGTTGAAACTGCCATTGGTTAAACACACACACCACATACATAACTCCACACAGAAGACTAGAAAGTTAGTGGTTGAATATTGACATCAAACCAGCATTGTGCGGATTTAGTTTCAAAATTGGTCAAGTAAAGGGTATGATCCATTTTAAGACCAAAGTTAGAAATCCATAGAATGAAATATAAAGGCTGTAAGATGGCTAAATTTGAATTATGGGAAAAGCAAATGAAATACAGATCAGTAAAGGAGAACAAGAAAAGTAGGAAAGTGAGAGCAATGCACGACCAATGTTTGAGATTTTCACTTTTCCATTAGCAAAAACGTTTGGATTTTGTTTGTTTGCTTGGGTTTTCTGACCTCCAACAGTCTGAAGAGCATCCAGTTTGCAACTCCAACAGAGTGTTCCACGCTGTTTTCAAATGCTCATAAAGTGTATTTTGGCATTCAGACAGTTCGTTCAGAGTAAAGTGTAAAGAACAGATAGATCGATTCGTGATGTGGTACCCACAAAGCAAAGGGAACCCTCCTTTCCAAATATCTCCCTTCATCTTTCGTTCACTAATTACACTCAGGAATGTCACTACAACAAGTGAAATATATTTATTACCTACTTTATTTTATACAAGGTTAACATATATGTTAATTTTTTGACAAAACAAGGCCAATATTCTCTCTCTCTTCATCCCACATTAAGAAAAATTTAATAAGCTAGTAGAACAGTTTCTCTGATCCAGCCAGAGGCAAATGTAAAAAAAAATATTTTTTTCCTCTATAGGTTTAGGGTTTTGTCTTTCTTGAGGTGCTTTTTTTACATATAACATCAACGTATTCTTAAGAAAAAAACTGCTATTTTCTGTTTTCAGAATTTTAGCTCATTTCTGGAAGGAATAGACTAATTTAGGAGAAGAAAAACAAATTGAAATTTCACAAATCTCAGCCCTTTTATGTGAATTGCTGCATCTCAGCTGGGCGCAGGTGTTAGGAAATGCATTTCTATTAAGTTATTTTATGCTAACAAGGCTCTGCTATGGGTTTACACCATTGCTAAAGTTGCCTCAAGCAAGTAGTAATTAGAATTGCCTTCATACTTTTAATTTATTTTCCTTAATTTCTTTCATTTTTCCTTCTTTTTTCCTTTGTGCTTTACCTGCTGTCATATTGTAGTATGTTCTTTGTCTCTGTTTTCATTAGTAATTGACTTACGTGAAATCAACAGCAAATACTCTGCTTTAGAAGCTTATAGTGAAGAGAATCAGCAAAACTGACTGTCAATTACAAGAGTATTTTGATGAATTAGCATCTTGTAACCAAAATGAATCTAATTAAATACACACAACTACTATTTGGCCAGTTCTAAAGTAGAACAAAAAAGAGGAATCGCAAGCTACAGCTGCTATATGGTATTTCTTCCGTGGCGTTGTGGTAAGTTTTGGTGTTTGTTAAGGTGGAAGGGCCCACAAGCAACAAGGGACAAATTGAGAGTGAGACGCTGCAGCTAGTGAGAGCACAAGGAATTTGCAAACCAGTGGTATGTTCATTATTTATGCATTTTAAAATGTTCACCTAAACCTCCAAGTCATTTAACTGAGTCAAGGTAAAACAAAGAAGAGTTCTGCACAGAGAAGAGTAAAACATCTAAATAATCTAAAATTATAAAATATACAACAGATGATGAACTGTAGGAGGGACTAATTTAAGTAACTGAAGTATAATTTATTAATCTTGTATTGTCAATTATCAGCAAGTGTGGGTTTCTCCGAAGGGAAGGTGAGCTAGAAACCAAAGGTGACAGCAAACCAGGGTAGTGTCCCACAAGACACGAAGAAGAGCAGCAGGTCTGATAATAAGCAGCAGCATCAACCAGTACAGCGATCTCCAGAGAAGTCCTTAGGGATGAGGCAGGTCTGCAGTCAAGACAAGGCAAGTCAGCAGGACAAGGTCAGGATCAGCAAGGTACAGGGCCAGGCGTAGGCATATCTACAGCATAGCCTAGGCAAGGTCCAAGCCTGAGCTTAAGTGCAGCTCCTGAGCCAAGGGCAGGTACTGCATGGGTGAGAATCCCAGTTGAGGACCTTCTTACAGATCTTTCTCATACAGTTCATTTCATAACAGACTGATCCAAGTTTACACAGTGGCACCATAGCTGAGAAGACCTTGAAGACTGTCAGCTAAACTGCTATAAGAGGGACTGCTAGTGTACTCAGGGACATGGCACAAATCCTGAAACTCCTGCTGCTGGGTATCATATTCCAAGTTCAACAAGTGTCACTATCTAGAGACCCACTTGGTTCCTAAGGTGCTGTTCGGAGGCAAATATGCCAAAGAGTGACTCCTCAGGGGCTCCCATACCACCAGCTGATACTCTTTGAAGTGCTCTCCTGACTTCACCAGCATTAGACACGCTAAGGTTAGAGGCAAAGGTTGGTGAAAGCATCCTATTGAATCACAGAATCACAGAATGTCTTTGGTTGGAAGAGACTTTCAAGATCATCTAGTCCAACCTTCAACTAAACACTGCTAGCTCACCACTAAACCACGTCCCTAAGTACCAGGTCCACACGCCAACGTTTTACGCCAAAACTCTGAAGACATTACTCTGCCATACAGACTCTTAGTAAATTATAGCATTTCTAATTTTAAATTTCTAAATGTATATCTCTAAATTCTTCCTGAAGGAATGTTAAGAAAAGTTTATCTCTTGGTAATGTTATGTATCTAGAGATAGACCCTTGCAAAGTGGTGGTGCAACGCTGTGAATCAACAGAGAGAGAGAGAAGAAAGGGCAAGTCACAGGTGGATAGAGATGGAAAGCAATAATTAATGTTATATGTTCACATCTGAAAAAATATTCTTTAATAATTTCTACCTGTGGATTTATTTTGAGAAATAAATTACAGTTGCATGACGACTTTAGTTAACGATAGACGTAATTGGACATGTCTTTCGCTCGGTGAGAAGAAAAGCAAAATCAACATCCACAGTCCTAGCTGGCAACAACCTGAGCATAGCCAGAGTCCCACTGTTCAATTAGGAGCAACAAAGACGGGTTGGCACATGGCCCTCAACGCTGGTACCGTCCACATACGTTTCTATTATAATGAACATCAAGTTCATCTAGAAAAAAAAAATTGCGTCTATCAAAATCGAATGGTCAGCTGAACACTTTCTTGCAAATGGCCTTTGGGATAGATTTTGGCCATTTAAATGTTACTGGTGAAATATCTACATATGTTAACTACATTGAGTGATCTCTCCTAAGTCTGTCTTATGTCCACAGTTCTCCTGTTTCCTTCCTTACTGAAGATCAGAATTGGAAAAAGAAATATATACACCTGGGAAGAGCACTGAGCTTATGAAGCTATGTTGCTTTCAGCTCACAACACAAGACACAATACAGATTTTTTTTTTTATGTGGCATTGCACAGCGTTAAGGAGGACAAATAAGAAATTCTGCAACAGGCAGAAAAAAAAAAGAAAAAAAGGCTGAAGTCTTTTTGAAGATCATTCTCCAGATACTAGCGAAAGTCTCCAAAATTATTCCTTTTATCTTTCTGCTCATCTTCTCTGTGAAAGTATGGAGATCACCTGTTTTAGTAAGAGCTTTAACAACAGAATCAACAATTTTCTTTAAGATGAATGAGATGATTTGACCTTTTTGCATCAGTCCACTTAGCTTACAGCACACGCACTGCTTTTATGAGTGAAGAATTTCAGAGTGGCTACATATAAAGACATCTTTGGTTCTACCATGATTTGAGAGACTTTACTAGCAGTGCACAAACTGAAATCAAATCCAGGAATGTGAAATGGAATCCGAATCTTCATCAGACAGAGGTCTTAATCTGGTGCAATATATTTGTTCCACACAAAGATTTGCCTCTGGGAAAAAAAAAGCAGCAAGCACAACTCTCACCAAAAAGTCACCTGCGTCACAGTTTTGTAATGTCCTCCATATTTACTGCAGCTGATGAGAGTTTTCAGCTGTGTTAGAAACAGTGACAATAGCAAAGTCCCTACTGGACTTTCAAGAAGTCTCCAGAACATCTTTCATGAGGTCATAGCTCTGCTTGGGGAACACAGCTTTTGTGCTGCAGCATGTGTATGAATAGAAAAATAGGATTTCCAACTACAGAATATAATTTTTTTTGTTTAAGCTTTATCTGATCTGCTGCTTTCAGTGGGTTTTGGCTCCAGTTCTCTTTGATCTTGTAGAAAAAGTAGTTAATTAAAAGAACTCTGAGCACAAATAGGTTCAAAGTATTCTATCAGAAGTCAATGACTACAGCTTATGGCTGATCCTTAATCATCTGCATTTCCTGCTTAATGAAATAGGACACAGTGTGAATTCCAAAATAGCTAAGGACTAATTTTTTACAGTTCTGGAAATGAATGTTTTCAATTATTGACCAAAGACATAACAATTTACATATTTCTGATTTTTTATTTTGATATATCTCTCAAAGGATTTTTCATCTAGATAAGTTATTCACAAATGAAAAATGAGTGCCACTCAGTCATACTCAGTTCTTTGAAAGCGAGTTTAGTCATGCACATTAGCATCTATGTATTCCTTGTCATTCACAGGCATTAAAGAAAAATCCACTTCTACTTAAAATTCAAGACTGGAAAACCCCTGCCCATCCAGTCACTGCAGAGTTTCCAATCAGCAGCCATAATGGGAAGTTATACTATTCCTCCACATCTTGCTCTTGAATCACACACACACACACAGGTCATTCACTGCTGAGACGCCCATATAGAGTCTTATTTTCAATATCTATGAAAAAATTACATGAAGATGTAGGCTATAGTTGAGTCACTTTTCCCAAAAATCAACATTTAGAAGAGACATCTTGACAAAGATCCTTGTTCATCTTAAAAATTATTAAAAAAAGGCTTAGGTTTTGGGTTGAGCTCCTAAAAGAAACTCATATGCACTTGTCTTTGAAAAGTTTCCAAGTGATTGACCCAGTGGGCCAGAAAGGGAGAGAGAAATTTTAGGATATAGAATAACAAATTTTCATCTGTCTTCAGTAAGACACCTAACTCCTGAATGGTAAAAAACACTAGTCGTGTACCATTCCTAGCCAAGAGGTCAACTACATGCAGGAAGCTAACTGTGTAATCAGCACATCCTGGCATTTAAAAAAAGCAGCAGAAAAAGGCCTCATTGTTATACTCTTCATAATGAAATCATGGAAAGGCATTAGTCCAAAAATGATTACAACTAAGCTTTGCTGAACCACTATAGGTACAGGGTTCAGCATGTGGAGAGATTAAAGCCTTCTGCAATCATCGCCTAGAGACCGCATGTCATTTCACATCAATTGGCATGATGAATCTTTTACATAATGTGAATCACAGTCTAATTGTGAGTTTGATTGCATCTACTGTTGTTCTGATCACATAACCTCAGCACAGAGGCGAACAGGCAACTAAGCTATTGTACCTCCGTAGAAGAAGAAAGAAAATCTGTGTAGCATGAAATGAAAGTGACATCTCACAGGATATATATTACTAAAAGTTGCTGAGCAATTTAACAGCTACATACACTGATATCATCAAAAAAAGGCAATGCTTCACATCCAAAAGCATTTTAATGATAGTCTTTAGATGACATTCTACATAAAGCAGGTGCAAATTCATTATGGTTAATATTGATTAGCTGAACTTCATAGACCTTAAAGCATGGAAAAATAGTGAAGATATCACTGGGTTTGCCCAGTCAATTGCTTTATGTCTAGCTCACTGTGATTAAGGCTTTGAATAAATCCTTCCTTGTATTTACATGTAACCTCAAAATCTTCCCAACCCAGATATGGGAATGACAGGAGAGTCAGAAAGACATCGCAGGGGAACGGTTAACAGATCGGCATAAGGTGGGCAAGTGGCGTGCCCTGAAGACATGTGACCATAAACCTGTCTTTCCATGACAGCAAGTAACAAGATTGCAAAGGGATCAAAATCAACTTTCCCAGGGGAAACGTTTCTGATGTTACTATCAATTATAATGTCCAAGAAGGAATTCTCTGTCCTATAAGAGCATTAATGACACTAAATTTGGCTGTTACTCTCCTGTCTTTTAAATATGTTTAAGGCAACAGAATATTTTTTTGTCTCTCAGGAGTTTTCCATAAGATAACCCTTTTTTTTTTTGTTTTGTTTTTTTTTTGTTTTTTTTTTGTCTCTTGAAGTCATTACAGGTAAAGATCAGGGAGCCATTTCAAGCTTAGATTACATGTAGGTGGTTGGTTATAGGTTTATCTTGCTTCAGTTTGATTTTAGATGGTGTAAAGCATTTGAAATATTTCTAAAATGAGTGTATATCAATAGAGTTAAATATAAATGAAGAGCTGGCACATCAGCTGACATAAATCATCTCTCCAATGCTGGAACTATGCTATTTCACCTTTGCTAGACAACTGTTCCAGGGATCCTGGAAATAAACTAGCACTCAGTGCAAAAGTTTGCTGTCAGTAAATTTTTCTCTTATAAAGTTGATAGCTTAACTTTATAAGCTTTAAATGTTTATAGGGTCAGTAAAGGTATTTGCATTAATTTTACTTTTTTTTAAAGAAGAAAGTCTAATCTAGGGTCTTTCTGCCAGATACCTGTGCAAAGCATCTTGCTAGCCTACATTTGAATGTTTTTGATGTGCTGACAGTCCAGAATATTGTTTTACCCTTAACATTCTCTGACCCATTGCAGGGCATAATCTAGTATAATTAAGCTGTATAAATCTGAGTATGGAATTACCATTGCTCCTTGGGGATATGGAGTCTATCTTTTAACAGGAAATTAAAGCTAGTGCATCTCATATGTCACTACAGTTCACATTGATGTTTACTTGGGAACTATTTAGCAAGAAAAGCATGCAACTATATTTCACTGTTTAGAATCCAAATATTTAGCAGATGGAACATACACAATCTTGCAGATAATTAGTTTCTGTACTCTTTTTTTCCTGAGGTACTTCAAGTATAAGTCAGAAATAAAGCTGATTACAATGAGGTCCTCCTCAGTTATCCTACTTTCAGGACTTCTCAAAACCCAGGAAGATACAGCAAAAAAAAATCACAGGATTGGGTGAACAGAAAAAGCAGAATTTGATCATGTAGACAGAGGGAAGAAAAAATTCTAGAACTAGGTGATAAAAACATCATATCAATTTCCCCTTACTTCGTATCACAGATATTAAGCACCACCTTGAGTACTACGATTTAGAGATACACCAGGAATGTGGTTAGGGTAAAAAACATTGCTGGTAATGTGGATTTCATCAGGCCAACAACATTTTTTCTTAATAATTTCATTGCCCCTGTCTTTCAAGGTTTCAGTATCATGATGAGAACTGAAAGCACAGTCTTTTATCAGGAATAGAACACGGAACAGACTAATAGGTAGCATAAAAATATAGGTCTGCCAAAAGTAATGGCCTGAACTTCTGGATTTTAAGAAAGCTCAAATTTCCCTGAGGCAGTCTCCACTCTCCTCACATTAATGAAAAACTTCACTACAAAAGACTCAGAAAATCATACAGATATACCCTACAGAGCCTTGTCATACAGAAAGATCACTTCTACAAAAGATATTATTACTCGTAAATGCTATTTTACTTGTCAGGTATTGAAACAAGATTCATAGCTCCAGCTGTAAACAAAGGGCAGTCATTAATTAGTTTCCCAACACAAAAATATAATGTGATGCAGATACAAGTCAGTGGCTCATGCCAGATGCCCAGGTAACAAATCAGAACTGGACACATCTTGAACCATTATTGCTGGCATAAAAGCCATGGAGCTCCTGAGAGGCAGCCAGTCAACCCAGACAGACTCATTACTGCAAGTAGCATTAAATTAAACAGTGGCATAAAGAGTCACACATTATCTCAAACTCTAACACATTGATAAGCTGATTACTTAAGGAAACCACCTCAGAGGGCCGTGTGTGCCAATGTGCATGCATTTAAAGTACCACGCATGCACAGGTCACTCAGATACTGCATTTAATTCAATAAATTAAACATGAATCATTGGGCACGTTAAATGAATTGCAACCCATAATCATCTAAGTAGCAACAAGGTATTCATCTAAACTGACCTAGATGGATTGTATAAAGAGTTATTAAATATAATAGGAATACAAATTACAAGTTAGAATCCCTGGAACTCTTTTCTGGTTGAAGGGATTTTTATAAGAAGTCAGTAACTGAAACTATGTATATGTCTGATAATTTGGGACCTCTGTCACTAGACACTATTTTATTGGGGTAGTTTATATGCAAATAAGATAATGTGGGACTGTAAATAATGTACCCGTGTGATGGTCCGCTCTGAAGTCCTGTGCCTTGTCTGGAATAATAGGGCAGTAAAATACAGAATAGTGTTGCTGATGGGTATGCAAAATAGTCAGTTTAGTCTGGTATCTTTGGCATAACTAAGCAAAGAGGGAAAGGTTTATTTGAACTTATTTGGGAATGCACAGCATTTACTTACAGATTTGCTTTATCTGCTTATTCAGAATGATTTCACGGTCCAGGAAGAAAAGCACTGTTCTTTTAGTCAAAAGATTTAGGATGAAATTCATCCAACAAAATGCAGAGGCCTACTCCTTATCTGAGTCACCTCAGTTTCCATATATAATCAGTAGAAATCTAGTCACTATAGACTATGAAGTCTAAGTCAGAATTCCTCTAAGTCTAAAAAAGACATTTTAAATATATCAGATGGATCAAATCCTAAACAGATCTATTTCTCTACAATAAATATAAAGGGAGGTTCCAAAATAGTTGTCTAAGTTACATATGTCTAAGGAAGATGAGTTGACTCCTATTCCAAGAATCTACTCTTGGCTTTCCTGCTAACCTGCTGTATGGCTCTGGAAGTCTAAATGCTATAAAAAAAATAATAAAAAAAATCAAGAATGCTATTTGAGGCTTCATTACTCTATTGATGACATCTATTAGGCAATATCTGTACTTTTCAGACATCTGTATTTAGATGTCATGGTGATTCCCACCTTTCGTCTTTTTGTACCTGTGTTCTGCCTCCCATTCTGTCTGTTCTGTATATGTACCGGGTACTCTTTATAACAAGAACTGTCACTTTTGCGTACAGGATGTAACAGAACAGAACCTCAGCATAAGGTATGCCTCTTGGCATAACACCATACAGGTAGCTAATAATGAATTTTAACTGTTGCTGGCATCATTTGAGGTTAGAATTTTTTTCATACCAGCTAACGTGAATAGGCCATGGGATTTAAAGAAAAAAAAATACAAATTATTCTTCATGGTGGCATAAAAAAGCCACAAACTCAATGCCTCACAGTATATCCACAGCGGTACTAGGGAGGTGACAGCGAACACAAATTTCACGGGCAGGTTACCTGAGGATAACGGAAAAAAAGAATAATATAAAAACCCTGCCTGAACTTACACTTGAAAAAGTATATTCTGAAGTGAATTGCTAAATTTATAAAAGAACACAGTGGAAAAACAGAGGCCATTTTAGACTAAACCATAACATTTTTTTAATAGAAGCTTAATTTAGTCCCTAATTACTAGTTGGTCACTAGTAATACTGTCCAGAAAAACTGAAAATTCAAGAGGCAGAAACTACTCAAGATTGCAGCTGACCGGAGTACAGAGGTAACCTGCTCTGTGCACACTCTTCCCAGCCTCTCATGCTTGCCTAGTGTCAGAATTCTGCTAACAGTGACCACTTACAGTCCCTCTAGTGAAGTCTGGGAGCGTTGTGTGATCCTACCATGAATAACAGAACGGAGAAGAGCCGACTGAAAATAAAATTTG
This sequence comes from Baryphthengus martii, assembly GCA_013396935.1. Classification (NCBI taxonomy): domain Eukaryota; kingdom Metazoa; phylum Chordata; class Aves; order Coraciiformes; family Momotidae; genus Baryphthengus; species Baryphthengus martii. Next base: position 39,232 of record VWZK01019035.1, on the reverse strand, counting down.
GAGAATGTCAAATTAATCTAAATGATGTCCTAGCCAAAAAAGCCACTTTGAAGATCACATCTTAAAAGCGATTAAGACGTGTTGATTTCAAATTGATTTGCAAGAAAATAAAGAAAAATATGAATTATTAAACTTGAGAAGTTACCTGAAATTGGTTGTTGCAAATATAAAAGACAAAAGGACTGACTGAAGATCCCTGAAGGAAGATAACAGCAAATTGATTATTTTTTAATTGCTGTGACACCTTACAAGAATGCTTTTACATATAGAAGTCCAATGAAAGGCCAAATCAATCTCTAAGAAAAAAATCCCTGAATAAAAGAGAAAACAGTTTCGTTAAGAAGCAAAACACGAGAGGGATATTTAGTCAATTTTCAAAACTGCCTGCAGTGTTGCATCACTAAAACAATTTACATTACTAATGGTTTAGAATTAAAATACAAACATATTCATAGAATCCAACCTCCCTGCCATGGGTAGTGACACCTTCCACTAGACCAGGTTGCTCAAAGCTCCATCCAACCTGACCTTGAACACTTCCAAGGAGGGGACATCCGCAGCTTTTGTGGGTAACCTGTTCCAATGTCACACCGCCCTCACAGTAAAGAATTTCTTCCTTATATGCAATCTAAATCTACCCTCTTTTAGATTAAAATCATTACCTCTGGTCCTATCACTACAGACCCTAGTAAAAAGTCTCCATCTTTTTATAAGCCCTCTTTAAGTACCGAAAGGCTGCAATATTTGACTCCAGAGTGTTCTCTTAATTAATACTAGCGAAGATTATACAGAAAAGTTATTCAGAAAGGTATTCAGAAAGGTTACCAAAACCAAGCATGGTGGCAGGAGATGTGTGGCAGCCACTGTAACGTTACACATTCAAGGCAAGAATAACTATTTGAATGCAGTGTAAATTAGTATTTCACAGAAGCCAGGCATGGTAATGAGCTATGTGGCACGGTGTGACCTCAGTTAAGTTCCATGTCTATGCAAGCAAATCAAGCAATATTACACAATAAAAAAATGAAATAAAGATTATTATAATGTCATTATAGTATGTTATTCTTTCATCAAAATGGCCAGGATTTCATTAGCTGAATTCTTTCTATATCCCTAACAATCATGCACAAGGAGTAAATACTTTTTACATCAAGGTTGCTTAACACAGCTTAGTAAACAGCTTGGTAATGAAATAACATCCCACTTAAGCCAATGTTAAAATTTTTACTACTCAAAGTAAATTACTACCGGTCTCCGAAACAGCCCATACTGTAGTCACTCTGCATGGCAGGATCTTATTCTCAGCTAAATTCTCTGTTGCTGTCACATTAGATTGGATTTACCCAAGACGAACAGTTTAAAGCTACCTTGGGTGTCTTTTTATTACAATATCATCATCCTGAGTGGTACGGCTCACAGATTTAGACATCTAAATTTAAATGTCTACATGTGAGCTAAGCTCCCATTACAATCAACAGAGATCTAATGAGATACACTTAATGAAACCTAGAGATCTATTCAGTCAACCCTAAACCAGTTACTTTTGGATAATTACTTCGGACTACCCATAGAATTCTGCTCAGTATAATATGAGCACCGTGTTGCCTGTGCTGTGCAATCTCAGGACCCATAGCTGAGTGATCCCTAATATAAATTCAGTACTATTACTCTGTTATCTAGGCTTCAAAATTTCAATCTTCATGGGCTGAAATGCTACTCAATTTATTATCTTGATTCCACTGCCATATGGAGCACTAGAAAGAATCAAGTACTCAATGGTTATTAATTTCAATCTCAGTTTGAAACCTCAAACTTGAAGCTCAGTTTTCTGCACAGGATATCAAAAGAATGACAAAAAATAAGGGGGAACTACAACATTCTTTCCTGACTAAAGGTTAGTTTCCACTAGGTGAGACATATCATCCAAAAACATTTGGTGCATAAACCAAAGCCTGACATTTAAGGTAATCCCTTACACTCCTCACTGTAGAAAACACTGTAAATTCCCCCTTAAATCTTTTACAACAGACCAGGCTGCCCAGGACTTACTTTCAAGCTACCAGACTGGTCACAGCAAACAGTAATAACGGCTACATGTATTTGTTTGACTAAGCTTTTATTGTACATAAGGAAGCTAAGAGATGGGTTTAAAGAAAACCAATTTTGATAGCAGTTTTGAAGGCTACTGGAACCAACAGATCAAAATCTATCTTCAATAAGCATGGTGATAAAAAATCTCACTTTGCTAGAATTTCTTTCTATGTATTACAAGAAAATAAATTAGAGAAGTGACAAGTTACCAAGTGATTATAAGTTAGCAGGTGATTATCAGGTGAAGAGTTTTACCCAGTTAAGTTAAATGCACATTTCTCTGATTGCATTTGAAGCAGCATATTGTGCATATGATTGCCTGCCAATAATTCCACTGGCAGAAGGAACAAGTCCTAATTTGCTTCAGAAGGCTGCCAACAGGATGACAATCTAGCCTTGTGTTTTAGCATTGACTAGAAGATTAGCCTGCCACTAGAGAAAGTATTTGACTTGCTATGTACAAATCATTTACAATGCATTCTAAGCCACATTTATATATACATTATATATTTTATCTTCCTGATTCATTCCTCCGGTTTCTCCTTGTTAAAAATCATGGCAGCATTTTGCCTCCATCAGGGAGAGCAGGTGAACAGCTCCAGCCATTCTATAAACCTGCATTAATGCTAAATCAGCTCTCATGAATTGTGCATGAGAACCAATACGTTACAGTCATTAACTCTGGCACAAAGTAAAAAAAAGCTTCTTCAGACAAGACTTTCCTTTACCATGTCAGATCAGAAATAAAAACTACAGAAGGGAGTGAATCAGACCCTAAAGATTTTTACCTTGTATTTGTGCTAAAGGAGGAACATGTTTAAATCAGAAAATATCAACTGCAGGAGAAAAGAAGAAAAGATGAAAGCGTGACGTATAAGCATTACCTGCGATTAGTTCAATATATAATTTGCTCGGTTATCCGTGATCTGTAACAGAGTAGCTGAAGTTTTAGAGTATATTTATATCCATTACGGGAAGAATAAGCCTCATAACCTACATTCATTTCCTTAGTCCACTAATTGTGTTTCGTCCCTGAAAAATCGTAATGTTGCCAATAAATGAAAAAGAGTCAGTCAGTGCAGTGGCTGTGCTCCTTTTCTCTTCAGCACCACAAATTGCTATTATTCAGTTAAGTGCCTCCCTCTTGTGTCCACACACATCACATACACTGAATCTTTAAAACCAGTGGGTAGGAATTGGTTGAAATTTCATTGGAGGTTGCATACTCATTTTACTCAACATCTGAGACTGAGGCTCGAGGTGAAGATAACATAGCATCAGTTTCATAGATTAAATTCTTAACCCACTAAATTGTAAGTTAATACTTTTCTTTTCTTGTATCTTGCGTATTATATGAAAATTTAACTACTCTGTTTCTTCTCTTTTTGTTTTAATCATTTTGCTTACTTTTTTTTTTATTATTCTATTACATTTTATTGATGACAGACAGGTGACATCTTCTACTAAGGCTGTAGAGATAATTTAGCATGCAGTTACAGAGAGAATTAACATCGTAGGCAACTTTATATAGTACAGTTAAGTGGTCAGATTATTAAATAGCCATGCTTACCAAAGTAGTGGTCTGATTTTCATTTCTCCCAGTTGAATATCTCCCCAGGCAAATATGTATTACTAAATTTCAGAGGAAAAAAAAAAAAAAGAGGCTTATTGTGGTTTATCGAATCGACCTCAAATAATTCATCGTGCGTTGTCAAGGTTTAGGGTCAAGGCTGTCCACCAGACTTGTAACAGACACTCTCTGTTAATGCCTCTCCCTTCCCAAGGGGAAGAGGAAGGGAATAAAGGATAGAAACTCATTGATTAGAAAAATAAAACAGTTTTCATGAAAATTATAACAATAAAATGAGATATATTCAAAACCAGTATTGAACCCAACCCCCTGATGGCAATTACATCACCATCACCAACGATGCTGTGGAGCAGGCACTGAGGAAGTCCCAGTTGGACTCAGTGGCAAATAGGAAGCGGATTTTGGAACTGAATTAAGATCACAAAGATTGGGACTGCAGGCAGAACAGACCAAGTTCTCCTTGGATGCCAGTCATTGAAGAAGAGAGCCTGACTCCCATGATCCCCCAGCTTTATACTGAATATGATGTATATGGGATGGAATCCCTCGCTGGTCAGTTTAGAGTCACCTGTCCTGTCTGCTCCTCCCCACAGGGGCGGGCTTTTACTTTCTGCACCTCAAAGTGGTGCACAAGATCTAGCCGTGGCCTTGGTCTGCACACCAATCCTTCATAGTAACTCTAAACATCGAGCATTATCACTGCTAGAAGTGCGCGCTGCCTGCAAAAAATATGTCATTAACTTCAGAAAGTGCAGTTAGTTGGGGGAGACTGAGCTGAAAACTAAAATCACTGAACAGAATTAGTTCTGTTCTAACTCAGACCAGGACATGAGTCAATTACATAACAAAATTATTTGCTCCATATTGACACTTTGTTTTATCTGAGTAATAGTTGGAAGTTCCATGTCCCGCTTTTTCCTATGCTTATTTACATCTTTATTGAGTACCATGCAACTCAGAACGATATCCGTGTGCATTATTTCAGCTGTCATTCTCTGGAAAGAATGGCCAACAGAGTTAGACTGGAAGCAGAGTTTATAACAGCCCAAAGGCACTTTGCTGACAGAGCAATGCATTTGATTCATGTATTTTGCAATTATTTATTTTTTTTTTTGCATTAACTCATAATTAAGTGCATTGGATCAATTCAACATGATGAAAAATATTCTGAATCAGATCAACAAAGTCAAAGTAAATTATTATATTTATATTTTCCCTTTAGAAAACAAAACATACCTGGAAACAAATACTTTCTCCCGAGCAGAAGATTTCAACTGCGTAAAATTATAATTTTCAGTTGCAAAATTTGCTTTGGCAAAATACACTTCTGCACTTGAACACTACAGTCCTCTTAGTAGCCCTATATATTATGACCACTTTTATGTTAATGTTTTCTGTTCATCTAGGCCCCCAGCCAGCATACTGAGATGACAGTGCTCCTTCATAGTTGTAGTCTACAGATACCAAGTTTGTGATGAATGTATGTATGGACGTGTGTGTGAGAGAGAAAGAGAGAGAATGTCTTTGAAAATCTGACTTGCCTTTAGGTAACAAATTTCGGCCTTATTGGCCTTTCCTGTTTCTTTGTGTACTTGCCTGGGAATTTTATGAAGTCAGTATTTTCCTGTAGTAGCTGAAATAGCAAAGTTTCAGAGCTTCATAAACCACAAATGCCATTGCAGCTGAAAAATGGTAAAAATGGGTATAAGAGGAAAGGAATTTCAAGTCCCAATTCAAGTACCTAAGTTTCATCTGCTCAAGGGTTTGGTGTAAGAGACAGAGAGAATAAGGCGAAAAGAGAGTTTACAACTTCAGGAAAGATTTTGCTTCTTAATAATTCAACTGAGTTCTAGAAATATCACTGCAGGCTTAAGAGGATTCAGAATAGAATTTCTGCAGGACTAGTTTCAGTTACCTTCATAAACGTTATCTTTTTATCTACAGCACCATGCAAGGTGTGCCAGATGAAGAGCTATAAAAAAAAAAACGTACCACTCTTTTCCAATGGATGTTCCTTTCTGGTTTGGATTTTTTGTTGGTTTTGTTTGGTTGGTTGGTTTCGGGTTTGTTTTGTTTGGTTTTTTTTGGTTTTGTTTTCTTTAAAGCATCACCTGTTTCTTCCTCACTTCAGAAAATGAGGCTTACAGCACAGTACCATGTGGCAGTCCACTTGTTCATCTGGCAGTTATTTCAAGCTCATTTCAGCTAATAAGGGACAAGAGGCCTAAAAGATACGAAGAACTTGCAAATATTATTAAAAAAAAAAAAGTTATGAAGAACTTTCAAGCATTACAAAAAAACCAGTGGCTTGAAAAGGAAGAGAGAAAAATTGAATATCCTCGTAGGAGATTTCTATGCACGAGACGCATGAGATCATGGGCTTAAAGTATATCTTCAAACAATCCACATGCGCAATGCAGAGCTAAAGACAGCATGTATGCCCAGACAGTGCTTAGACAGTAGCTATGTGGGGAGCTAGAGATATGGCAGAAACTGGAGGCACTACAGAAAGTTGGCAAAAAAGTGATGGGTGTCATGGAAGAGCTAAAATTAACTACGAAAAAGAAAATGCAAAAATATGTTAAATATCATATTTCCTTACATCTACTGCTCATGGAACAACTCATTAGCAATTTGTTAATTTCAGAGGATGGAGGATCTGGCTTCTACTGTCATCCATATTGCTTTCTTCACCGAACAAAGTTGTTGGGGTTTTTTGAGGAACGTACCAAACGAAGTCTCATAAAGTTAATTATGCAAGAACTGAATCAACAGCCATTACTTTCACCATCCTTTGTATAGAGCTGTGACACATCTTTCCCCTAGCAGTATCCATGCAGACAAGGACAGGAGGAAACCCAATAAGTACATCTCACATGAAAATGAAAAGAATGTAAGGAGAGAGATTGGGGAGGGGGGCGGCAGGTAGAGGAAGAGGTTTAGTGGGACGAAGAATGGGGTAGAATGTTGTAGAGTGGGATGGGATGGGATGTAGAATCCAGGTTCAGTTTCCAAACGAATTCAGACAAGTTAAAAGTCTCTAGGTATTTATTTCCTTTAGAATAGCAGCCAATTATACTCCTGCAGTATCTTCCAGTAATGATTAAGATACCCAGCCCTAAAAGCAGAATAATAGCATTGCTCTCTATGACAGGAATCATGTAAAAAACCTGTATGTTGATGATGATGAAGCAATCACGCTGCTGTAACCGGTACCTTAAATTGTATTTGGTATGGCTGATGTAAGCCCTCCAAAGGCAAGAAATAAAGAACTGCGAAAGACATTCTCTGTAAAAAAATTATTTTTTAAAGCTACTGTTGGGTTTCCTCAGGCAGAAGGTGATCTGAGTCAGTCTCACACTACACATGCTCGAAAAGGAAGCCATTATAGCCCAGTTTCTTGTCGGTAAGTGTTTGATTTCATAGAATCATAGGATCATTCTGGTTAGAAAAGACCTTTAAGATCATCAAATCCAACTGGTAACCCAGCACTGCCAGTTGTGTGGATTTCCTGGCTCATAGTTGCTAAGCAAGTTTTGGTAACATCTANTAGTTGTAGTCTACAGATACCAAGTTTGTGATGAATGTATGTATGGACGTGTGTGTGAGAGAGAAAGAGAGAGAATGTCTTTGAAAATCTGACTTGCCTTTAGGTAACAAATTTCGGCCTTATTGGCCTTTCCTGTTTCTTTGTGTACTTGCCTGGGAATTTTATGAAGTCAGTATTTTCCTGTAGTAGCTGAAATAGCAAAGTTTCAGAGCTTCATAAACCACAAATGCCATTGCAGCTGAAAAATGGTAAAAATGGGTATAAGAGGAAAGGAATTTCAAGTCCCAATTCAAGTACCTAAGTTTCATCTGCTCAAGGGTTTGGTGTAAGAGACAGAGAGAATAAGGCGAAAAGAGAGTTTACAACTTCAGGAAAGATTTTGCTTCTTAATAATTCAACTGAGTTCTAGAAATATCACTGCAGGCTTAAGAGGATTCAGAATAGAATTTCTGCAGGACTAGTTTCAGTTACCTTCATAAACGTTATCTTTTTATCTACAGCACCATGCAAGGTGTGCCAGATGAAGAGCTATAAAAAAAAAAACGTACCACTCTTTTCCAATGGATGTTCCTTTCTGGTTTGGATTTTTTGTTGGTTTTGTTTGGTTGGTTGGTTTCGGGTTTGTTTTGTTTGGTTTTTTTTGGTTTTGTTTTCTTTAAAGCATCACCTGTTTCTTCCTCACTTCAGAAAATGAGGCTTACAGCACAGTACCATGTGGCAGTCCACTTGTTCATCTGGCAGTTATTTCAAGCTCATTTCAGCTAATAAGGGACAAGAGGCCTAAAAGATACGAAGAACTTGCAAATATTATTAAAAAAAAAAAAGTTATGAAGAACTTTCAAGCATTACAAAAAAACCAGTGGCTTGAAAAGGAAGAGAGAAAAATTGAATATCCTCGTAGGAGATTTCTATGCACGAGACGCATGAGATCATGGGCTTAAAGTATATCTTCAAACAATCCACATGCGCAATGCAGAGCTAAAGACAGCATGTATGCCCAGACAGTGCTTAGACAGTAGCTATGTGGGGAGCTAGAGATATGGCAGAAACTGGAGGCACTACAGAAAGTTGGCAAAAAAGTGATGGGTGTCATGGAAGAGCTAAAATTAACTACGAAAAAGAAAATGCAAAAATATGTTAAATATCATATTTCCTTACATCTACTGCTCATGGAACAACTCATTAGCAATTTGTTAATTTCAGAGGATGGAGGATCTGGCTTCTACTGTCATCCATATTGCTTTCTTCACCGAACAAAGTTGTTGGGGTTTTTTGAGGAACGTACCAAACGAAGTCTCATAAAGTTAATTATGCAAGAACTGAATCAACAGCCATTACTTTCACCATCCTTTGTATAGAGCTGTGACACATCTTTCCCCTAGCAGTATCCATGCAGACAAGGACAGGAGGAAACCCAATAAGTACATCTCACATGAAAATGAAAAGAATGTAAGGAGAGAGATTGGGGAGGGGGGCGGCAGGTAGAGGAAGAGGTTTAGTGGGACGAAGAATGGGGTAGAATGTTGTAGAGTGGGATGGGATGGGATGTAGAATCCAGGTTCAGTTTCCAAACGAATTCAGACAAGTTAAAAGTCTCTAGGTATTTATTTCCTTTAGAATAGCAGCCAATTATACTCCTGCAGTATCTTCCAGTAATGATTAAGATACCCAGCCCTAAAAGCAGAATAATAGCATTGCTCTCTATGACAGGAATCATGTAAAAAACCTGTATGTTGATGATGATGAAGCAATCACGCTGCTGTAACCGGTACCTTAAATTGTATTTGGTATGGCTGATGTAAGCCCTCCAAAGGCAAGAAATAAAGAACTGCGAAAGACATTCTCTGTAAAAAAATTATTTTTTAAAGCTACTGTTGGGTTTCCTCAGGCAGAAGGTGATCTGAGTCAGTCTCACACTACACATGCTTGAAAAGGAAGCCATTATAGCCCAGTTTCTTGTTGGTAAGTGTTTGATTTCATAGAATCATAGAATCATTTTGGTTGGAAAAGACCTTTAAGATCATCAAATCCAACTGGTAACCCAGCACTGCCAGTTGTGTGGATTTCCTGGCTCATAGTTGCTAAGCAAGTTTTGGTAACATCTAGTGCATGCAGGCGACTCAGCCTTGGATTGCCTATCTATGGCCTTATCTATGCAGAGACTCATGGGGAGTTGTGTAGATAGCTCAGCCCTGAGTTGTCCGTATGCCCCGGGCCAACCAGGACAATGCTGCACCACGCAAAGAACTGAAACCTGAGCTAAGCTTTGAAACTCCTCAACAAATAGTATGCCCTGAGTCTCAATTCAACCCACAGTTCAGCTTCCTGAGAAAGTAAGGAAAAAGAGAGCCAGGAGGGCTTCAGCGGTGGTTTCAGACGACAACTTTTGTGTATCCAATCAGTATAATCCAATCAGGCACAGTTTCACCACAACCACCTAGAGTCTTTCAGCCAACAACCATATAATCAGTTACGTACACCAGGGGATAAAAGTCCTAAGTTTTAGCTCAGTAATGGGGAGTCCCAACGCTCAGCTGTCCAGAGACCCTTCCCCCTTGGTCACAACATCAGCCAAGGTGACTTTTTCAAGCTTTGAGAGCCCTTACCTGGAGGTGTAAGTGAATATTTAGCATGCTGTCAGTTTGTAAACCCGGCTGATTAACTAACNTCTGAGTCAGTCTCACACTACACATGCTCGAAAAGGAAGCCATTATAGCCCAGTTTCTTGTTGGTAAGTGTTTGATTTCATAGAATCATAGAATCATTTTGGTTGGAAAAGACCTTTAAGATCATCAAATCCAACTGGTAACCCAGCACTGCCAGTTGTGTGGATTTCCTGGCTCATAGTTGCTAAGCAAGTTTTGGNCTTAAACCTTGCAGTCTAGTCTCTTTTCTCTACACCAGATCACCAGTAAAACTTGTCCCTCAGCACCACATCTACATGTCTTTTAAATACCTCCAGGGATGGTGTCTCCATCGCTTTCCTGTTCAGTNATCACCAGTAAAACTTGTCCCTCAGCACCACATCTACATGTCTTTTAAATACCTCCAGGGATGGTGTCTCCATCGCTTCCCTGTTCAGTCTGTTCCAGTGATTGACAACCCTTTTGGGGAAGAAATTTTTCCTAATATCCAACCTGAACATCCCCTGACACAACTTGAGGCCATTTCCTCTTGTCCTATCGCTTGTTATTTGGGAGAAGAGACCGATCCCTACTTCGCAACAACCTCGTTTCAGGGAGTTGTACAGAGCAATAAGATCTCCCATGAGCCTCCTTTTCTCCAGGATAAACAGCTACTCCTCATAAGGCTTGTGCTCTAGACCCTGCAGCAGAGTCATTCTCCTTCTTTGGACATGCTTCAGCACCTCAGTGCCCTTCTTGTCGTGAGGGGCCCAAAACTAAACACAGGATTCAAGATGTGGCCTCACCAGTGCCAAAGGAGACGATCACTTTGCTGGGCCTGCTGGCCACACTATTTCTGATACAAGTCAGGATGCTGTTGGCCTTCTTGGTCACCTGGGCACACTGCTGGCTTATATTCAGATAGCTGTCGACCAACATCCCAGGTCCTTTTCTGCCAGGCATCTTTCCAGCCACTCTTCCCCAAGCCTGTAGAGTTGCAGGAGGTTGTTGGGACCCAAGTGCAGGACCTGGCACTTGGCCTTGTTGAATGTCAACAGTTTACATACAAAATTTGGATGTAATACGGGGTTGCAGACATTAACAAAGAGCAAGATGCAAACCTGTGTCAGAAGAAAAAAGAAAACAGCCCAAAGTCAACCCAGAGTGAAGAAGAAACAATCAACATGATACTTGTCTGGCAAAGGGGAAGAAATACCACCACCACCATCGCTACTCCTCCCAGCAAAGAACATGGGACACCGAACCCTTCTGCAACTGCCTCCTCCCTGTCTTCTGTATGAGAAAGACTGGACCCACTGATCCAGGACACAGAAGGGCAGTGAATGGCTGTGCATGACTATTTAAAGCATATCGTTACTGTCAAGACCTATTTGTAATAATATTATTTTCTTCTTTTTTTTCTTTTTTTTTTCCTGCATTAATTAGATACAACGGTTCTTTTGATTATTATACTAACAATAAATTCTTGGATTTACTTAAAAGGTGTGTTTCTTTTTTTTGCATTACAGGATTTTGAATTCAGCAGAGTGGCATACAAGTATGATGATTACATTAACTCTCTTTCTTTAGATGCCAGGCTTAGAACTAAAACCAATGCATCAACAGAATAGAATCTACTCTTTCTTCTATATTTTTTTTTTTTTTGAGTGGTCTCAATACAACTTTCTGCTACCGAAGTCTTTTGTCAAAAATTACAAAAGCTAAGCCTTCCTTTCACAGCATCAGTGTAGATACTCTAAACAGTAACACTAATTCAGCAACAGAATAAGAGGCTGGTGGGTTATTACAATTTATTTAAAAGGGAATTACAGGAGATTCTCTTTAGAACATACAAGAACCTTTCATATGAAAAGAAGAGTTGAGATTGGAACAGATTAGATGTGGAGGTTGTAGAAAAGCTTTGTAATTTGAGCTTTATAAGCACAAGTTAACCAAGCTACTATCAATGAATAGTTCAAATGTAGTCAAGCCTGAGTTGTGGCAGCGGGATGGAACAGATGGCCTTGTCAATCCTCTTCCTGCTGTATTTTCTCAGATAATTCTATACATACTGCATTAATATTTATCTACTAGTTTACACTTGCTCTTTTGTTGTTGTGTCTCAGACTAAGGCTAGAAGTTTTTTCATCTGGTGGCACAGAACGCAAAAGAACATGCAGAACCACCCGCCAGCTACAGAATCTGAGTGAAAAGCAGTAGCTAATGCTTCTGTGACTGCCTAAATCAACCAACGACCCTTAGATGTATAATTTCTTCATTTCATTTAATTTCATCCCATTTCATTTCACTTCGTAGGATCTGATGCACTGTAGAATTTTTATGATTTCTTCGAGAATCTGAGCATCCTCCTCGTAAGGATGACACAGAGAAAAACTTCAGTTTCTTTTGCAGTGCACGTATGGCTGAAATGCACAATGTCAGCTTATCTGGATTGTAAGGATATCTGATCCAGAGAGGTATTTAGTTAATGGCTATTCGGTGGAAGAGACAAAGACAAGGAACAGAAAAAGTTAGAAATCAAAGACAGAGGGACACAAACCCTAACAAGCAGGAGATAACTGAGACACCAGCAAGGACCAGACCTCTCACTGCCTGACAGGCCACACGGAACCCATCTGCTCGGCCGCTGAAAGGGTCAGCTAGTACTTTGTGGCTGATATGAAGGCAAACATTATGATCCAGTATCTCACCGAGAAGACCAAATATCTTATGGGTTATTCAGAAGAGACCTGTGGGACTGCATGGAAGTTATTATGGGGCATTTTGAAGGGATTGTACAAATATGCAGAGCTTACTATGGGATGTTTCAGGAAAAGGACAAAGGTATTGGCAGGGATCAAGATGGATTGGGGAGGAGCAGGGATGGAAGACTGGGGAAGAGGATGACTAAAAAGGGGCAGGTCACAGGTAAGCAGGCTGCAGGTCAGAACTGTTGTGTGGCCAAGTCCCGTACCTGGCCTCTCCATAAAACTCTATTTCTAGCTATTTTCTATTTTGTGTGTGTATATGCATGTGTACACTTGCGTGTGCACGTGCGCGTGCTCTGCTACTGAACTTGAGGCTGGGCCATCTAGAAAATACAAGGTCAAAATCTGGACAGGTCCAAGGAGTGAGTGGCTGACGGCAGGAGTGGAAGAATTCCAGTGATGGATCCAGCATTATTTATGGTTTAACTGCATGTAGGGTGAAATGGCCAAAAACATCTGCAAAGTGTCTGAGGATGCAATAGGCCTCACATTAATCTTGTCTTACACCGAGCGTAAGCACCAGCGTAGTCAAAACACAGTACACACAGAAGCCTGTAGGGAGTCACTAAAATCATGCATAAATCAATAGATGTTATATATGTCAGGTTGATGGCAATATCTTTAGCATCTCCACATGTTCTGCTTTGATCTGATTAAAAAAGGCTTGAAATAGTGTAAGAAAATACTTTAAATATGCTCAATAAACCTGTAGGAATATGTTGTTACCTAGACAATTTGACTCATCTGCAGTCCTAAAACTGAACATTGGGTCTATCACAGCTGGAACAAGTGTGACCAATATAAATTCTTAGGGCCTTCTTTTAAGGTTGACACTCAACATGTAGGTTCCAGATTTCAAATATGAAGAAATGCAAAAAAAGAATGGTGTGACCAGCAGGTAGATAAAGAAGTAGTTTCTAGATTTTATTTATAGAACTGATAGCTTTTCTTTGAGAATTTTTTGATGCTATAAATTATGCTTCCCTAGTACACCACCTGTTGTTGTCTTCTGTTATTTTCAAGAGAATGAAAAAACCTAAACACTGTTTTTACGTTACAGGCTATTTTGAAGTACAGTATTTTACACTTTACCTTTTATTACTGGAAAAGTTTAGACTGGAAAGCCAGAAATTTCTGTGAGAACAAAATACTCATCCCGGAACAAAAAACTCATATAAATGCAAAATGTGCATTAAGAAGTACGAGGGGTCCCTCTGCTGGAATTTTGTGTTATTCCAATCTTGAGATAAATTGCACACAGAAGTTCATATGGCACAGTTCAAACTGTTTCTGAAGCATGTGGCAAAGAAATTAATACTTCTGCTAGTCAAATTATAGCAATTCTTAGATTGTCGTAGTGTGCCCCAATATGGAAAACAATAAGCTGTATCACAGCCTTTTTTGAGGAAAACGTATCAGCCACATTTGTATACATTTAAGCTATGGTAAAGGCACCTAGACTTCAACTTCAGGAAAAGTTGTATCGGTTGTAATAAGCTACCATTTTCAAGGAATCATGCCAGTTGAAGCCTGACAATACACCGGTCAGAGATTTAGTATTCAGTTTTTCAGAGTGTTATAAAAGCCTGTACAAAAAACCAAGCCCAGCTGCAAAGTCTCCTTTCCAACTACTCAAAATCTTAATCCCAGATGGAATTTCAACATTACAATGACAAACCAAACAATTCTAACAATAAAACGGAAGAAACTGAGGAAAGTATCGAATGGTCAAATGACAATCATAACTGACATACAGATGTGTAAGAACATGCAATCTTCAGAAAAAAATACGAAATAAGCAAAGTAAGGTATCATGGGTAAAGCCAATCTGTGTCAACATTATTTTCTCAGCATTACTGTAAAAGAGATTATTCTGGCACAGTGCTAACTCACGATCGAAAATAGAAAAAGAGGGATAACCTGCCCCTAATGCTATCAAATAGAACAATTCTGCTGGGAGCTGTATCGTGATGGAAGGCAAGAAGACATAATAGAAAGAATAACCATAAGTAATCAAGTAAATAAGTTTACTTATAAATAACATGTTAGTTTACGGAATTAGCCAAACTATGGACTTCAGAGGCCTGAAGGAGGCATCTTGTAGTTTCTGGTAATGGACAGGAGTACACTAGCAACAGATCCAGAAAAGCTGAGAGCTGCCCAACTGCTATAGCATACGCTGTACAGTGTCAAAGGGTAACAAAGGTACAGCACAGAACTGACTGACTCTGGTGCTGAGGTTGGACTAGATGACCTTCAAAGATCCCATCCTACCCACACCATTCTACGATTGTATGACTCCCTGTAGTGAAGGTCCATGATGAGTACCTGAAAGTATACGTTGATTTTAAAAAAATGGAGTATGCATTTGAAGCGAAGAATCAAGAGGAATTCTTTAGACTGTTCTGTGTATATCTGATTTCTTCCAGATAGTGATAATTCCTGAAGAGCTTCTCCACAAAAATGGACCGATCTAGAGCAGGTCATGTGTTCTCAATGAATTTTTGCTGTAATAGGAATGCCAGATTTCACCTGCATATTTCAGCGTACTAGGCTGAGGTTTTCCCTTTGTACATACAGCTCATTCTATATATGTACAACAGCTTGAGATGCATTTTCCTCTTTTTATTATGTCATTTCAGGGATAACCTGTTCTCCTTTAGAAACTCTTTGTGGTTTTCTACGTACTGCAACAAGCATGATGAAATATCTTACAAAGTCTCATTTCCTGTTGGATGGTGAATGTTTTACCCATTTCTGCTGGCACAGTTTATGCAAGAGAGACAAAGTGGAAAGAAAAGATGAATAGAAAACCTGCTGGATGCAAATGAAAAACCCTCACTTAAGATCTGGGCTTAACCCTATAATTCAGAACCACTTTGATGTCTTTTTACGGAGTTGTGAACTTCACAACAACCTGTTACCAACAGAAGTTTGTTTCTAGGAGTCACGGTGCACGTGGGGAATAGCTCTATTGTGCCACCAGTGACGAAGTCCTTGAGAAAATGCCTTTTAAGTACAGCCTGCTGGGTTTCAAAAATCCTTTTTGCCTGGTTCCTATTCAGTAAGAAAACATCCTCTATTCTCTTTTTTTTTCTTTTCAGTCTCGAGTAGCTAGAGAAAAACTTTGTCTTTGAGTTGGATTCTTTCTAGCAAAAAAATAGCTTGGAGAAGTCTTTAGGTCAGTATATAGTATATTTACAGCGTGCACTACAGACTACTTTAGAGAATACAAAACTGTAGTTCCTGGAGCACTTTACAAAAGTTCAAAAGGAATATACTGCAGAAACAGTCTTGGCTGTTTGCTGGGCAGTTCTTATCTGGACTGTTATCAGTGTACTTGCTGAGGTTAACTGTGGGTTACTTATTTTCCCACATACGTATAAAATGAGTTTTGCCATATTCAGAAAGACTGTCTCGTATTACAGTCCACTCCAAATTATTAGACAAAATATATTCTTTATTAGACCCATTCAGAAACAGTCCTAAAATTATTTTTTAAAAAACAACCAAACAACTAAAACACAAACCAAAACAAACAAAACCCTAAAAGACAGGGAAAACGAAGTTTTAAGTACCACTTTAGGGAAAAATGTATTTGATCTTTCTTATAGGTTAGTGGCCACGTATGTGAATTCACAGCTGTGTAGGACAGGGTTGGTATGTCTTCCTAGACAAAGACAATTTTCAGATCTTGGCTTCATAAGGTTAAAAATGTCAAGTAAGAGCAGGAGACATGCTCTGCCAGAATAAAACATCCCTCACAGCAGCCTGCTAATATCACTGCACCAAAAAGGCAAATGAATGCAGTTTTGAGCTCTGCTGGATCGTGGGCTGGACTTTAATACTGTTTTGGCTTCTGTGAATGTATTTTCTTCAAATGGGAACAAGAGTATAGAAAAAGGAAGGGACACTGTGCTGTCTCATCCCAGCACAGATTCACTTCTTGTTTCAACGTGGTTAGGGCAAGCAGAATAATGGCAAGGAATTACTCTGAAGTGTCTGAAGACAGCCCAAGAGAAACAAGAGCGCAAGTTTTGTGGAAAATTTATTCACTTGAAATATAGAATAGGCCTTGTAAACACTAAAGCTTTTGTTTGTAAATTCAGTCTTGTAGTCCTAGTTAATCTGAGGACCTCTGCTGAAACACATGGGACATGATTATGTTTTTAATTAATTAAATATAAGAATAAGAATATCCCAGCATGGGGAGATTTAAGCCCTAATTCGCTAGATAGAAATACAGAAGAAAATTATTTTCCTCACTGAAACTACTGTGCACTCGCCTGGAATGCATATTCCACCTTTACCATATTCAAAGAAGGGAAAACAGCTGTTACACAAAAGGGTATAACACAGAGTAAATATTGGGAACTGCAAGATGAGACGAGTATGAGGATGAATCATCAGGAATGTTTTGTTGAGCCTTTGTAGCTGTATTCCCATTTATTTAGAGCACTCAAATGGAAAAAGAAAGCACAATTATCATGTGATAGTTTCAGACTCTGGCTAGCTGCATTCAAAGTCAAACGTTTGACCTCATATTCTGTAGCTCTCTCTTACTATGCTGTTGGCCTTGCAAATGCTCAAGCCCTTGACTAAAAAAACATCTCTTTATGTTTTTGTAACTCATTCAACTAATTTTAATACCTTAGCAAGGCTTCTGACATAGTGTTCCAAGGTAGCCTTTATTCAAATAGGTGAAATACAGTTTCAATAGATGGGTTGTATGATGAGTAGGAAATTGGTGGGGCAGGCTCAAAGGGTCGCAGTCAACATGATAAGGGACAACTGATAGTCCCCAACAGCATTCCTCAGGAGTCTATGCTGGGGCCAGTACTTCCAATGTCTTTTTTAATGACCTGAGCAATGCAAGTGAATATGTTCCCAGCAGGTTTGTGGAGAATATCAAACTGGGTAGAAGGGGTCAGTACCCTGGAGGGTGGAGGAACTTCATTGAGAGGAATTTTAACAGACTAGAGAAACAGAGCGATCTCGGGTTCAGCAAAGGCAAATAGCAAGTCCTGTACTTTGAATGGAATAACCACTCAACTGCAGATGCTGAATGCTACTGGCTAGAAAGTAGCTTTGCAAAAGAGACCTGTGGTCCTGGTGCCTGTGAAATTGAGTCAATGTAGCACCCTTTCAGTGAAAAACAGACTATCCTCTATGAGCAAGAGTTGGTAAGCAGGTCCAGGGAAATGATTATTCTCTCTTCTACTTAGCATTTGTGAGAACTCATCTGGAGTGCTGTGTCCAGTTTTGAGCTTACAAGCACAAAAAAAGAGGATATTGTTATACTGGAGCGAGTTCAGCAAAGAGTAACCAAGATGATTAGGGAGCTGGAGCACAAGATAAATGAATAGAGGTTGAGAGAACTAGATTTGTAAGCCTGAAAGAAAGAAATCTAAAGGAATCTCTACAATTGCCCAAAGAGCTGGTATAGAGAAGATAGAGTCATCGGATTCCTTTTAGAGGTGCAGGACATTTGGAAATGGAAATATATTGCTATAAAAGAAATTCTAACTAGTAAGAAAATAGAACCACAATGAGGGCAATCAAAAATTGAAAAAGGGTGCACAAAGAGGCTGTATCTCTTCACAGTGGATATATTCAACACTCAACTGTACATACCCCTGTGAAACCTGTCCTAAGCCTGGCCCTACTCTGAGCAGGGATTTGGACCATATGACCTCCAGATGTCTTTTCCCATCTATTTTATTCTTTTAAGAAGACAGACTCCTCTATAGGCCAATTTATTCCACCTATTCTAGGAAAAGTGACTTATTGAAGTGCTGGGGTCTGAAGCCCGAGCCCTGAAGAGAACTTGACACCTGGCTGACTTTCACAACCAGGTAAAAGGGGCTAAGGCTGCCCAGGTGCCTCCTACCATAGTCAAGGGCAAGACTGGGTTGGCCTCTGTGTTTGCCACCAAGAAAGACTTTTAGCTCTGCTGCTGGCTGCAACCCAGTAGCTATTGAGTGGTGGGGATACATGCCATGGCAGATCTTGATATGAGGGATGGCCGCCTCTGTTGTGAGAGGGCCATCCAGGAGGAAAGGCCAGGACAGGCCAAGCACACCCTGAAAGGCTGAGAACTAAAGTAGAAATGTGAAACAGCTGCTGAGGAGCTACTGCTGCTGGAGGGGTTTGTGAGAAGTTTTGTGNTGGACGGGTTTGTGAGAAGTTTTGTGGAGTCAATGAAAGAGTCAAGGACAATAAGGGTAATGGATTGGGTAATGTATCTTTTGGTATTTGTTGGATTGGTTTGTGCCTGGCTATGTTGGGATATGGGGTATGGTTGATACCTTCTTATGTTGTATTTTTGGCTCAGTTTGCCTTTTCTTCTGTTGTGTCACCTGCAGTGAGTGGGTTTATTTCTTCCTCTGTTCCCTCCGTGGTCAGCCAGACTATAGCATTTTTGGGGTCCGTAGAAATAGATAATAAAACCTGCATCAGTTTCTCTGTATGTTTTCTGCTGATGGCTGAGTCCTTTTTGCTGGGCCATGTAATTGGCAAAACACTTACCCTAAGTCCCTCTCTCTTCATCGCCTAGAGAAGCAGCATAGAAAATTGCTTACATAAATGCTAACTTGGTAGATGGCAAATATTGCACAAAATAAATTCATTCCTTACTATTTTTCATCCAGGAAATTGCTCATAGAAAACCCCTACACAACTAGTTTGTTAGTTATTTTATGTCCAGAACAATCTATGAACTTCAAAAAGAAATCTTGGAGAAAACCAAACTAATCTTTAGATGAGAAGTATGAAGATTAAGAAAACGAAGTAGCAATGATTCAATAAAAATATACTTTCTTATATACAAAATTCATTTTAGATATACAAATCCATAGGTTAATATAAATCACCAGCTACACTTCTAAGTGTAT
Source organism: Baryphthengus martii (assembly GCA_013396935.1). Classification (NCBI taxonomy): domain Eukaryota; kingdom Metazoa; phylum Chordata; class Aves; order Coraciiformes; family Momotidae; genus Baryphthengus; species Baryphthengus martii. The sequence goes on along the minus strand of VWZK01019035.1, from coordinate 19,715 downwards.
GTACCAGAAACTCTAAATGTATTACAGAACCACTGAACAATGATTTCTTTAGACACTTAAGCTTTTGAATAGATCCATTAGGAGATGGCTTTGGCTAAAAACCTCAAATACTTGACAGCTGAGATTGATCAAAGAAAGTTATGATGATCAATTTGAGAATAAAAGATTTATTTTAACTGTTTAGATGTTCTTTTTTTTTTTTTTTTGGAACAAGTAAGTAAGATACTTTAAGCAGACTGATATTTATATTTTAGTGAGGTTGGCTCCTAGCTCAAAGCTCTAATTTTAGCTGTTAGACATCTAAGCCTGAGCTCCTCATTGTAGATTCTTTTTATATTGATAAACAAATAAACATTTCAAGACAACAATCCTGAGAGAGTGTCTAAGTGCCAATAAATCACATTCTGGAGTTGCCTATGTGCCTTAATTGATCGTGAAAGAAACTTCAGATGACTAACTCAGAGCAAGGACATATTAGTGTTATGGGTCATGAGTCTGTCTGTAAAACAAATTTCCTGACCCTAAGTGGCGACAACGTTTTCATCCGTATTACAGAGTCATCTTGCAACATGTGAACTGAATTCCTTGAAGAAGAAATTAAACCAGAAGATGCATTCCAGGATCACAACAGAATACTTTTGTGCTCATTATTTGACAGAATGAGATTAGAATTAATGAGGAATAACCCCTCCAAAACTTGCATAGTGTAGATCTCCACTCCTTAGAAGTAATTGTTTTGGTTCTACAGATTGATTCGTATTGCTTGCATCATTTTCTAATGACTGATATGATTAACAGAGGTGAGTCTAATTTAGGAATCCTGTTGCTAACAGCTCATTCTGTTTAAGACTATTCATTTATTTCACTGTGAGAGTACAATTTACCTTCTAGTTTTCAGAATCAGATGCCACAGAAGCATGCGATTGGTTTTGTGATTTAGAATTTGTCTTCAATTATTGACTTAGAAGAAACATTGACATAAAAGGCTTTATCTATAAATATTATAGGATGTACAGAGGCCTTCCACTGACATTAGAAAAGTCCCCATGAATGCCATATTAATGTGGACTTTAAGAGACTATTGCTACTAGAAAACCCCTGGGAAAGGAGTATTTTTTTCTTTTTTTTTCCTCTCAAGAGTTCTTACTTCTCCTGTCTCCCACTTTACAGGGAATTTGAAAAAAAAAAAAAAAAAGTAACTTTGTTATGACAGACAAGAGATCCTGTCTATTCTAATGAATTATATGACAGGTGATTAAACTTCACTTCACGGAGGACCAGTCATTCAGGTCTACCAGACCTGAAACGGTTTCCAACGTTGCAGAGTTGTGGTGTGCAGTTCCGATGAAAGTCAACGATAAATGAAATGACTGAATGAAAACAGTTTTACCTACCGGAAATCTCACCGGTGGATCACAGGGAACAGATGAGGTAGAACTCACTGCTGATGGATTTAATAATTAATTTCTACATGACTTTGTTGTATGCTTATATTTAAATTATCACTTCTATTGTTGTTATAGTTTGCTTCATCTTTTCAAGGTTTATTCAAGTTCTGGTGTTCTTTTTACCTTCACTGTATCATATAATATATCATATCGCTGTATAATAAAGCAAAATAACTCCATTTAATAAAGATGTACTAAGTTTTGTCAAGTGATAATATAATTTCAACTTGGCATGACATAATATAAAAAATGTATTTTTTGCTACCTTTATTATCCAGTGGAAAGTGTACACAGCAGTGGAGCTCATTGTGAGGTTTTTTTCTGTTAAACTTCACAGGCAAGTGAGAAGGCAACGCAAAGTCCTGTGCATTAGTAAAGTAAAATCTAAAGGACTCACATTTTCAACTCAGTTATATACCAAGAATACGAAGAACAGTCATTCATTGCAACTGGCAAGATCCCCAAAGAAAAGTGACAAACACATCAGTCCTATGTGAAAGATTGTGTTTTGGAAAGCAGCCTTGAAACCAAGTTGGGAATGATAAGCAGAAATCTTGAGTATCTTGTAATGCCACACCTTGTCACTACTCAAAAGATATCCTCTAGGGTCCTGAATCCCTCACAGACCAAATTATGCTGGCCTGAGAGTTAGAAGGCTTTCTTCCAGACTACAAAGCCCAGTCCCACCTCGAGAACCTAGCGCATAGCAAGGAAATGGCCAAGCCTCCACTGGAAGAAAAGGAAAGAAAAGCAAAAGTGTCAGGCTTTATCTCAATATAGAGTCATGAAGTGTGGGGTAGTTGTGAAATTCCCCAAGTCTCACTGTTAAGTCATCATCAGAGAAGTTCCACTTATTGCCAGGAAACCCACTAATGGAATTCAGTGAATTAAAAGCAAATAAAAACAACCCGATCTGGAATTGGCAAGAATGTAGTGTACAAACAATTGGTCATTTCATGAAACAGAACTACAAAACCAAACCAAACCTGAGTTAGGCATTAAAAAGCTTCTGCAAGTTATTGTAAAGTAGTATGTAGGAAGGGTGGAGAGTATTTTCCAGCCACTGGTCAGAGTAACGTGAAGTCATTCAGTGCTACTATAAACAAGAAAAATGAAAGCTTCAATGAAAAATTGAACATGATGGTTTTGCACAGTGAAAAATAAAGTCTGTTAGGCAACTGAAACAATCTAAACCAGAAGAAATTAGAAAGATTGCTATACAAAACATTTTAGCTATGTGTATATAGGAAGATTCTATATAGCTATCCATGTCACACTAGTGACACTGCTTTCAACAGTAAATCTAATTAAACATTTATTACACAAACATATTTTTTTCTACTCAGAAATTTACTTATATTTTTTAAAAAGTAGTTTTTTCAACATTGTTTATTGGTTTTCTTACCAGCTTTAGGCTGTACTTATCAGCAAGTTACGATTTACCAGTTCCTAAGGTTTCATTTTCCTGTGTCGTTCAAAAAAACCAAACACTATAAAAGTTTGTTTTTAAAAATTGCAACAGATGTTACTCTCAAATCTTCTTGCAAATTTCTTCTGTATAGTAAATAGTGAACAAATATTTTTATGTACGTGTATATATATGTGTATACATACATGTCATTTTAGACTAGCTCACAATTATATATTAACTGTTTAAAACACCTTCCTGAATTCTGATAACAGCAAGAATGAAAAGAAACGTAACCCATTTTATCTTTGATTAAGAGATGGTTAAATCTACTTTATGTTGCTTTGGAAGTTTCTGGGATTTGAGGAAAATTGTATCTGTAGTAAACGATGAAGTTTTAAAAATAACTAATAATTAAAAGCTATTTCAAATACTTCTAAGAAACAGGAACAATATTGTGCTAGAAGTTTAAACTTACTGAAAGTACATTTGTTATACGTTCTCTATTCAGAAATAAAAGTTCCATACTTTTAAGTTTCTAGGTTCTACGAAAACTCAGGTATAGATTTCTAAGGCCAGAATTTACAAAATGCCTTTGCAGTGATGATGATGCACTTTCCCATAAGTACCCTGTTTAAAAAAAAAGATGACACTCAAATTTCTGATTGTTACTGCAAGTCAAGACAGAGCTCCTCAGTACTGACAACGTATATGATTAAGGAGACTACACATATCTTCTAAATGTCCATTTCTGGGAACTGAAAATAAACTGGCTTTGTTTTCTCCACATTCGTTACCTTTTCTTCCCATTCCCATAATTTGCCCTGAAATTAAGCTTTCCTCAAGTACAATGACTGCAAGGAAACAGAAACAGCAGAGTGCTTAATATATGTAGCAATTTAAAAATTAACTTCTATAATTTTGCCATCTGCAAATGATTAACATTAATGTTTATGAAAATCTCGTTAATTTAATTCAGTCTTGTTATACAACCAATGGGTGGAAGTAGTCCAAACCCCTGCATTAACAGTTCCCAAACTACCTTGGTTCACATACCACATTGTGAAAAATCTGTTTTATTATACTAATGAACCTGCCTTGTGTGCATCACTCCTTAATTGAAGCACACCCGCACAAGTGCCATGAACCTAAAATACTTGATTACAAATGAGGCTGGCGCTGCCTGGACTACGAGCCTGCACTGTGCTAAGCGGAGGAGAGTTCTGACCTTAGGTCTCCTACATTCAGGTTGCAGGTTTATTTACTGGGCTTTACAAAAATACAAGTGACTTGCTATGAATTTGTAAATAAATGAATCTTCCTAAATTCCCCCCTTTCAAAACACGCTGAGCTAGTTTGTCAAATCTACACTTAAGGATAGAAAACTAAAGAAGTAGTCATCGTAACAGAAACCATTTCAGATGTGCCAATACTCTTGTGCTATATTTTTATAGACCAAAAAAAAAAACCAACAACTCATTTGTGGAGGTGTACTTGAGAACCAAGGACATGAAAGAATTACTGGAAAAAATATTTCTTTTTCTATTGTATTATCCATTCTTCCTGGTTGCCCCCCTTTCTTTTTTTAATCCTCAAGCTTTTGTATGCAATAATTAGTAATTAACCACCAGCTTCTAATAGGCTGAAAGTCCCCTGGATGTTTCAAGTTTCATTCACTGTCAGAAGTCAAGTAATGAAATTTTCCTGCAGATGGGTAGAATCTTGTGAATAAGGGAGCCTTCATGCACATTGACCAACTGTTACAGTGTACATTACTTACATATATTTGGAGGGGAAAAATACACAGCTATAAAAGCGGGCAGCGATGTCTGCTTCTATAAAAGGACTCTTTTGGAACAATTCCAAAAATGATTGAACTAATATTGGATTCACACATTATACATTTCTTTTCAAAACTTCGGTTCTGGAAGCCTTAGAGATATCTGAATTAAATAAAACCTCAGCTTTTTGGTATTCATGGTATTCCAGCCATTTAATGTTCTTCTCATGTACTGAGCCTGCCCAGCACCTATGTCTGACCTGAGGGACATCACCCATGTTTCTGGTTGTTCCTCTGTACACATGCATGTCTTTGGAATAGAGATATCACTTTAACATAGTAGTTAGCATTCTTATACGGGTGAGGGTGAAGTTCTGTTGTAGTACCTTCAACAGTCTTCTCCAAGTCAAGTTCTCTGTGCATCCCTACTGTCTAATCGTCACAGGTCCTGCATTGATTTACCACAAGGGAATGTTTAGCAACACGGAGCTTTTCTAGCATTTGGCAAAGGAAGCTCATATGCAATGCTGACAGCACACTCTGTGGAGGACTCTGCCTTAAGTCTTCTAAATCCAGCAACTCACGTCCCACAATTATATGTGATGACTTAACCCACCACCCCACTGTCCTGTGCCCTACATATGACAGGCCTCTGCAGGGCCTTCACTGCATAGGCACACATCTAATTTATAATAATGAAACCACAACGAATGAGAGCTGTCAACTAACACAAACATGTCAGTCAGCCAGCAGACAACACAGAACAAGTAATAAATCTTCACTCTCTTCTCCAGGTGGACATAGTAGCCTCAGGAGATGCCTGAGATCAGCACCAATAGTTCACCTCCCTTCACCAGCTGACTGTACTGCTCCTGACCAGCCCAGGATGCTGTTAGTCTGCTTTGCCCCAAGGGCACATTGCTAGCTCACATTCAACTCGATGTCCATCACGACCACCAGCTCTTTTTCTGCAAAGCTGCTTTCCAGGTGGGTGGCCCCCTGTGTGTTCTACTGCACTACTTCCCAGGTGCAGGACTTTGCACTTCCCTTCGTTCAACTTCACAAAGTGTCCGTTGGCCTATTTCCGAGGCCTGTTGAGGTCCCTTTGGATGGCAGCACAACCCTCTGACATATCATCATTCCTCCCAGGTTTGTGTCATCTGGAAACTTGCTGAGTGTAAAATCTGTCCCATCAGATCATTAATGAAGATGTTGAACGGGACTGGAGCCAGTATTGGCACCTGGAGTATTCTGCTAGTCACTGGCCTATAACTAGACTTCGTGCCACTGAAAATCACCCTCCGGGCCTGGTTGTTCGTTCGGCCAGCTTTCAGTCCTCCTCTCTGTCTGCTCATTCAGCCTGCACATCAACAGCTTCTCTATGAGGATGTTACAGGAGACAGTGTTAAAAGCCTTACTGAAGTTCAGGTAGACAAGATCCTCTGCTCCTCACCTATCTACCAAGCCTTCACAATCCTTCACATGAATTATAAAACCTGCTTCTTTTCAACTTAACCTATTTCTTTTCTTGATGGAAGGCCACAGAACTTGCTTTCTGAGAAGGAAGCGTGCCTCTGAATCTAGCTGCACATGCAAGCGACACCAGTCCCCCAGCTGCAGGAGCAAAAGCACAGCTCATTAAGTATCAGACACTACCCATCACAAGGAAGAATGCACAAATTTCCTTTTTAGCTTAGTCTCTCAGTGTACCTAGTGTTTCAGAGCTGCTTTAAAGCAACTGACTTTTCCAAGTACCATTTCTGGAACCTTTGTGCCCAGCTCAGGAGCTCAGACTTCACCTTAGGAATCATGCAAAGATAGAGAATATGATGAGGGTTAAGAAAGTTTGCGGAGATTTGAAAATTGGTAGTTTCCTTATTAATAGCTTTCTTTGGCTTACTTCTGTTTCCATATTTTGTTGGCCTTCCTGCTCTTTTATTGATTCTTTCCCACAGCAGGAATTTCTTCTACCAAGCACGAAGCACAAAACATGAGGTTTTCTGATGAGAATGTAATCTTTATACTCTTGTACAGCTGTATAGGTTTTTCACGTATCTTGTCATAAATGTCAGTCATTTATGCTTTCAAAATTGAAGCACATAGCTAAATTCATCCATGTTTTAATTGTGTTTACCTTTAAAAAGTGAAATATCCTATGGAATTTGATGAGAATTATACAGCTAGTTGATCAGGATCTTTACTTTAAATTTTGGATGACGAACTGTCACACTCTACTGAGCTTCTGAACTGTACAGCTAATTAACAGATTTTAACAGGACTAATTAATAAAAATGAAGTGCTAGAAGGGCTTACATTTGTGCACATTTTTTCAGAAACAGGGTGAGTTCAAAATAAGTTTTAAGAAAAGATGCAAGGCTAGATATGGACATGATTTTCAAAATCTTTTTTATAATCGTTTATATTGTTATTAATTGATTAATTTTTTATATTTTAATTATTAAAGGCATGATTTTCAGAGATGAGTGACAGGCACTTCCAGGAAGCCAAGCCTTGTGATAGTGCTCAATCTAGATGCCAAAATAATGACAACTAAAACACTTCACATTACAATACTGGTAAAGAGATTTATATAAACCACAAAGTTCTTTCAAATATAAACTCAGGAATATCTGGCGCTCAGAGCTTGGTCATTGCATAAAAAATTGTACACAGAAAGAAATGAGTCAGAATTCTAAAACAGATGTATAAACCAGGAACAGAAAGCACTGAGAATTAAATGCTATAGAAGGAAATGATACCAAAAGTAGTAAGAATTAACCACTCTCAAGCGAGGTTGAGGCCCAGCCAGAATGTTTAACTAAACTAACAGTTTGTACAATTATTTTAACTGGAGAGTGATGCAGCTGTGAGAACATCTGAAAAAGAAGCAGCTATTATTTTACCGTCATTTTTTGGCTTTCAGATGACAGTTCAATCTGGCTGAGTTAAAACATTCTCAAGGATGTTTACTCTAGCCCACACCTTATAAAGGAAATACGAAGAAATTTCTAAAATCACCACATCTAGCCTCCAGCTCTGGCACACATGGGATTAGATGATACTTTTCATCAATTTATAAAGCTTGTACGTTAATATAAAATGCACCTTATCCGATTAAAATATTGTTCCAAAATCCAGGGATTCCAGAGGTTGGGAGCTTTCAGAATGACAATTAAATACTGGTATGTTTAAAATGGTCCCTCTAGAGTGGAGTGGATAGAGTGGATAAGAATAGAAGTACTAAATTAAAAAGTGATTGCATAAAGATCACCAAAAGAAAATGTAGGGATGTTCAGATCTTTCAAGATCCATTTTGGTGCCTTAAAGAAGATTTATAACCTATATTTACACCAGGCCTAACAAAGGTTAATCATTTTCTCATTATCCACCCTCTTAAACTAGTGGAAGCAATTTTTTTTTTGAGAGCTATGATGATATCACTTCATTTACAGGACTCAACTTGAAATTCCAAGCAGTGAGGTTGGATGTTTAGCTTCCAAACTTTTTGGATTACTTTTCCTGATCAGCAGGAAATGGCTTTCAGGTGTGCCTTTCACTTTCTGCAGATACACTTTACATAGTAAGAGGTGCCTTTTGAAAAAAAACTGGTTCACAGCCACACACACAAAAAAAAACCAGGTGGGGTGGAGCGGAAACACCTCTCCCACACTCTTCTGTTCCAAACACAATGGAATCTTCTAGCACAAGGAATTTTTAAAGTTACACAGCAATACTGACAGTATTCAATTACCTCATTTTGAGAAAACAAGCTGCTGTTTCCTCTGGCAAACCAGCAGAAAGGTACCAAAACACAACAAACGCTATAGTTTTATGTTCAATAAATATTCTGTGAAATATTTTCCTTTGGTTAATTCTTTTAAGGCTCCTTTGTTTGGTTGCCTGCAAATGTTTTAATTAGAAACACAGCAGAGCAAATGTTTTACCACATCACTGCTGAGCATCTTGTAAAAGGAAAACCACAATAGAGGGAGAAAACATTAAAGGAAAAAAGCTAAAGCATTTCAGATGCCTGGTCTCAATCACTCATGGAGTTCCAGTTCACAAAAGGAAATGACAATATTATCTTGAAGTGTGAAGCTTAATGTTGAAAGTTAAGCAGAGTGGAAAAAGACGCAAACACAAACATCTGGCAGCCATCTTTCAGATCAAGAAAAGTCTATCACTGTTAAAACAAACAAGTAGCAGCTATGCTTTTCTCACTGAGACAGTCTAATTTTAAAGAGAAATAGATTTTTGAAAAATCTGGTATTGAAAGATTTGTAGGTTCAGATAAGATTATTTACACAGCTAGAAAAAAAAAAAAAAAGTTATGCTTCCTCTATTAATTTTCTTGATTTTTTTTTCTTCAAAAGAACAGATTTGAATTTCTATGTCAGAAAAATGATTACAAACACTCACAGAGGTGAACTGCAGGCTCACAATATGGTTATTTCATCAGTCTTCTGAGAAAGAAGCTCCACTAGCAAAGAAAACAAAGAAATATATTTGGAAAGCTGACTTGTTTTAGCAGCATCCCTACTGTACTCCTTTTAATATTCCCTCTGAACTGGTCCAACTGCATTTTATTGTAGGCACAAAAAAATGATAGGAAAAATATTTACAATTTAGTCACAAGATCCTTGCGCATCTTCTATTCCGTAATCTTGGTCTCTCAAGAAACCACGATGGGAAAAGGAAGAAATGAGAAGACAAAGATAAGGAGTGCAGGCAATTTTCCTGTAATTCTCCTCCTCTTCCCCTAAAATGCTTCTAAAATTTTCCTACGGCAAGTCGCTAGAAGATGAACTATGTAACATTTATTTTCCAATTTTTACTGATATTGAATCAAAAGCAAGCTTGAGACTAAATTTCACACGAAAAATGTAGGGTACCAATGTTTGAAGATATTTACATTACATACGTAACATGCATGTTGGAACCTGAAAATTAACCATTTTATTTAAAACATTTTACAAATTTACTCAGTTCAAAGGGAAACCAATATTTTCAATCTTAAAAACAGGATCCATTTTAGCATTTCAGAATTGTTCCTTCATGTGGCTGTTCATTGAAACTGAGTAACTAGTAAGCAATTTCCTGCACTGAATGCGAAGAAACGCACAGTGAGGTTTGCACACAACTTCACTAGTGTGAAACTTCATTCCTGAAATTCAAACTAGTAATCAGCAAATTATCATCTTTCTCATTTTTTGACTTTTCACAAAGTCAACACATCTGAACGTGAATGAATCCCTAAGACCACTACTCTTTATTCAATCCTAACACGGCATCATGCTATGACAGCAGTACCCTGAATTTACCCTGCAGGTATCTTAATGGTAAATATTTAAATCCTCTATCATAGAATCAGAGAATGGATTGAGTTGGAAGGGACCTTAGAGATAATCTCATTCCAACTGCCCTGCCATGGGCAGGGGCACCTCCCACTAGAACAGGTTGCCCAGAGCCTCATCCAGCCTGGGCTTAAATACTTCCAGGGATGAGGAGTCCACAACTTCTCTGGGCAACCTGTTCCAGTGTCTCACCACCCTCGGAGTAAAGAACACCTTCCTAATGTCTAATCTAAATCTACCCTGCTCTAGTTTAAAACCATTGCCCCTTGTCCTATCGCCACGTGCTCTTATAAAAAGTCCCTCCCCAGCTTTCCTGTAGTTCCCCTTCAGATACTGCAAGGCCGCTATAAGATCTCCCCGGAGCCCTTTCTTCTCCAGGCTGAACAGACTCAACTCCCTGAAAAGATGTTCATGAAACATCTCCAAGACAAAATAAAATGAGGCCTGCCTTACCACACCATCGAGCAGTAGCTATTCTCAGAAAACAGACAAAATTTGTCCTTCATTGCAGATGTTAGGTTTCCTATTACAATTCCTAAACAGTTATGAATAGCGCATAGAGAACAGACATCCACTAGCATTAGTAAAGTCAGATTATTAAAGATGGGGAGGTATTTTGTAAAGGGACAAATTGACAAAATGCTACAGATGAAAGATACAAATATGATCTTACAGAGCTTTCTAAAAGTTAGATGTTAGATATCCAGAGGACTTCTAAAATCAAGCCAATCCATCTAAAAAAAACCTTAAAAAACCTAGTACAAACATTCTTTCGATCTGCAAGTAATGCAGTGTTTAATATTTGGACAACCACAGGGAAACTTTATGTACTAAGATGAAGGGGCTCAGACAGGTATGGAAAAAACAAGAAGAGTACAGCTGGATGCTAGAGTTGATTTGAGTTTTAATGGGATTTAAAAGCCCAGGGGAGAAAATTTAATTAAAATATTAAGGTATTTTCTAATTTGATAGTGATTGATTAGCTCTCTTGGAAGCTAATTCTTTTCAGTATTTCTAACCCATAGTCAATGAAAAATTTGTGCTGATTACTTCATAGTACTTGGTGTAACTTGGAGAAGTAACATACATGTATATGTATGTGACATGTACATATATGTGCGTGCATATGAGTTTGTATTTTACATTAGAAAGTAAATATTTACAGAACTGCTCACATAGAATGCGTGCAGTTAAACATTTTTTACTGTTAAGTTCTATATTACTTACAAAAGTATAAATCACCTGGAGTAAGCTATATTAAATTCTCCATCCATCATGTAAATACAGAAAACAGTATTTGTTCATATTAAATAACAGCGTGTTTTATATTTTATCACCTGCATGTGAACATTTACAAACTGCTAACTAAAAAGTTCTTGTAAAATTAAGCAAAATAAAGATTAACATTTTGTTCTACATATTTCAGCCGTCTAGTTTTTACCTGTTTAAACAAAAACTTTCAAATGTTGCCTCTATGCCACCCACATATAGCCTCTCTATTGCCTGGAAATCAACGTACCTGAAGAGATGGAATACTGAAAGAAGAAAGTTTCACTTTGCATCATCTGCTGGGAAGAGGTGATCAGAGATTTGTAAAAGTGGGAGAAGAAGATTTAAAAGGGACTGAGATAGCTGACAGAATGGCACCCCAGGAGCCTTACAGAGGTGCACAAGCAGGAGCTGAACATTATCCACACGGTAGGCTTCTTTGATTTTATCGCTGATTTTTCTAGATGAGATTTACTCATTTCATTTGTCCTTTTTACTTTACCACTGTAATTCCAAACGAGTTTTATGAAAAGAAAATCTGACTAAAATATAACCTTACATTTAGAACCAATTGCTTTAAATCATGTTATGAGTGACAAGTAACAAGGTTACACGTATTCCTACGCAGGAAACTGCTCAGATTAACAAAAATAATTTATTTTTTCATTCATTGTTTTTCAGGTAAAAGTTTCATTTAGTCAAATTTACTATAGCAAATAATGCCAGTTTTTCTAGATACTGTGCTTATCCATATAGAAACAGTGGGAAAATAAATATTTCAGAAAATTAGAATAGGATTTTTTAAAAATACATACAACGATTTACGTATTATATGAATGCTATAAAAATGGGCTTTTATGTGAATTTTTTTTCTCTTTATACATTGGATAAACATATTTAACTTTCATATATTCCATCACAAAATCCAGACTCAGTCGGCCTGTCATAGTACACCAGCAAATACAGAGTAAAATTGAACACGCAGAAGCAAATGATCAACTGTGCTTGCGTGACCTTATAAATCTATAAAACCAGCCTGATTCTATTAAGCCTTCTGTCTTCTTATTGTTCCAGAACTAGACAATGTATTGCCCCAGGAGCTGCTTCTTCCTCTTAACTGTCTGCCTTGTTGCTACATCCCTTGGTAATCACCAAAGCAACAGCCATCAGTGCTTTGAAAGTGTGCAGTGGAACGAACTTTTAAAGGAGATTGAGAAACTGGTAAGTCAATGTGCAAAATATTGTCACTATCTATAAATGTTATTTTGCATCTTTCTTCAGTTCAGGTGGGGGAAATTCTCAAATGTGCAATAATTGCCTGATTACCATTTTTTTTAACATTAATAAAAAATTATGAGACAGATGTTCCTTCTCTACGAAGGCAAAAATCTTCAATTTATATTTTTTAATCAAACTCATCCTGTTGAATAAATGACATTTGTGTGTCTCCCAAGAAGAGCACCACATCCTTCACACAGAAGTCACATATCTTAGCGTACACAGTCATCTGGGACTCCTGCTAATTGGCATCAACTGAAACGACAATACCTTAATTTAGTTTACCATGGCCTAATCCCAGTCAGAGAAAAGGGCATCTACAGTCACAAAGTTTTTGGTACAAATTCTCTCTGAAGGTGTTTTCGGAAATCAGCTATATGGAAAGCACGTTTCCTTTCCCAGTTTTACCTCTTTTATGGCCTGCTGCACAGACTGAGCTTCTGGGTACATTTAGGAAAAGGTGTCTTAAGTAACAAGTAGCTATTTTTTTCCATTTTAGATAGGCTTGAGAACATATAAGCAAATGAATCTTCTTCATAAACCTCACAAGATATATGGTGTCCTCTATTGATGTAGTCTCTCATTGTTAAGAAACCAGCTGATGAGTGAATTCTTCTGCTTCCATAATAAACCTACTTTTGCAATGCTTACACTTTCTACACTTATGTTTTCTCTCAGAACCAAAGAGGCTTTTCTTTGGAGTGCGAGGAAGTGAGCAACGAGGATCTATGTTTCCCTGAGCGGATGCTAAGAGCAGTAAGTAGAAGAAGATACGTACTTGCCATTATCTCGTTGAAACAGCTCTACCTCACACACCTTACCATGAGACTTTTACATTAGAATCATGACATACTAAATTATTTTTGCTTTTCTTATTATTTAAGGTACGATGCTGCATTTCCAAGAAAATCGCGAGATGCTTTTTTTGTTAGTCTTACTGGTTAGAGTGCAAAATTAGTTGGACTCAGCATCCTGAAAATTCCTAGAACAGCATCTCAACTTCAGTTTCAATCAGAAGTAGACCCCATAGCAGTGCAGGGGTAATTCTGTGTATTACTCGGCACACGTACACACTTTATCTGCACAGTTCATTTTCAGTCCAGGTCTGCAATGCCACAAAAAAAGTCTGTACTGAGTTAAGAGTGTGCTACTGCACCAAAGCAATTCATTCAGCCCACTTCCAGCCCATTTTTTCCATGGAGTTTCCAAAATGCAACCAGGGATCAAACAGCCACAGACAGCATTATCAGTCTCGTTTGTATTTCCATCTTTTCTGAGGTAGAGGGAGCTCCCCTTCACGAGATAAGTACCGTGCTGGTGAGGAAAGAGCTGCGCACTCTTAGTTTATTTTCTTGGATCTGAATTCAAAAGATCTGCTTTTGATTCTTAGCCTCTTATTGACTATTCATCATACATGGAATACATCCAAGAATATCAATGCAGTCCAAAAATGTAATATATGTTTACATTACAAAATAGGGATCCATCTTATGAAAGCAAAAATTGCAACTGGAAATTGCACCTACAATCCCTGTTTTTCAAATAAATACCACCTTTGCAATGCATATTACTTTCTATATTTTTTCTTCTTAAAAATTTAGAAGAGCACAAGAAAGTGGTGAAAATTGTTTAAGAACTTATGATAACCAGACTCAGGCAGTTGAAAAATGTACCATTAACTGAAACTTAAGTACAAACATCAGAAAGCAAATTTGTCTATGTTTTTTTTTTTTTGTCATTAAAGGTTAAATATGATAATGCAGCTATTGTTCACATAGTGCATGAAATTGCTGAGTTTTTCAATAGAGCAGACACTCCCTTTCAAAATAAGAACATTTTTCTGAGAGAAATGTATGAAGCTCACGCTCAGCTCAAGACTTGTGTAAGTATAATTTTTGTTTTTACACTGTATGATATTACAGTCAGATATTCATGGTGAATAAAACTGACAATATATATGCTGGAAATGCAATAGAAAACTTTAAAGACTACATTTTCTAATAATGGCACCTAAAGCATCAGTATGCAAGTAAAGGCAGGCATCTTTCAGCACTGTATAATACAGGCAGTTTGAAATTCACACATATGTATCTGTGGGCTTCTTTTGAGATGTGATGCCTAAAAATGTGGCTAAGTCAGTGTTTAACCTGCTTCTCCTTAAAGACTGCACTAGTTCTACACAGAAGTGCTTACTAGTCTAAGTATCAATTTCCTGTGCTTCTCTTCAATTACTTATGACTTCTGTCAAGACAAGCTACTGTAAAGAATTATAGGCAAATTGTATGCAGAACATTTCAGGAAAACATTTAGATCTGCATGCAGCCTGTTTAAACTGAGGATACTATTTAAATATATGCACAAATAGTTCATTCGGTTGGGGTCAGCTTAAGAACTATTTACAGAGGACGAAGCCTCAGACGTACTACAGCTTGCCTTGCAACTACCGCCTATGCCAGGCACCAGATTTGCTAACAAACCTGCAGGAGAACAAACCCTAATATGCCCTTCTGTGCTGCCGTGGAGGGAACCCACCGCACCTTCTGCAGGAGAGAGGTTTCCACAACTGGACGTACGCCTGAGCAGTAGCGTAGAAACGCTGAGCTCCAGAACCACGCTGCTGCTTCAGATCAGGCCAGACCTCAGGACAAGACGTGTACAACAAAGGATAATAATAGTGCTTACTTGAGTACTTTTTTTTTTTTTAAATGAATTAACATAACCACATAGGTACATCCATAACATCGTATGTCAAATGACCACCAGTTACGCTGCCATCAGCTTCCATCAAAGACAGGACGTGTGAACAAAACCAGTATTGTTACAGAACAAAACAATCCATAGGCCTCTTACCTTGCTTGGAACATTTATATATTCATTTCCTGAATTCTTTGTAGACAGAGCAAGTGTGTGCTACACTCCCTTTAACATTAACACATTCAGCAGCCTTGCATGTGACAGAAGCATGACAATGCTCTCAATCATGACCATGTGTACCAGGGGGTTCTGTTTTACTGAGTCGCGCTGAACTTATATTGACTTATCACTGTTCAAACTAACAATTTCTCTTATTTTCCATTAAAATAACAGCTGAAGTCCAGACTTAAAATTATCCATGAATCTACAGTGAAAGACTGCTTCAGAAAAATGGATAAACTTGTGGCCAAGGTATGTAGGCTGTTTCTTCTACTTTCAATTAATGAATTTTAAAAGTACAGAAGAGCCTCTTACACAAGCAGCCCCGCTGCTGATCAAAGCTGTATGAATCTGTGGGATTGAGGCACATTGTCAAGCACTGTGGATTTTCACTCACACAAAATCTTTTGGCTTTCAAGGTCAAAGTATCATCACAGGCCTTTAAAAACCATTTCATTTTAATTCAGCACCAAAGCCCATAGCAGTCTGTTCATTTTCAGAAACACTTTACATCACATGGGTCAGGATTAGCTATGCATCTGATGATACCTATTTCACCTGGAAAGGCAATGATCATTTTATATACCAAGGAACACCTGAATCTTAACCAGGCTTCCTAAAAGTATTTTTTTCTTAAATTTCTTTTGAATAAATTATTACATGCTTGTTCTCAATTCATGTTTTGCTTGCCATGACATTGGATGTATTTTATATTTTTTTACAAAACAGTTAATAAACACTTCTTAATCATCTTATCTTCACAGTCAAATGATCACTGCACTTGGCAAGAGATCCACGCACAATCCAGAGAGATACTTCAAAGAATCGAAAACTACTCTTTCAAGAGAAGAGCAACACATTAGCAGAGTCAGTTTCCATCAAATACTTTGAAGATCTACTATGTGTCATGATAGATTATCTTATTTTTCTAAAAAATAATGGAAGTAACAGTTCCTACTTAAAACTATAAATTGTTTAACTTATTTTTATCAAAGTATTTTTTGCAAAGTTCTATGATAATTTTAGCCTTAATAAAAAGGATGCAAAAGAGCACGCAAGTATGTTTGTGTTTGTTTTGCAAAGAAAGAAAGGGACATTTTTCATAAGACAGATATGATAGATACACTCCTCAAATCTTGTGTTCAGGCCACAAAATGAGCGTATTGGTTGCACTGCTTTATTTTACAACCTCACGGTTTTCCATTGCACGTCTCACACCAGACATTTGCACGGCTGCACTTTCACCTCTGCAGTGCTGCCAGGCTTCCATTCGGGACCATTTCTGAGATCTCACTTCGATCATCTATATGTAAGATAGATAGATATCTATATATAAAAAACCAACAACAAACCAACCAACCAGAAACCTCTGCATTCTGTTATACAGACAAGACCCTAAAGAGTGGAACACCTTTAAATGCTCACATGGTACCTAACAGGCAGGGGCAGCACCGCATGCTGGCACATTTTTCCAAACAGTTCACTGATTATTTGAAAGACTGTAAAACAAGATCACATCTATGAAACTGGCAGTTTTGAAGAAGAGAAAGGAGTGTACTGTGAACGAACAGTGTTTTGTAACATCTTTAGGTAGTGAGACAAGCGTTAATTCCCGTGGTTCTAGATTTCTAGGCGCTGTTTTCCAACCTGCCTCTTCAGAGAAACACAGATGTTAAAACAAATCAGGAGTCTTTTAAAAAGATTCTAATAGTCATACTTAATTTAAATTGCACAAGGATGAAAAGAGTAAAAACATTTGTAATATCACATTGTCTTATTTCTCATATTTTTACAAAGTATTTCGACTTGAAAGTAATTCAGAATACAAATAAAGCAAGCAGAGTGTATACACTATGAAACAGGACTTTTGGAATGGACTAGATTAATTTTATCCTTCATTTGAAGTCACTAGTATGCACAAACTTAAAAATATTGTTTTCTATCACAATTATTTGAGTCTGGCAAATCTGATTTTCTCTGTCAGGAGGAATTTGTAGTAGCATAATTTAAGAAGAGTTTCTTGCACCAGCTGAGTATTCCTATTTAAATATTCACCTTAAAAGTGTGTGTAAAATTTCATTTCTATGCAGTAGCCTTGATAAATACAAGATGTGTGTACATTCTCAGACGTAGTAAACACAATCTTTTAAGTAAAGAACATACTGAGTCAGAGGTAGTACTGAATAACATTTTACCAGATTAGTGAGTCTCCAATTCCAACCAGTGGAAGACACAAGAGAGCAGTCACTCTTTCCAATGCACACATAACTCCACAAAGACTTCCAAGACTTTGATGCCTGAATTCTTATTTTCATAGGCTTTTTCCAATATCATGCCATGAAATTTGTTCTTAAATTCCTCCTCATTCTATATCAGATAACTAACATCACATTAAAAGTCTAATGGTACACTCCTTATAGCCTGAGCCAATTAATTTAATGAAGCACATTACAACACTGGGTTTGTCACTCGGATTCCGCGTGTGTGTATTTTAGTGCAACCAATATGCTAAGAGCTTGTAGCTGTCCTTGACCCAGCTGTTACTCAGGAGAAATGGACCTGGTGGTGTACAAGAATAGCAGGCACAAGTGGAAATGGAGATATTTATGTTATCAGAGTATGACAAACAAAATATAAAGTAGTTATTTTATGTTTAAAGTTTTCAAACATTACATTTTCACATAGGCATCTCAAGAGGGAAATGGAAGAACAGTATGAGACAGAGTTATGATTGGGAGAGTTTTTTCCTACTGGTAATTTTATCCAGCTACAGCAACTGGGCTGTTTAGGTGACATTAGGAAAACAGTAGTGTATCACATTTTTAACATAAACTTACAGCTGAAAACAAGGAGAAATAAGCACCACACACTAGCTTCTATAACCTAATGAGAATGCGTGGCTTTCAGTTTAAAGACCTATGTAGTGCTGTGAGCACCTTTAAGTTTTACTGAGTTGTCATATAACACCTTCTCACATCTGAGTTCCTACAATACCTACACAGCGAAATTATTCAATTTGGAAACTATTTCAAGACTTTTCGTTAAACCAAAAAGCTGTGGCATACAGAAGTTTTAGAAGACGTATGTGCATGGCATGGATTATTACTGGAGAGAACACAGGAGGCAAAGCGAACAAAAATGTGACAATTATGTTACTATTACACTATTTCCAAGTTTACCTTTGTATCTTACAAAGGAAGTACTGTACTTCTTGTCACATTTCATATACAATCAGTGCTACAATTGAGCAAGGGGACTTGAAAACAAACCTATCCCGGAGTGATTCCACAGGGTCAAGAGCACGGATGGTGGTGCAGGTCTCTGACACAAAAATTATAAACAGTGGTGGCCAACCAAGCGTACTAGAAATAGTATTTAAGATGTTTCAGTAGTCTTCAGTGAAAGAGGAATGAAGATTAAAGACAGCTGGACCTTTTAGATGAATATCAATTCTTTTATAGCTTAAGATTCAAGAACTAAGTATCAGTAGCAGCAACAGAACCTAAATTTACATACTCAAGTCACTGATAAAAGCAGTCTTTCTAAAAATAAATAAAGAAGAGAAAAAAGAAAAAAAAATAAAGGAAAGAAAAGCCCAGTATCCCTAACTTAGCACTGACAACACCACTCTTACTATTCACACACATCTCAAAGTAACAGTAACTGTGGGGATGAAAGACTACTATCAGTCAGTATTAATAGTTATTCTTGTTAATGAAATACTAAGTTACTAAAAACCAAAGTACATGAAATAATTTTGCATTGTAATATCAGATAGGTGGCCTAGACAACCATTTCTGCTTCAAAGTTCGATGATACTATGAGCACTTCCATTGTGAGTGGCACAGGGAAAAAGGAAATAGGAAACATTTTATAACTCTCAGGTACTCTCTGTTATCTCATGCAAATGAAGTTTAACTCGAAGCTGTAACCTCACCAGAGCGCAGGCAGTGCCTCAAACATGACCGTGCCAACGGATTACAAGGCTGGAATGGTTGTAAAACTGAATTAGCTCCCTTATAAAGGAAGAGAGTACAAACTTCACCCATATATCTCCTTAATGTGATCCTCGTGTTGAACACGTGCTCAGCCGTCTCTCCCTCCAACGTCCATATGACATCTTTCCTATTCATGACAGTTACTGCACTTTGCCCAAGTGTTTGCCACCTGACGCCAGCTCAAGGGTACCACGTAAGGCACTGCGGCTCCAGATTTAGCTGCCAACTGTCAGACCTACTCTACAAGTTATCATCAGTTTCATTTTC
>VWZK01019033.1:141625-371570 GCA_013396935.1 Baryphthengus martii | reverse complement strand
CTGCGAGCGAGCGCTTGCTCTGCGCTCCCGCCCCGTCTCACTCCCTCCCGCCACACCTGCCGGGCCGACCGCTCCCTCAACCTCTCCGTTACCTCAGCGGCCAGCGGCAGGGGGGACAGAGTAAGGGAGGAAGGCAGGGCGGTCTGTGCAGGGCCCGGTGCCGAGGTTACCTGCGCCCGCCCCGCCCCCGAGCGCGACACCCGTACCAACTCCCCTGACCGCCTTCGCCGCTCGTGACGTTACTCATCCCCGCCAGACGCCGAAAGGACCCTTCTGTAGAGGTGTCTTCCGCATTGCCTGAGCTCTGTTTTTTAGTTTGGGTCTTTAAAAACTAAGAGAGTTTAATACTCGTCCCCGTTTCCTTCCTCCTTGCGTGTGCGTGTGTGTGTACACTCCCCCAGTACTCTGAAAACGACATATTGAGCTCCTTGGCCGTCAACACAATGCTCATGGCGAGTAGCGAGGCTTTCCCAGGTGCCGCCAGGCGCTCCGTTGGGCGGCCTGAAGGAGAGGGTCCTTTTTCCCCGCAGTGGGTGAAGGTGTGTGGCGGCCGCTCGGTTCGGTTGGGTTCATGTGAGTGAGGGTCTCTCGGGAGGGCCTGGCCGAGCCCTAGCTCTCCGGGCTGGCTCTGCCTCCTCCATGTTCTCTCAACGCGCCCGTGGGTGCTTTAGCTCGGTCGCCCGTCGCTGCTGGAGGCCTGTGTCGTGGCGGTCTGGAGCCCTGGGGCTCCCCCGCTGGCTGGGCCGGGCAGGACCGAGCCGTCTGGGACAGACAGGCGGGAGCCCGGCAGGACCCTGTTAGTTTGCTTCGAGCTGCCGGCCCGGTTCGGGGGAGCGGTTGGGGCGGGAGTCCCTTACGGTCCGTCTGCTGCACCGGTGGGTGTAGGGAGGCCGCTGCCCTCCCTCTGAGGGAAATTCCCCTGCAGCGGAGGGACAGGAGGGATGTCTGAAAGTAGAGGAAGCGTCGCTATGTTCGTTGCTTTATGTAAGGAATTTAATCATGGGTCTTAGCGTGCGCTGTGGCTGTAGGGTGGCATTCCACATGCAGATACCGCACTTCATGTGCATACTTCGTCTCCGCGAAGTGATGGTTCTGAAATCATTTGTGTTCCTTTATTCAGCCCATCGACTGAAATTTGTCAGTGACACAGCGGTGGGCTGTTGAAGAAAATGCTGTAATAGCGTAAAAAGTGTCTACTGAGCTTTGTATAGGAGCAACTGATAGTAATTGAAAAGTAAATGCTTTTTCTCTTTTGGTAAACGGTGTATGTTTGTTATGTTTTCGGATAGACTTCAGTGAGTACAAACCAGAGTATTATGAAATATTTGATCCACGTTCAGTAGAGATACTTGCAGGATGTGGCATACAGCACATATTCAGTCCATGCATTCCTGTACAGAATAACAAGGATGAGTCTGTGATTTGTTGCTCGTTAGGTTATGTTACAAGTCCACAGCTAACCAGCGTACAGCAATGTTACCTTGAGCTAATCAGCAAAGTGTTTCTCTGCTGGGTTTAGCAGCTGGCAAAATGAAGAAAATGCAACTGCAAAATAACTAATCTTTGCATTTCCTATTCTTTCTGTTTCTTTAACTCAGATATTTTAGTTTTTTTAAATACAGTCCTTGCTTTTCACAGTTAGCTTTGTGATTTAGGATACCTCCATGAGATCTGTGGTAAGGTGAGACAATGGTGATTAAATAGAGCATCCCATCTTTGTATGCCCTTATCATTCGCTTTCTATATTATTCTTCAGTTAGGTTTAAATAATAATACATTATTTGGCGGAACTGTTGACCGGCCCAGACCTATTTGGAACCCCCAAAATCTTTAAAATAAAAGCAGAGTCCTATGATTGAATTTTTTGTACTGGATATTGTTAAAAAGGCCTTAGAAATTAGTATCAGATAGAGTTTCAGCAAAACTTCTCAAATAGTTAGTAAAGTGGTGGGGTTTTTTGGTTGTTTTTTTTTGTTGTTGTTTTTTTTCTGGTTTGGTTGGGGTTTTTCTAGCTTATTTCAAGGATCTTTGCTTGTCAATGTGGTTTCGTTTTCCCCATCCTGTCACAAATTCACAATATATTCTTGTTGTGGTAATTTTGACTTTAAAGAATTTTAAGAAATTTATTAGTGAATAGCTTTGATATTTTAGCAGTACTGAATTCTGAAGGTGCAAAAAATGATTCTTAAAGTTGTCATCAAAGTTGGATTCTGGAGCGTCTTTTTCCAGTTGTAAATATGAAGCTTATGCGTATTTTCCATATATTGCTATAGGTGCATACACCTTTAAATGCAAATAGAGAAGGAAACAAATTCTAGTTCCCCAGGCTGAAAGAAGTGAAGAGTCTGAGCAGAATGGTATGAAATGAGAAAGGATAGTTGATAAAAAAAAAAAAGGCATTTTTGCAAATCTGAAAATAGTCCATCAGGTTGGAAATAAGACTTTTGAGTTGCCTGGAAGCTTAAAACTTGTGATGATGAAGCATCTATGAGTGGGAAAACTGTAAGTTTAATGCAGAAAGCTATGATGAAATTACTTTGACATTGTTATAACTCTAATTTAGCGTGAATTTAACAACCCAGGGCCTCTTGATCAAAGAAGGGCCAAACAGCCCATGGGTATTTCTTCATCCTTTTGATTTAAGAGGTGTTCTCTGTAATGGTCTAAGTATATTTGACTGAAGTCTGTTTAATATGTTATTGTTATTTCAATTATATCGTTATCCAAGAAGACTAGCAATTAAGTTAATTGTATGCCATGATGAGTTGAAGCAAGCAGCCCCTTAGGACTTACTATGCTCTGCAAAATCCTTTAAATCAACTCATGGTATTTTCTTAAAATTCTTTGTGAATATCAGTCAAGGTATTCCAGTCTACTAGAGTCTTTGACTTCCTACTGAACTGGAAGTTTCTGAATATTATGTTTTCCTGAAAAGAGAACTATAAAATGTAATATGAGTAATGCTCCAACATGCAAGGCATACTGGTGGCATTCCTCCCTTTTCCTGCTCTTGTTCTTGCTAAAGTTGCCTTCTTAGTATCATTGGTAGAATCACCTTTTTGAAGAAGAGTCTTAAATATATATATATTTCAACATTCTCTAAATTAATGGTAATGTTTGTCACCAAAGTTTCATACTATGTGCTCAACACAGTAAATTCCTAATTTGTGACATATCACAATAATTTGATTGGTGTTTCCAAGTTATCTCTTATTCTTCCATAAATTCCATAGAGATCTGGTTGTTTGTGACTTCTAGGGGGAGTATTGTTGTTTCTTAAATTAGGACTAAAGTAGAGAGTAAAAAACTTTGGCTTTATATTAATCTGTAATATATTGAGATACAGAGCGCTTATTTCATTTGACATGAATCTTTAAACACAGTTTCTGGAAATATTGTAAAAATGCCTCAAAATATTTCTGTGTTTTTATTATACAGCATGTCTTATACTATAGAACTGTGATAGTTTATAATGGAAGATAGTAAGCGATAACATAAGATGATAATCAGCTGTAGAGTATCTTTTCTTTCTGAATCAACAGACCACTTCTAAAATTGCGGCTCTATGGAAATGTACTAATTAGCAATAGAATAAAATTAGAAAAGTACCAGTTTCTCAGTTTCTGACACACTTCCCAAAATATTAAAGTAGCATAAATAATTTTATGTGTATCATGTTACTCTGTTCACTTCTGAAAAAGCCCTAAGAAGTAGCAGAGGTAGTTTGTACATTCTGAAAGACAAGAACTCAAATAATGGCATCAAAATGAAGAGTGGATCTTGAACTGACAAGAAAAAAAAATGTATTGAGATGCAAAATAGAAGGTAAGTGTTATCCAAGACTTGTCTAGACCAAGAGTGAAAAGGAGACTTGAGCTCTCGGATGCTTACAAATCCTACTTGCTTCACAAGTTCCTGTAAGCATACTGGGGAAATATCTATATCATGAGAATAACATAACGCAGTTGTCATAAGGAGGATTGTTCGTTCAAGTGTGCAGGAAGACAAATCCGGTATCTACCATAATATCTTTGAACTTAATGCTTATTATTACCATCACCAAGAAACATTTCCCTTCGTAGATTCCTTGTCATACTGGGGATGAGGGGGAGATCAGTGTTTAGTTTTTGTTTCCGTGGTTACAATAATATTAAACAGTAGGGGGAAAAAAGTCATTTCCATAGTTACATTAGTACTAAACAGTAGGGGTTTGGGAAAAGTCTCTGATGGTTTTTTCCCCATGGTATGGTGGAAGCCATCCTTACACATAATTTAATATGGTTTCAAAAAGATTTGGGTACTTCTCAAAGCAGCCTTCTTCTTTCGTTGTTTTGTTTTGTTGGTTTTTTCTCACACAGAAATTTTTTTAAATGATTTTTATGCTTGGGAAAAAGTGCTTTCCTTTTTGAAAAAATCCTTTAAACAAAAGCTGAAGAATGGTTTACTGATTAGATTTGGTGACCACAGATCAGAAAGTCATCAGTTAAGGTTTTCTTTTTCTTTTTTTTTATTTTTTCTTAGTGAACAAGAAAATCTAATACTGTCTGCATTAGGATATTAGAGGTCAATTTCTTCAGAGTGAGTGTAAAATCAAAACATTGGTGTTTTATTTAACAGGTGGTTTGTTTATCCTGCATTCACAGTTAGCAGATCTTTGATGTGTTTTGTTCTCCCAAATAATCACACTTGAGTATGTCAAAATATCACAGTTAGAAAGGTGTGTTTTGCTACGTGATTATAAAAGTTAAATAAAATGCAGGGAAATAAGAGAGAAATATTATTACTTTTGCTTGGTATAATGAAAAAATCTTAACAGAAGAGGAGGGAAAAATCTCAAATTCTTATACCTTATTATTATTATATAATAAGGTTATTATACCTTAATGAGTTCTGACAGATATTTGCCTAACCTGTTTTTAAAACCTTCTAATGATGGATATTCCACAACCTCCATAGGGACCCTGTTCAGTCCTTTACTCTTACTTGAATATTTTCCAAATATCTAGCTTAAATCTAATTGGTGAATAATTTAGTCTCATTCTCATACCAAATTCTCTGTGTTTTAAGAAGAAGAACAGGTCTCCCATCTGTCTCCTCTTTTATAGACTAAACAACTACACTTCTTTCAAGCTTTTTGCTCTTCTTTCAAGTGTCTTTAAAAAGTGGAGAGTCAGGAAAGGAAGACCTGAATAAAAGCAAACTTCTGTGGCTGTTGGGGTGGGTCTTAAGTATGCAGAAGTGCAATGTGAGTATTGCTTGAAAAGCCTCTTGAGCAGCTGAGATAGTTTGCCTCTAATAAAATGTGGCTAGTCAGGCCTCTCCTGATTTTCCTCTCCTCTGTTTCCTCTTGTCCCCCTCACACTTCTTTTCTAGAGAAATTATTGCAAGTTTGAATTGATTTTTTTACTTTTGTATTTTCTTAAGCTGGAGGGGAGAGGCTGGGCAAGGGAATAGATGGTGCTGTGTTAATTGATCATTTCATTAGTTGGTTGCCTTTACACTTTTTGAGCTATAAAGTCTTCTAGTGGTGAAGTCCATAACAAGCATGAAACATTTTGTAGGCAGGAGTTTCCCTCTTGAAAATGTGGTCCCTGTGGTTCTCATCAGTTGAATAGATTTGACAGAACAAGAGGAAGCATTTTTTGAGCCTAATAAAAATGTGCTGTTTTCTTTGGGTAGCGTGATGGCTTCAAATGTTTTCAAATGTTTTGAGATTTGTCATAGTATTTGTCTGAGTATTCCTAAGCAGTCCAAGCCTACATGTTTATTTTTAAATTCAAAAAGTTCCTTGCTTGAGTATATTCTATGTTTCTGACAAATGCTTTTACATTCAATATAGTTAGAAATTTGTAAACAATTGTAACTGTGGTTTTAGGCATGGCAATTGCTGATATTCTTGGTGAGAAAATTTAGTGTGCCAGCTCTCTATTCCGTTTTCTAGGGGACAGTTGCTTACGATGCAAGTCATGGACTGACTGCTCCTGTGTGATAGTCCAGGTGATTGGCCAATACAAAAAGAAATCAGTTAAACTTATAGTGTTCTTGTTTTTTTTCTAAATGTTGGGGGTTTTTTTTGTTGTATGTTGTGGTTTTTTGTTTTGTTTTTTTTACCTCTAAAGAAACCATCTTAAAAATGACATGCCTTTCAAGACTGGCAGGTGGTGCCTGTTTCAGGTCTTAGTGTTCTCATTCTCATTCCTAGCTTGTAAGAGAGTTTGCAGTTTCAGTTTTCAATATTGTATTTTAAATAACTGTCCTGTTCAAACACAAAAAGAGGAGGAGCATTCAAACTATTGCTTTGTTCTGTTGTGTGCTATTTATTTTGTGATAGTAATTAGTCTACTCCAATAATTCTAATGCTGCTGTTTACAGGCTAACATTGAGCTGCATGAGCAGTGGTGTGTGACCACGGAAGAGTTTTTCTGAACTGTTGTGTGTATTCCTCCTTTTGAATGTCCTTGATCTTGTTCCTCTTCTGTTACTCACCAAATCTGGTCCCCTATCATGGGATTGGGGCAGGAGTGGAGGGGTAAAAGTAACTAGGAAAATAAGTCAGCAGCTGAGCAATCATCTCTGAAGTCTTGAGCAGAGCACCTTGCAGTGGTGCACTTGTGTATGTGTGGTTTGGTTTTGCTTCATTCTGTTTTGTCAGAATATTATCAGTTGGTCAGTGGCCTTCTGGTAAGGGTAGATCACCACTTCTGTCCATAGAAACTGAGGAGGGAATGTCCAAAGCATTTTGTTGTCCTTAAAGGAGTGGAAACAATACTAGTAAAATGTATAAATGACTTTTTTTAAAAGAGGTAAGTGAGGGAATCCTCTCTACCTACCAAGATGAAGGAGGTTTCTTTTAGGTTGTGTTTACAACCTAGAGTTGTGATAGTCTGAAACTGATCTATCTTGATAAAATGCATCAATAGGGTCTGTAACAGCAGCTGTAACCATTTGTTGACACGTACTGTTTTTAAAGAAAATTACTTTGATACCTTACTGAGATGGGAATTGGGTAAATTTCTCTTTACTGTGTACAATTTTCAGAGAGAGGTTCCAGAAAACAACTTATGCTGACCTAGTTGGACAATTTATATTTTTTTTGTACTACACAACTTTGTGTATAATTCTTAAGTTCTTATCCCACTTTATATAAATTAACAGCCTTTAAAATATTTCTTGACCTCAAAAACTGTAGAGAGGCGATTTTAAACTAGTATTCATATTAGAAAGAAATATATACTGTATTTAACCGTCATCCATGAAACACAATTCATGTTAAAGAACCCATTCATCTTTTCTCAGAATGCTTAAAAAAAATGACTGAGTTCCTATGCTGGATTAGAGGAAAAATTAATTCCTTTCATAACTGCTTCCCTGGAGTGTTGTCTCATATCCTAATTATCCGAAAGCAGACAGATTCTGAGATGCTTTTTACATTTGAAAGTGGTTGGCAATGCATAAAACACCATCAAAAATTGCCTTGAGTTAGCAAATCTCTTGTTGAGATCATTTGGTACAATCTTTTGGCATAAAACTACCCATTAGAGAAGACTTTTATTTTCATTTCCTTCTCATCAGGAGCTTTTGCGACGTTACCTTCAGCTCAGTATGAATTAATAGCTTAAAGATTAGTCTCTGACTTCAGGACCGTCTCTCGGAAATGATCCATGGCTATTGGATCTGATTTCTATCCCAGAATGTTTCTCCATTACAATTTAATATATGGCTTTGAAGTGGCATCTTGTTTCAGACTCTGAAGAGAAGTGAGCAGCTCATTTCAACAGCTCCGTTGGCGGGAGCAGCTCGGGGCTGCTCTTCCCACAGGAGTGCAGGGGCTCGCACGTGGCGCGCGAGGGGCACTGCCTTGGGCTTGGCAGCAGCTGCTCTGGAGTGAAGGCTCTAAATTCACATTTGTGCTGGTCCTACTGGGCAATTTGAAACCTTCTGTATGAAGTGCTCTAGCAATTGCTAACAGTCGCACGCTAAGGAAGTCACCGTTGCCTACTAGGGTATGACACTGAATTGTACACCAGGGATACTAATGTTTTCGTAGGGGCTGAATTACACTGCTGCGTCACAGTGGGTAAGTGATTTAACATCCCTGTGGCTGTCTATAAAATAATGCTACTGATAAGAACTAGGCACAGATTTTTCCTTTACATATAGCTTATAATGAAATTTTACTGAGAACTTACCTGCAAATTTGCACTTCTTGGAGTTGCTAAACTAAGATACTCTAATTGAAAACAACTAGCTTAAACTCTTTGGATTTTTAATAGAATAATTTGGAATACAGCAAAGTTAGAGTTTAGCTCAGTTTGTCCTAAACTATGGAAACTAAAGCAGCTTTGAAGCCATAGATGAAATACAGCTGTTCCCCAAAAGGTGCTTGTAGGATTTTTCTGTCAGATATCATCAGTCTTTATAGCTGACATCAGCCCTCTCAGTGTCCCAAGATGAGTGCACAAGGATTTTGTTCAGTTTTGCTTGGTTTGTTGTTTTTTTTGTTTGTTTTTTTCTCTGCGCAGATCTAGTATTGCAAGAGAGGAAAACATTTTGGTCCTAGAAGTTTTAAAAGCTGTAAACCTCAAATGCTTCTCAGTGCATACAGCTGCAAAAAAGGTGCTGAAAGGCAGTTACAGGACTGCTTACATTTTTAGTACCATTAAAAGATACAGTATTTCTGTGCTATCTCTCAAGCAGTGCTTAAGTATTTATAGAAGATGTGGTCCAGAAGTTTACCTAGACTAATGTGCTATTAACTTAATAACCATGTGGCTATTCTGGACTGTGCCCAGAGGAGTCCTGAGTATAATTCTCTGAAATTGGTTTATCAGGTGCTCCTAAAGCCGGGTATTTTCTTACAGTGATGTTGCTAACTTAGTTCTTTTCAGTACCAGTGCCTGAATGTTTTTCTGAGAAGTTATTCATCAATGTATACAATGTTAATTTAACAGCTAAGACTTTTGCAAGGGATGCTAAAAGGTAATCCAAAAAACTCTTAGTGTTCCCCTCTAGTTTAGAATGTAGAAATCAGGCCAAAAATAACCCTTTCAAGACGGCCCTCTTTGGTTTTTGAAGGTGATTTTTCTTTGTCAGCTAGAATAACTACTATAGTCAAAAGTGTCTTTTTGCGTGAGGTTTACCTTTTAATTTATCAGGCTTGGCAAACGGATTTGTTTTTCACGATGTAAAGTAAGTATATAAAATCTAAGCAGAGGTTCTCTGTTAAAGTAAGAATTATTTAATTCTTACTTTAAAAAGAAAAATGTGTTACATAAGCAGCATTTGCTGTACAGGAAAAAGTGATGGGTCTTTTTGGTATACAAAGGATATCTTTCTGTAAAAGTATCTTGTTTCAAATCAGTGCGAGATCAGAAATAGCTGCGTAATGATATAACCCTTTGGATGCTCATGTCTGAGCAGAAGGAAAGCTGGCATTTTCATTTTGATTATCCTTTGAAGTATTACTTTCTGCGCTTTACTTAGAAATGATTGACAGGTAGTTGCTGTACAGTCTTTGCTTCAGAAGTTGGTTTGTTTTCCTGCTGAGAATAGCAAAGTCTTCATCTGCAGATGAAACTTTTTTTGCTTTAGAGTTCCTTTCTTTTATTTCCAACTGAAAAGAAATATTCTGTGTATTTCTACCATGTAAGTGAAAACCATTGATCCAAAAGATTGGTAGTTAAAATACTTAGTAGTTATATCTGGAGATTTTTCTATGTAGATTAGATGCTTCCTAGAAATTTTAAGTCTCTTCGTTCTGTACATGATGAAAGGAAAGAGCTGCGTACCTGGCAGCGGTAGCTACTGCTGGTGCGTGGTTTTGAAGTGACGTGTAACTGCTTCTGGCTGCTGAGGATTAGTTGTTGTCGGCCCACTTTAGATTTAAAAGTTAATTTAGGCTTTTCACTCCACAGCTGAATAAATAACTTTCTCTGCAGAGTAAGTTAGTATCTTTACAGAAGATTTTCATTAACATTATCATCTTTCTCTAGTATGTGAATAAATTCAACACTAGAAAGTACAATTACTGATGCGATAAATGAAACAGTCATTGAATGTGCGTGGGAGGGTTTTGCCTGTATAAAGAAGATAATGCAACTACAGCCTCAAGGTTGGTTGAGCACTGCTTTTCCCCTTAAAGTTTTTTTTGACAGCTTGATTGCTCCCCATGGAGAGACATTTGCCATTATTCTTGTGTCGATTATACAGGCGCATGTGCGCACAAACACACACTTTTTTCCAGGTTACATTTTCTTCAGGTTTTATTTGGCCTACATAAAAGAATACTTAAAGTTTCTGCCTCAGTAAATACCAGTAACTGTTAGTGAGGTTGTAGTTAGAGAACGCTGATTTCTTTTGCTGTACATCTGCATGATGTCTGCTGAATGCTTTTGTGAATAAATAATGGTTGTTTTCAACCTTAGCACCTGCTTTAACTGAATGGTTAAATCCTGTTTTCCTTTAGCTGTGCTACAGGATACTACTTTTACATTAATATCGGCTTTTCTACATGCAAAAATAATACATTTCAAGGTTCTTTTTTACTACAGTTGGACTGTGTAAAATAACTACTGGCAAGTTTCAGACATTAAGAGTATTGTGAATTAAACTGGAAAGGGGGATCAACATTCCTTTGAACTACCTAAAAAATACCATTATTTTGCAGACTATTTCTGAGGTGCAATACATTTCTTAATGGTATTTGTATCTCCAAACTCTTCAGCTTTCTAAAGAGAAGGTATCTTTGAAATGTCTTTTTAGCAGCCGGGTGTTTTGACAAGGTTTGCTATTCTTATTGCTCTGACAGACCCGAAAGAAAAAGATTGGATTTTGATAGATATTTTTAAAATGTATTTTGTTCTCAAGGAAGAGCAAAAGGGAGAGGAGGTAAACATTTCTTTTTCTTTGACTTTTTATAACTGCTATGCCTGTTCTTAATTAAGGAAGTAGTGTGAACAGTCGCTTTTTAAAGATAAAGTTACAAAAATCAATAAAATAACTAAGAAACAATGTTCTACTTGGTATCAACAGGTAGATTTCAGTGCAGTTCTGGTTATTCTTCAGCCATTTGATTTATGGGTAGTTTACTCTGTAGTTATAGCAATAATCTAAAGATTTACTCCCCAGTAAACCCTGGAGGGTAACCTGCAGTACAGATTCTTTGACTTCCTGTGGCATATGTATAATCATATCTGTGTATCTGTAATTGTAAAGTCCATCACCTGCTGAGGAAATTTTATGAGGATACCTTAATTACATGAATAACAGCTACTTCAGTGATACTTGGGGTACCCAAAATTCAGTGATAGCCACTGGGTACACCGTGGTTCAGCAAATTAAGCTTTTATAGTTTTTCAAATAAACAACACCACCACAACAAAACGCTGTCAATTTTTGATGTAAGAATGCTGCTCAAAGAATTGGATTTATTTTTGGGTTTGGAAATCAGTTCTTAAGGTCAAAGCAACATGGTAGCATGTTGTGGGTGTTGCATCAAGGGATTTATGTGAGAATTCCTTCTGCGTGTGATGATCATTTACCCTAAGATTCTGATAGTAATGTTAAAATACTAATGCCGTGGGGTCTAAAAGATACACACTGCAGAAAAAAAAATACATAAGACTGTCCAGCTCTTTTGGATCTGAGCTGCTACTTAAATATCATTCTGCACTATAAAGCACCACCAGATGAATCTACTGAACTTCCATTGGACCTGGCAGATGCAGTGCCTGTGTAACCTGTTGTAGCTTAAGGCAAGTGATGTAAAGGAGCTGCTTTTCTTGAGCCATGTTGTGAGCTGTCCATATCTATTGAATTACTGGGCAGTCTTCTCAGATGAATAAATTAAATCGCTTTGTACACAGTCTTTGTTACTGAAGGTTTTTGGTAGCTCTGAAGGCAAAAGCTTTGTTACAAACCTTATCTAAACTGCTTGACTTGTCCTAACCCGGACAGAGCTCATGTCTCTGCTTTGCTTAGTCCTTGGAAAGTCTGCTCAGAGGTGGGAAAGGGTACAAAGTTAATTCTAAATTGAACTGAGACAAGCATTAGTAGAGACTTCTCCCTAAATACAAATTTAGCCCAGACTTACAGCCAGGAGGTGAATGAGATTGCAAGTACTCTTTAACTTACCTTAACCTTTTCAATGTTGCAGCTGTAGCGTGTTGGGATATGATACAGTTAATTAATATGTTGTGTCATCTATTCAATTTTGAAATTCAAACTCAAAGAAAATACTAAAATAAATTTTATTTCTGACTATTCAGTTTCTAATGATCTCTATCATATGGATACGAGAGATCCATTTTAATTGAAATTAAGCTTGTCATAATACTCTTAAAGTTAAATTTTCATGTTTCTACCTTTATTTATTCTAGCATATGCCTGTCTTACTACTTCATTCATTGCTTCTTACAGATTTGAGTTTTTGCATGTCTCATTAACGCTGTGACTTGTTTGTAACTTTGGTACATCATTTCTTTTCAAGACAGATGTCTTCATGTTTAAAAATAACTCTTACTGAGTAGTTTCTGTTGCCTCAAAATTGATACCGGTAGATGAGCCTTTTTTTGTGTGATGTTCCATCACATTTAAAAAAAAAAAATCTCTTTCATGCTGCAGTGTTTTCCAATATGAAAAAATTTGCTTGTGTGTGTTTTTACTATTCACAGCCCTTTAAAAGAGGAAGGGGTAGGCCCTTAGGACTACTAAAAGACCTGTCTGCAGCTGAGATTGAGCCTGGTTTATCTGGCAACCAGAAGGATTGGACTGTGGTCCTCAGAGCTAACAAATCATTCCTTAGGGCTGGCACTGCTACTTGGATGGACTGTGTTAGACATGCTAGTTGTTTGGAAATCTGCAAAGCAATTACTCTGATTCTCTCAGTGCAAAAGATGTGAGTTGAAATAACATGTGGCAGAAATGTACAATTTTGGCTAAAAATGTGTGCTCCTTGGCAAGTAGCTCTCAATAGCCTACACAGGAGGCTATAATTTATGAATACCTTAAAATTTGTATTTAAGTACTTAAAAATTGAGCTATTCAACTATTTAAAGTTCCAGTTATAGCACACACTTGTTTGGGGAGAATGAAGAAGATAGAACTCTTAAGTCTTTTTGCGATTACAAGTCTGCAAAACTGTATTGCCGTACTTTACAATATCCTCTTACACTTACGCTGTAATTCCATTGTACTCATTAAAAAGCACATTTTTTTTTTTCCTGTAGCAAAATACAAGGATAGTAGTTAAACCTTCATTTGATGTTCTATAATTTCACATTTTAGTACCTGGTAGAGGATCACTAATCTAGTACAGAGAGTGAAAAATGAGATTCCATAGTGATTTTTTTGATAAAAGTCTCTAGATTTACACTACAAGTTACCCATATTGCTCAAAATCTTGACAAAAAGTAAGGTGGATTTATTTTTTTTGTCTGTTTGTTTTTAATTGTGCTACCATTGCTAGCTGTTGCTTTTCAAGTGTTTGCCATTGTTCTGCAAAAAAAAAAGAATTTGGTAGGTCTCCTTACTGTACACAGGGAAGCACCTAGGTGGGTGTCTACATTTTGATCATCTACACAAGTTTGCTTAGGGCCTTAAACCATATTTTTCGTTGTGTAAACTTACTTTGGCAAGGTGGGATTCAGGAAACTATGCTCTTCCCTTAGAGAGCGAACAATATGCTTAAAAAGACTTAAAAAAGACAGATGAGCTGGTAGTTAAATCTTAACTGATCAGCACCTGTCTCTTCAATGCGAGTGAAATGTTAAGTGTATTTTAAAAATGATATTTAAGTGTAATGTAGTCCGTGACTCTTTGCTCTGTTATAAAAAAGAAACTAGGACTTTGTGATTAAGCAGTTTCAAGCAATGCAGAAGAAGTATCTTAGACATTAGATACAACTGTTTTTCTTCTCAGTGTTACGCTGCTGCTTACTGATGCTGTGGCCTATTTGTGTATAGATTTAAAAGGCGCATTTATTTTGAAAACCATTTGTGAACAGTATCATGTCTCACTTTATTTTGAAATTGAGGAATCACATTTTTTCACAGGTGCAACTGTGAAAAAAGTATTTCTGATACATAAATCTGATTCTTCTCTCTCTTTTGAAGCCTAGACACATTTAATCTTTTAGAACAGCATTTCCCGAGATGGTATATTTAGGTGTAAAAGTCATGATTGAATTTTACAACGTGTAGCAGGTATAAAACCAGTGAAACACTCAACCTTTTGTGGTAGTGATAGGTAAGTGCATGAAACTTTCTGAATGTAACTGATTTCGAAAGTGTCCTGACAGTAGAGTTATGTCTTTGCAAATTTGTAACTAAATGTTATAGAACATTGCCTCCCTAATGACAAAATGAGAGGTGCTGCCAATCTTCTGTGCTTTAATTATGTTCAGGGGGGAGATGATCCAGTCAAGTTAATCTCAAACTAATCAGTTGTAGCTCTCCTCAGGTTTGGTTTTTTTCTTATAGTATAAATTTTCACAGTTTTGAAAACCAAAGCTTAAGTTTTCCTACCAAAAGTATGAAATCAAATCAGATATTTTAAATCTTAGCCTAAGATGTTTACAGCATCAGGTCTAGAATACTCTATCAGGAGTTAGGAGAATCCTGGAAGAGAATTGTTTTTTCAAGCATCAATCCCCATTCTCTGGGATGGTAGGAGATGAGACAAGTTACAAAAACTTCCTAGTAACACTGACATTTTTTATTCTTTTCCCTTTCTGTTTCGATCTGTTCTCTACTTGCTGTTCCTCACTTTGCAGAATAAAAAGGTGTGATGTGAGATTCTTAAATCTCATCCACTGTGTCCTGGCAGTTCTTAGAAGTGTAAAGCACAGGAAAGAGCAATCTGGCAAACAGCTGGCGTGTTCTGTTGTATTTATGGGGTTTTATAAGATTATCTGCCAGAAATGACCATACTCAAAAAAGATGCTCAGATACAAGGCTTTTAACACACTTCTTGCAGAAACAAAAGTGAATGTTGATATTTCTATCTTTTATGGGAAGTAGAATACTTTACTTATACTAGTTGGCCACAATAAAGCATCTTGAGACGTCTCATGAAAGAAGAAAAGGAGTTTAATTTGGGAGCTGCTTGAGATTTAAGAAGAAAAGCTTTGGATGAGGAATTGCCATTAAATATTTGCCTATACTTTAAATTAATGAATTTTAATTTGCACTGGAGAAATTACCTTTGTGCTGTCAAGAACTTTTAGAATATGACTGGTCCCACTGTTTCTGCTTTGCAATGACAAACTTCTAATTTGAACAGAGGATCTCAGTTGAGAAGCAAACATGTCTTTTCAGACTTTTATTTTCTGATCTTTGGTCTTGGTTGGTGACTGTTCATAAACATGGCATTCTCTGCAAGGCCTATTTTATGCTATCTGGACCACCTTGTGATTGCTATCTGCTCTTTGCTAAATATCGGTAGGAATGGCTTTGCTGTAAAAAATACATGAGTCCTCTGTAGTTAGCACAAAGTGAAGAGCAATGATGGGTTGGAGCGAGGCAGTCGTG
This sequence comes from Baryphthengus martii, assembly GCA_013396935.1. Classification (NCBI taxonomy): domain Eukaryota; kingdom Metazoa; phylum Chordata; class Aves; order Coraciiformes; family Momotidae; genus Baryphthengus; species Baryphthengus martii. The sequence goes on along the minus strand of VWZK01019033.1, from coordinate 356,043 downwards.
CGAGGAAGAGTGCTGATTAGGTGTGGTGAGCTGTGAAAGTTTGCCCTCTTATTGTGAAGGAGTTAGTGTATATGTGAGAGAGGAAGAGAGAAGGCGGCAGTTGTGGTGATTTTGTTTTGGTTTATCTCATTTGAGACAAGATTTGGCAACTTTTTGTCTCAACGCATGCTCAGAGTGACCAACTGAAAGGCACATGGCATTTGGTTGTGTTGCATTAAGGCCTGTGGGAGAGAATGAGAACAAGAAATAAGATTCCTGTCACTTAAGGGAGCAGCATAAAATTTTTCAGATTTTAAAATGCTGAAATAAACCTGCATCACCGACCTAGATGTCCTCACTGCATACAGGGAGAACATGTTTATCTGTTGGCATTGAGTTGTGACTAAGCAGCCTGCAGATTAAATCCTGCACAGTTAATAATCTTACTTTGTGTGTTGGCACTAACAAATATCACAACAAAAAGCTGAGAACTTCAAAGTACTGAGCTTTTTTAAACTTTCAGCTGGGGAAAAAAAAAAAGAATGCTTAGAGCCAATTATTTTAGATTTTGGGAATCAGTTGGTTTCCAATTTCTGGTTTGTGTTTTTGGGGTGTTTTTTGTTTGTTAAATGATTGCTTTTTCCAGTAGTGCAAAGTAATTAGTTCCATGTTCAGACTGTGGATAGATTACAAAAACAGTTTTTAGAGTTTAACTTTTAAATTTTGTTATTAGTTCTATGGGGGTTTTGGCTTTTTCTTGCTTTTAAAAACAGAATATTAGTATTGAAGAGTAAACTACAACAAGGTTTATGTTTTTAGCATCTTCTTGACGTGTTCAGTTTTTGCTCTGGATATACTCTAGGTCAAGGCTAATGCTGATAAAACAAACTTGTTAAACGTTGAAATTTTGGGGCAATTTGTACTATATGCTTAGAAGATCGCAGGAGGCAGTGCTTTCTGTTTGAAAAAAAAAAAAGACAACCTTTTAATGAGCAAATAAACAACTTGTGTCTTGATACGTAACATCATGAATAACTGTAGGACTTCATTTGAAGATTGAGTTCCATTATAGTGGAGCAAGTGGATTTTGGAGCAGTTCTGAATGTCTTGCAAGTAACAAAGTAGTGCTCAGAGGTCTGAGATTAAACAGTTTCCCTTAGCTGAGCAGCCACGTAACTTCAGAAGGTCCAAATATAGCTTCTTCTTCCTTGGTTTTCAGACTTCTTTCTTGTTTCAAGGGAATGCAGCTCGTTAGGCACAATTGTATGAAGTGACTTTACTTTCTTTTGGCCTCTGCAACATTTTCTGCAAAACAGGCCAGAATCTATCTGTAATAAGATGTGATTCTGATTTTTAAGCTACATTATTCCTAGATTTCTTTACTGTTATTAGTTTATATCACAAATATGAGTTGGTTAAGGGTGGGTTGTTTTTTTGTGTGGAGTTGTGGGCTGTCAGGGTAATAGAAGGCAAAGAAAATGGGGGAGAGTTTAAAAAATAATTCTATAAAAATCTTTAACCTTTGATTGTTGCGGTGCTAATGTTTTTTTATGTTTTGTGCTTTATAAGAAAGAGTGGATCTTAGCTTTTTTTTTATGTGCCTTTTTTAGGTACAATTTTATCACTCTGCTGTATGCATTCCGCTGCCTGTGCAACAGCTCATTTCAGCCTGCTGGCTTTTTTATAGTGGTATCAGAAATATTTATTCCTTTGTGTTATTGTTATAATGCTAGGCTTACAGAAATTTATTTGACAAGTGGGAAAATGTCTACCTGTTGTAATCATGTAACTTCATTTCCAGACCTTCAGTTCATTAGCCAACTTGGCTAAAACCTCTAAAATGTACTGATTCTATTCACTTTGAAGTTTTAGTAGTATTTCTGTTGTTGTTGGCAAAGTTCCTACTGTTAGTGTTCTGTTCCCCTGAGAAAATATGTAGCTTGCAAGAAATCTGACTGGTATGCAGGCAGTAAGATCCTGGGCTTTATTACGCTTTGTTGTGCCATAATAGTTTTCCATTTTCTATTTCCATTTGACATCTAAATTAGTAACTTACTGGAATCACTGTTTTCTTTTTCAAAACCCTCTGTTTTCAGACTGCACATGAAAACAATATTATTAGCAGAGATTAATTTGAATATCAAAATTACTTTCGTTGTCCTGGAAAGATTATTTTAGTGCTCTTCTTTTAAAAGAAAAATCTGTTCTAGATGAGTGGAAGTTGTGATGGCAGTAAGCGAAACAGTGTGTGTAAAACAGACTTTGGTTGTATTAGACTGCAAAGAAGGCAAGAGGTTCATTCATTCATCACTTTTAGAGGAGTAATATACCCTGTGCATTGTCTAACTGCTGTATCTCTCTGGCTTTGTGAATTTTACTTTGATAACTTTTAATTATGCTATTCCTGTTGCATTGTCTTCTAACTTTTTTTTTTTTTAAAAAAAAAAAGTTATAGCTGTGGAGAGTTGAGATTTTTTTGTAATAGAATGTCAGATACCAAATGTAAGTTGATGCTGAGAGTGCAGTGAAGGTGATACCTTGACATTGGCATGAGTGTGATTGTATCTGTTTACCTTTCAGTTTAGAAATAACTTATCTTTAGCATGGCATTTGTTCCAGATCCCAACAGAGAATATTTGTACGTTAAATTTAGTTGTAGTTCATGGTGTTGGAATAATATTGCAATAAAATGGAAAGTTTTCTGCCAATTTGATATGAGAAAAGGCATTTTTGGGTTCTGATAAATTTAAGGGCAAGCATCTGGATTGCCGTTTTCTTGTTAGTTCCTCCCTTTGTTGCAGTTGATGGGCAGGGTGTCTTTCCTTTCCACCTATAATGAGTCTTCCTGATTTACAGATGAGGCAGCTGTTGGTACAGATTCTTTCCTCATCTAGGTACTGAGTGGGAGGGTAAAAGCACTGTCTGCTGCAGGTATGAGTGACTGCAACTGTATTTCAGCATTTTGATGCTACTCTCAGCTTTTATGGTTAGACACAAATGTTACAGAGAAGGTAGTGGGCCAAATTTGGTGGCTTTCAGGAGTAGGCAGGGCAGTGCACAAGGCATAGCTAGTTTCTGGAACATTAGAGAGACCCAGTAAAAGGCGTTGAATTTCCTAAAAGAAGGTTAGGCAGCGTTTATTTGTGCTCTGGCTTTTATTGGTCTTTTTTGTTTCCCTCTTCTTTAATTTGTTGCCTGTGTGCTTGGCCTTCCAATTCAGTGGAAACAAAATAAGACAATTGAAATTGATGCTCTAGTAACTCTGAAGGTGTAAACTTGCAGTAAAAGTTTGTATTACTCCAAGATGAGTAAAAATACTAACAAATTCTGATTGAAAGTAAATTTAACGGTAAATTCTTAATGTATGTGCAACCACAATGTATGAAGTATTTAGTATATTCTGAATAAATTTATTAGAAAAGTTGGACGTTTTTGAGATCTGTTTGTATTTTCTTATGCTCAGTAAAATCCTGTGTACGTTGCTTAAATTTTTCAGCTAAAACAAGAATATAATGTTCACCTGTCCAACCTTTTCCTTTTTTTCCAGTTTATTCATACCTTTCTAAGAAAGTAAAATTTTTGTTTCATGAAGGAAGAACATGTTTTCTGCAGCTGGGAAGAAAAGTATTTACTCTTTCAAAGTAGTCAAAAGCAGCTGTCAAACATCAAATTCTGTTTAACTTTGTTTTTTGTTGGACTTTGGTGGGAGCCCAGCTTGTTCACTTAGCAACTTTTCTCATTCAGCAAGTGATTTTATAATTGCCTCATATGGTAAGAGATGGTAGTGTTATTATGTTAATAAGGCATTAATTGTAGACTGTCTGTTGTTTGTCCAGGTTTTTAGCCCGTTTCATGGTCAAGATGGCAGCCAACAATGCAGTGCTGAGCAGACTGGAGCAGAAGGGTGCAGAGGCCGATCAAGTTATTGAATACCTCAAGCAGCAAGTCGCTCTGCTCAAGGAGAAAGCTAGTAAGGAGTTATGATAAACTTGTTAACCAGATAGTTAACATTAAATGCTCATAGGAAATAAATGAGAACATGGACAACTTCATTGGTGCTGTCAGCCTTTTAGGTGTGTTTCAAGTTCTTCAAGCTAAAGCTAGTAATAGTAGCATCACTTCACTCTCTTGTGCTTTTGAAGGTCTTTTTGAAGCTGCTTATTCTGAAGTCAAAAAGGCATGAGTGAGGAAGGATTACTGACGCAAACAGAATATGCAAATTTGAAAGAACACGATTCCGTTTATGGGGAGAAAGGGAGTTGGGAAGAACATGAGACTAATTTGCCTGAATGTGTTACTACCTTTTCACCACTGTGGGGCTCTCTGAAGAGTATCGTATCTTCAACTTTGACATTCTGTACATAGCAGTGTCAAGTGAATTAAGGTGCTCCATGTTACAAATGCGTTCAAGCTTTTCCTAATAGGTTTATTAGACTTTCTTCTTGTGGGTCTATTTAGTGGACTGAGAAGGTGGTGTGTTGAGAGACAACTTGATTACATAAGTATTGTAAAAAATTTCAACAAATAAAGGATTCCAAGATATTTATGATGACACACTCCTTGAAAGTTTTCCATGTTTCACTTCTCTTTAAAAACAAAACCTCTGTTTGCCAACTGCTGAATGCTAATTATTGACACCTGTCATTTTTAATATAGTATCAACTCTAGTCTTGCAGGCATCTCTCCGAGAAGAGAAGAAACTCCGTGTGGAAAATGCTAAACTGAAGAAAGAAATTGAAGGACTGAAACAGGAGCTGATTCAGGCAGAAATTCGAAATGGAGGTGGGGAAAAAAGTCCTACCCTCATAGAGCGTAGATCTAGTTAGCATGAAATATGCTCAAAACTATTCTAATTCTTCTTTACTTTTATCTTTCTGAATGTGACTAGTATTTCTTACAAATTCTGGATTTTTCTAGGTTCCATGACTATGACAAGTTCCTTAATTCCAACTTTCTAGTAAGCTGCAAGCCTGAGGTACATATGTGAAATTTTAATCAGACATGGAACTGGTCCATTGTATGGTTTTGTACAGTGCCTTTCATAATAAGCCCCGAGTGTGACTGATGACAATGACTCCTTATAATAACTTTGAAATTGCCGAATATCGACCACTTCTTGATACTCTGAATATTTAATCTGGCATGACTGAAAAATCCCTGTGGAAAATCAAGCTGTAGTTCAAAGTACAGATGGGCAGTGACTTCTTAGAAAATCTGTGGTAATGTAAAATTAGAAACAATGTGTTTTGAATTTTTCATTCTGTGCTTTAGTAGGTCCAGCCTTTCATGACACTGTTTTTCCTTCTTTGTACTCCATGTAGCTCTGTTCAGCTCACACTATCATTATTTAATTCATATTAAAAAAGAAAGGAGAAAAAACAACACTGAAGTGTTTCAGATCCAGCATATCATCTTTAAAATTAATTCCAAAAAAAAGGCTCTCTTGCAGTCAATAGCTATTTGTGTTTTCACCCATGGTGTCAATTGGGTGAGAATAGTATCCAGTGTAGCTGGAAGCTAGCATTCAACTATATTCAGTGTTTCACTGGTAAAGCAAGACATTTTGTCTTTTTAAAGATGTGACATTTCATAAATGCAGACAATTCTTTTTCTCCTTAGGGCGTGAATAAAGCTTTTTCGTGTACTAAACCAAACAATTAATTTATACCTTGTTGGTTAGTCTGCAGTGATTCTGGACAGAATTAGGACATTTCACATAATCTCTGATATGCTTGAGACACAAGTCTTTAGGTACATGACATTTTCCAAGATGGGAAAGGACAAGGAAGTAAGTATTTAGCGTAACATGCGTCTTACTTTATTTAGCTAGTTTATCTAAAAGGTAGCAGTACTAAATTCAGATCTTTTGGTTTTCTAGAGTTAAGTAGTTCGTACTAGCTTTGACTGTATTAAGGAGTTGGGCACAGAAATTTGTTTGACACAAGCATCAAAAATACCATGAGTTCACTTTTTTAAAATCTGAGAAACAAAATATTTTCACAACTAGCAAGCAAAACAGCAAGCAATTATTGGTACCACAGATCTCAGATTCAGATGTTTTTAGGAATTGTTTATAAGAACAGAATTTGTGTGTATCACTTCAGTGCTGAAGAGAGCAGGTATTGACACAGTGTAGTTCTTCAGGAAATTAATGTCTGAAGTATGAAAAGCAGCATGTTTGCAGAATGGAGAACTGTGTAACAGTGACACTAGAAGGGTCTGTCAAACAGTAAGTAATTATATAACAGCCTACGTTGAAAGGGACCTCAAAAGATCATCTGGCCTAATCTTTCATGGAAAAGGGAGCCTAGATATTTTCTGGAGCACTGATGATGCTTACCCAGTACAATGATTGGTAAAAGCCTAAATGAGTGTCTTGGAGAGCAGAATGTAGAAGGGAGATGATTCTTCTGGTTTCATCTAGTAAGATCAATAGCAAGATGATGTCCAGAATTCTGTATGAGCAGTTTAAAAGAAGTAAAAAATAATGAAGGTAGTATGAAGAATTTAGGGAAGGGAGAAGTAATGGATCAACAGATCATTTTAGAGCAGCAGGTAATTTCTTAGAATGTGACTATTCAGGCTCAGTTACTTCAGTTAATCAGAAGAGTTGAGGAATGAATGATAAGACTACAACGTGAACATTATTATATACGTAGCAAATGACGACATAGTCTCCAGTATGACAGGAACTAGTAGCTAGAAACTGAAGCTAGACAAACACAAATGAGAAATAGGGAGTTAGTAGAAAAGATAACTAAATGTGGACATAAACTACAAAAACAGGTGGTGTTTGCTTATGTGTTTTCTTGTATTTAGTACTTTCTTCCATTTAAAAAATGTGTAGTCAAACTGATCAGAGTAATTCGATATAGATTTTCTGAAATGGGTTTTGTAATGTTGCGCTTCGCTGCTCAGCTGTCACGTTTTAGGTATCTTAAGCAAAATATTCAGTTCTCTCTACTTTTTCATTTAGGTTTGTAACTTAAAATGTCATAGTATTTGAAGTACCGGTAGCCCTTCTAACTTTTATGGTTTTGATTTTAGTAAAACAGATCGCAGTCCCTCCTGGTACAACTGTTTCTACAGCTTCGTTTTCAGATGGTGTTCCACAACCTACAGCAGTTGCCTCATCTCCTGGTTCCAAAGATCAAATTAAAGGTGAAGATGAAGAAAAGAAAAAAAAGGAAAAAGTAGAAAAAAAAGGTACTTTGATTTTCTTAACTATGATAGACAGTTAAGACATTTAATTTATGCAACTGCTTTTACATCACTTGGGGCACAGAAAAAGTTTCTACAGCCACAATATGAAGAGTAGTGTGCTAGCTCTTCAAATCTTGGAAGTACTTGAAGCTAAAGGCCATCAAGTAAGCTGTAGATTCTTACTTAAATGGGATGCCAAATTTATTTTAAAGTTACTGAACTCCCTTATTTAAAACAAACAAAATCACAAGGTCCTCTCTGTCCTCAAGCCCTTCCCAACCACACAACAGAAAAAAAGCAAAACCAAAATACACACAAAGAAGGGTGGGGAGTGGGAGGGGAAAGCAGGGTGGAGTTTAACAAACTCTTAATAAAAAATAATGTCTGTTACATTTGCACAGAAGTATAGGTGTCTAGTTTGTAAATTAGGCTCATGTTTTACAGTCATTGTCTTATTCAAATTAATAATTTGCTATGAATTGATTTGTACAACTTTTCAGAATTTGAATATTATGCTGATAGGGCACTGTATCTCTGATTTTTCTGATGAACTGTACACAGGCTTATGAACTATTTCAGATTTTTGATGTACTGCAGCCTTTGGCACATGAATATCCCACAGAGCTGTAAATTTAAAAACAGAGGCAACGTGTCAGGCAGTTAACTTTTCTTCAAGTGGTCAGTGGCTACAGAGCAACTGTTCAGTTAGTAAAGAATACTTTTTTATATTGTGTTTCTCCTCATCTTTGTATAAGTAGCTCAAATTTGGAAAGCAGCCTATTTGACTTTTTCCTTCTGGTTGACTGTATGTCGTAAAAGGTGAAATACAACATGAACATTAAACAGTAGCCCCAAACAGGCTGTTTTTGTGGAGTTCAACATTTGTAGGTATAGCATTTTAAAAATCAAAGTAACCAATATGTAAAAATTGGGTTTTAGTCTTGCAATTGACGAAATTATGGAATATCTCAAATCCCTTTGCTTTCTGTCACCTGACTCATCTGGTTTCTCTCTGGTTATTCACACAGTCTTTGTTCCACTTGCAAACTTCATCCATGAAGCTTCTTTCGATATTGGTTCAGGGCTGATTGATACTGGCCAGAGCTCTCCTTTGAGAGATGGATGTTTTCTCTGCATCTGTATATATGCTGTGTACAGTCATGCTTTGCTGTATTCTTTTTCCCTTATTTGATAACAGACTGAAGTGCTCTAAAGTGAAATAAATAGGATGTTAGAAGCTGTTTTTTTGACTCCAGATTACTGCTGACAAATGTCATGAGGTGGAGAACAGTGAGAAATGATACCAAGATTAAAGATAGCAGGTCTTAGAAATGATCTTGGTATCTACATTTAGCCCATATCCAGGGCTAAACTACAGCAGTTGCTCTGTCACTGGCTGAGCCCTCCCCAGTCAAGAAGGGGGATCGAGAAAAGGAGAGTAGATCCATGGGTTGAAATTAAAATGGTTTTAATGAAACGGGCAAACTAATACCAATGCTTTATAAAGAAAACAAAGTTACACTCAGCCCAGTGAATATACGGCTGTCACAATAAACAGGAAAGCGGTCTGTCCACCAGAGCAAGAGGAGCCCAAGCAGAGGCCCTTCTGTCCACAGCAAACCTCCCTCTTTCTAATGAGCATGACATTCATAGTCTGGGATACACCAGGAGCCAAGTTGGGTCAGCTGCCCTCACTGACTGCTGATGGCCTGTAGACTATGGCTGGCCTATGATTCTGTCCCAGTGAAAGCAGGACACTTAGGTATTAAATATCAACTATTTTGATGGGGTTTTTTTCAGTTTCTCTTCAATTAGATTATTAAAACCCATTTATAAACACTATAGCTTTTTACTCATCTCACATGAACTGAAGTATTTTTGTAGATCTATTCTTACATTAAAGAATACTACTTTTGATTGTGGAATGTATTATTTAATTCCAGCACTGTACTAGAGCAGTGATAAATGAATCAAATCGAGTGCTGTGTCCACTTTTCATTATGTTTGCTAAAGAAGAGAGTTTAGTTTACATTAACATATAAACTGCTTTGGATAAAAGAATAGCAGAATGTGCTTATTTTTAGTATGCACTTCTTAGACATTTCTTAATCCCCCAGAGATTAGAGTTATGAAACAAATCTTGAATGTCTTTTACACAAGACAGTCTTATGTACAAAGTACGTGTAACTTGCTCATCTCAAATGGTTTAGCTAAATAAGCAGCTGAGTATGAGGAGTATTGCTTCACTGCTGTTATATACTATAGAGTATGTATGAGTGATGGTAAACCCTTGTATTGCCTTGGGATAAAGGCTTCATGTCAGTGGAACCTCAAAGGTATGAGTATTTACTTCTCAAATATCATAATGTGTGAAAAGGATGTTACCTAAGTTCATCTTGAAGGGTTGCTTTGCAGCTGTAATGCTGCAGTTGCAGTGATTTTGTGTTGTCCACAGCCAGGAGCTGTTGTTAAGCATTAGTAACTTGATGATTTGTGAATGTCTAGCTTCCCTTTGCTGGTGAAACACCATGGCAAGACTTACTGGTAATTGTTAATTATTAAAACAGTACTATCAGGCTTATAGTTGTGTGGCCTTTGAGTGTGCATGTCACTCACTGGACTTTAGCTGTAGCTAGTATGTATGTATGACTTCACTTTACAAGCAAGAAAATACCTCTGCCCTAAGGTGCTAATTACTTGTGGCGACAATCTAAATTGGAGTGTATGTGATGATTCTCCACTGGATACTAGTAACAGAAGTGCTAAATTTTTAACTCTGCATTTGTTTTACACTGGATTTACATTTATTTCTGAGTCTGTAGCTTGCTTTTCTCCTGCAATAATCTTATACATTATTTATACTTTATTATTTCATGAGCTGGACTTTCTTTAATAGGTGAAAAGAAGGAGAAGAAACAGCCACCAGCTGCTGGAAGTAGTGATACAAAACCTGTAGACGTTTCTCGTCTGGATCTTCGTGTTGGCTGCATTATTACTGCCGAAAAGCATCCAGACGCAGACACTCTATATGTTGAAGAAGTGGATGTTGGTGAAGCAAGCCCAAGAACTGTTGTCAGTGGTTTAGTGAGACATGTTCCTCTGGACCAGGTATTGACAAAATTATTTACTGATAAGTTTTTCCTTTCTCAAAGTATCTTAAGATCTTCATCTGTTTATAGGATGTGTTTTCATTCTGCTAAAAGATATTTACAATCATGAAAACAAAGAGATAAAATGCAAATGGAAGTAATGCTTAACAGTATTTGCCAAAAAATGGAGAAGCACGCTTACTCCTTATCAGTTGCTTTCTGCTTGAAGTGCTTCTGTCCTGGTATGTTCTGACTCCTCTCTGCTGCTATTGGTACACAGTGGACTCCTAGACCAAACAGATGTGGCTCTCGCTTTAGGTTTCCTAGTATGTAGTAGGGAACCCATAGTAACTTCTTTGCTATTATCTGCACTTTTGAAACCTGTCTCCATGTAAAGCTCAGGGCAAGCCCACATGGAACACAGAGCAGGATTTTTCTCTTAGCCCCCTTCCCCCTCTCCCTCCCAGGGGAGGATAAAAAGGGAATAAGGAAAAAAGAAAAAAAAAGAAAGGCCTCACCCAAGCTTGAAAGTTAAAACTATAACAAATTTAATGAATAACAGGAGAAAAACAGGGGAAAAAAATAATTTAGGGAATAAGGATATACAACTATATACAAAACACAATCTCAGTGTGTTTCGTGGAGCTCGGCAGCAGAGCAGGGGCGGGAAGAGCCCCCTCAACTTCCTGTCTGTTAAAGTGTGGCAGGGAAGGAGAGGGAATAACAGCTGCCTTCTGACCCCTCAGGGTCCTAGAGTTATCCCCTGTCCCTCCCACTCAATCTGTTAACCCTTAAACCACGATAAAACCTTTACCTTCCAACTTTATTTGTAGCCTGTTGAAGCGTTTGGCGTGGTATGACTTCAAGATTACATTTTCTGCTTGCATCTCTTCTAGAGGAAGGGAGGATTTGGCTGAAAGCTACTTCTAAATTCAAATGCAAGCTCGACAATTAAAGCAACTGCAAAAAAAAAGTCATGGAAGAATTGATCTTAGTGTGGAAAAGCTACATTCTCAAATGCCTTTTCAGTCACTTTTCATGCCATTTTCCCATGATAAGACTGCACATCTGTGAGGCAATCAAAGTTGTGATTGTTTATATGATACAGAAAGCTACTGAACTGAAAAAATGGCTGAATACATAATTATTCTGCACTTATCACTTGATAGTGTCCAATTACTGGATTTGCAGTGGGCGAAAATGGAAATAGCTCATCTTTAGCAGTACCCTCTCAAAGTGTGTAGAAGAAACATCTTAAGCCTTTCTAAATAAACTTAGGAATACGAAGTGTATCAGGTGCAGTGGCAGTCAGTCGTTTCTCATTGTGTTTTTGGAATTGTTCAAAACTGTGGAGGCGTAGCTTGAGACTCCTGCCATGTATTTAGATAAAAATATATACATCAGATTAACTATGAGGGACATATTTCACCAAAAAATCAGCTGTTTATGATTGCAGCGTTTGATGTAATTCAGTGGTGTTTGAGGCTGTAGTATTTCTATCAGCTGGTTTTACTTTTGGTTAGGAGGCACAATGTGTGTCTTCATTAACATTTCAGTGTGCGGTGCACATTATTTCTGGATTTGAAAACTTCTTGTATGCCCACTGGATATGGTACATTGTGGGTGTTTGTGCCACTGATGATGGTGAAGCCAACTCAGAAGTTGCACCGACAAGTATCATGTGTAGATACATATTTCATCAGTTACAGTTGGAGAACATTCTGAAGTGTCAGCAAGAATTTACAGCTTTTCTGCTACTGCATTTGACTCTTTGAAGTGCCCCTAACATCAATACCTGTCTCAGGCAGTCATTCTTGAAGTTCAGACAATTCTCAAGCATCGCTTTTTTTTTTTACCTCCTGAAATCCCCTTTGACCTAAGAGATTCTTATGGCAGTGATCAGAAGCGAAGGACAAGAACATAGGGCATGTATCTTAAATTTAGCAAGAAGAACTAACCACGAGCCTCCAGAAACACTAGCCTACAACCATTCTTTGTGAGAGGATGCATTACAGCTACATCTGTTAAAAATTACATAATCTCGTTTTTATAGCAGAAACTTTTTCTTTCTACTTAGATGGCTTCATCTTTTTTTTCTTTCTAGGTCATTTAAGGGTTAGTGTTGTCCACCCAGGAACTGGCAAATGATACTGGAATTTATATTTCTTTTCCTTACATAGCGTGGTAATTCTATTCTTCATACACACCCTTGATCTTCTCATTTTCTTTATTTAGTCTGTAGGGAAAACATGTTTCTGTAAATCATAAAGAACAGTGACTACAGCATGGCTGTAAACTAGTTGACACATTCAATGGAATATAAGACAGTTTTCTTAAAGGAAACCATTTTTTTCCCGTTTTTGTAGCATTATACTTCAAAGCTATATTAAATGTTACTGTGTTTATTTTCAGATGTGAAACAAGTAGAAGAGTCTATGTAACTAAGCTTGTAACTGGTAAATGATGTTTGCTTGGCAGCCTTAGGATCCAGACAAGGGTGTAGTAAATTGAGGAGAGTTTCTTGTTACTGTTGGCATTGCAACTCACTCTGGTTTTAAAGCAATCAGTGTGTTGATTTTAAACTCATATTCATTAGCCGTGCAGTCTGTCATGGTATGTGATTTTGAGATATAGAGGAATAGTTAGTTGATGATAAGTTATACAGATAACTTCACAGGTTACTGAGGAAAAAGAGCAATTTAACACGTGTTTCAAGAATAAGGTCTTGTTTTTTCTACATGGTAAACTTCAGAATTAACATTTCCTTGGTTTAGTTTTTTTGCTTCATTCTACCATCATGTTGGGAAACTGTATTGTTTTATTCTGAATGTGAAGTAGCTGTGTGTCCAACCATAGAAACTGTAGAAGCTGACATTTTTGCTGAAACTAAGCAAGTTTCTCATTAGTTGAGTTGACAGTTTGAAGTTCCTGGATTTCTGAAACAAAAGCATTGGCTTTTTGCAAGGCCAGCAGATGTTGTTACTTTTTTAAGGAGGTAATATTTGAATTGCCTTTACTTATTCTCAGCTCATTTATGTATCCAGCAGTTCCTGAGATGCCAAAGCCTTATCAGTTCCCTGTGGACATAGACTTCCTTCTGTTTGTGCCCTTTTAAATGTAGAGATTTGCCCTATTGTTCTTAACCAGAATTTGCTTTACTGGATAATAACACATATGCAGAAGAAAACATACACTTATTGTCTGTCTGTGTCACCTTCAGCTGCTTTTCAGTAACACCCTGGATTTCTGATAGAACTTTTCACGTTTTGGAAAGGGAGTTTTCTCCCCTCTCTTTTTATTTTTATTTTTTTTTAAATTTCTACACAATCTTATCTATCTGTCAGGAAACTCCCCAGTTTATTTTTACAGCTATTTCTGAAAAACTAGATTGCTTCTTTTATTCCTCTAATTTATGGGGTTACAGAGAGTGGCCATCGGTCAAATTACTGAATCTGACTCTGTAGCTCGCATATTTCAGGGTTTTATTTATCATTTACTGTAAGAAGATCTCTGAAGGGCAATGTAAATAGAACGATACCTGAATATCAGATTCCTTGATAGTTCATAAACAATTTTTTTTTTGTGCTTGTTATGCATAAATACAGAAGGCTTTACTATTATAATTGAAGTCCTGTTTTCTGAAAACTTCATATTAAATCCCTTCTATAAAAATTAGTACAGCGAGGAGAAAAAAACAAGCAAACAGAAGCAAACAAAAAACAAAACCAATTAAAAACTTTTGCATTGTTATGAAGCATTTATTTACATCTAGTGTTTTTTTTTTTTTCCTCTGTACTTGGAGAATTGTTATTATCTGAGGACAGTTTAAAAATTGAGCCATTTATAATAACATGGAAAAAACCCAACCCTTGAAATAGCACTGTTGTGGTTTTGTCTGATCATCTTGGGGTGTTTTTTTCTTTTTGTCTTATGAAAAAATATTTAGTTAACCTTGTGGATTTTCTTATAATCTATTTCTGAAATCAGTGCACATATTTTAGTATTAGAGCAGTTTTTCAAAAGCATTTGAAGGTGTGTCCTAGTAAAAGTCATGGGATAATGTGCATGTTTGAAATGTTGATAAATATTTCTTAATTTTGTAATAGTAAACAACTTCTCATACAGAAATTTCATGCAATATGCATAAATATTTGGGCCATTGTGATTGGAGAGAAAGGAATGATGTGATGCTGGTTTGGTTTTCTCTCCTGTTACTTTGTTGAACATTATGATCTCCATTTCTTAATAAATGCAGTCTGGTTTTGTCAATTGTGTAATCTGTAATGAAAAAACAGTGCTCTGAAGTCTAGAACTTTTTTCCAGTCAGTAAAGTGGAGTACTAAATGCAGAAATTTTGTTCCTTGTAGAAAGTGGATACACAGAATAATTGTTACTCAGTGCCAGATAACGTCTACAACTTGCATTTTAGAGTCACTGATATCTTATAGCCATCTCTTGTGTTTTGGACAATTTGTATCAATAACAATAACATTTTCAGTCAATTAATTGCCTTGAAACTACGCCAGATCAACTTTTCATTGTAACAGCTTCATTTTGGAGATTTATATTTTTGCTTTTTAAAATTTTCTACTTGAAAAATATGCAGTATTTAGAATACTTAGGAGTTTTGTTAAGTATTACTAATCCTGCAGTTTTTTTCAAAATTTATATTGTAATGCAGAAAGACTGAAGTCTAGAAATACGGATGTGTATATATGTGCACTAGAAGTATGTGAATTAAGGCTTCTTTACTTTCTGTCGCTCTCTTAGGAATGTTCTGGGCTTAATTTATATTCAGTTTGAAAACATGTTTTGTTTTCTAGGCTGAAGTGTCACATTTTCTCCTAACAAAGTATATGTTTTCTTATTTACTTTTTTTTTTTAATATAAACAAGTAAGAAACCTAGTTCTACAATTTTGTGTACAAATGTAGTGTGCAATTGCAGTGCACACTAACTACAGCCATTTTCAGTGGATAAAAAAGAAAAAAGGCGTTTGAATTGGATAAGATTAAAATACAAGGTTCAAGTGAGCTAATTATGTCAAATACCTGTACGCTTCCAGAAGGTATACTGAAGTGTTTATCTGTGAGCTGCCCTAATTAGTAGAGTGGTAGGGGTTTTTTTTGTGTGGTTTTATTATTAACCACACAAATTCCATTTAATAGTGCTGTATTGAAAGTGGACTGAAACAGTGATCTAGAATGAGGAAAGATGGAATGCGAGTGAAATGCATTGTCTGAGTTTTTGGATTTCTGAATTGCACATTTTGTGTTGCCATAAGTGTCACAATTCCTGTTTGCTCCATTATTCACTCACCAGCTTTTAAGTGGCTTAAATATTGTTGGTGTTTTGTTGGTTTTTTTTTTGTTGCTAGTGTGCAGGCATTGAAGTAGTTAATCTGTTACTGTGTGCTTCCCTCATTCTTTTTTCCCTTTCCAACTCAAGCCCTTTTACAATTCATTGTAATTCTGTTATTATAATGAAGTAATTCAAGTCCTCAAAAGCATGTAGCATTTAAGTACTCACATCCTTCTGCTTTCCTCCTCCAAGATGCAGAATCGGATGGCAATACTACTCTGTAACTTGAAGCCTGCAAAGATGAGAGGAGTAGTATCTCAAGCTATGGTGATGTGTGCCAGTTCCCCAGAAAAAGTGGAAATTCTGGCTCCTCCACCTGGGGCGGTACCTGGGGACAGAATCACTTTTGAAGGCTTTCCTGGTAAGTAGGTATTGGAGAAATTGGAGGGAAAAGATGTGTGCCAAGGTGAACTCGGTGCTTAAGCAGATAAAACAGTATTTTAAAGTTGGTTGCATTTTTTTGGTGAAATTTTCTGAATTAGTTATGTTCAAGCTTCTTGATGTGTAGATAAAGGATTGAAATCACTTAACCACCTGCCAAAAATTGGAAAATACAGGAAAATAAATGTAACTTGAAAAAGTTGTGTGGTACTTTAATATAAAATTACCCACTGTAAGTCTCAATAAGCTTCTGGTTTTGAAATGTACGAACAGATGTATTTGCACTTTGCAAGTTACAGTATGCAAATGTAAAGCATCTTTCCCAGTGTCTCAGTGTAAATGATGAAGCAATACATTGCTAATTCCAGCTCCTCCCCCAAATAAAAATGTCACAACTTGATGTAGGCTTTCTTTTTGGAAGATGAAGGAATGGAGAGGATTACTGGAGGGGGCAGAATTTCCTATTTATGAGAGTAACCTATAATATTCAAATTAGGAGGAGTTTTTTTGTTTATCTAGGAAGAAATGACTTTTCAGATCTCCAAGGACAGACACTGGACTTTTTCCCACTTCATTAAATCAATAAATCAGTACCTTTTTTTTTTTTTCAGAATATAAATAAGAAAATAATCAAATTTAAGCTTTCTCAAAAGATTATTTTCATCCCCCTCCCATTCATCTACAAAAATGATTAGTTTCTCACCGTGCATTTTGGGAACTCAAATAAACCTCACAGATGTAGCGTGTTGGTAAATACTTGCCTCCTATCCAAATGCCAGTTCATTATTCTCACAGGCATGTGTGTGCATTTATCCACAAAGTATTCATCCTTAGGATGAATTTGTTGCTCAAAAGTTGGCTTTCAGATATGAGAGAGTGGTGTAGCTTTCCATTTTCTACACAGAAACTAAATTATTTCTATGTAGATAATAAATTATTGAAGTATTGTACCTCTGACAACTTCTAGCTGTACAGCAGTGTTCTATTTATTAAATTCTTGGCAAGTTTGATGCTTAAATATGTTTACATGAAGTGCTTTTCATATATACAATATATATTTGTATATATATGTATTTTTTTTTTTTATACTTCTCAGGATTGAAACTGTGGTGCTCCAAAAAATTCTTATTTTGGTTGGTATATGATAAAGGAAGCAATGGTCTATGTAGGTGGGTTTGAAACAGGAGGAAGGCTCAGCGTGCTGTGATTTAATGCTGTGATTGAAAATATTTTAAAACAATACTGTGTTTAAGAAGGAAATCAGTCTTGCAGGTTTTGTTTTTTTCATTTTTAGTTTTCTGTATTAAAAATACAGAATTCTGCATTAAAAATATAAGCTTGCTAGTTGAGATGCAGAATTACTAAACTATTGAAACCTGAAAAGCTCCATCAATTGCATTGGCTAAATTATAGGAATACTCATAACTTCTAGTAGTTATCATGTACCCTTGAGTAAAGTTAGGTTAAACATTGCTTGTGTGACTTGTGCATACAAGGATACAGTCATACTGCTTTTTGTTGCTGTGGAAATGGATGTGCAAGAGACAGCGTCAAGCTGTAGAGTAAATCCATCGAGTGCATAAGTCCTGCAAAATGATGCTCAAGCCAGCCTGTGCATGTGGTTTTTTGATAGGTGGTGGGTGGTTTTTGTTTGGTTTTATCTAAGACATAACCTTACTTCAAACTTACATCTCAAGTAGATTTGTATACCTGGCATTCGAAAATAATGTGAGAGATGATAGTAGTGCTATTCTCTGTTAGCATATTTATTCTTGCACATGACTAATGAAATAAGTTTTATCAAAGTAATAAAATCTGAAGTCAAATAGTTTTAGTTGCAAAATGCTTTGCCTAGAGTTTTAAAATTACTCCCGGATGTTAAGGTATACAAAAATTCTGTTGAGATTTTAATTTTTAAAGTATATAGAATAAGCTAAAGGTGGTGTAAAAGTTGTACTAGTTCTAAAATTATGACCTGCAGCCAGCGATACTAGGTTGTGTATCAGTTTCCTTCTGACAGTGAGCCAAAAACACAGAAATCCTTAAGTGCCACATGAAGGCATTTACAACTGCTTTGGTAAGTGTGTATATCCAGGGCTATAGGTTGTAGTCTGAAATATGACAGCTATTTCCTAATGTTTCATAAAGAGCTGCTCAGAAAAATTGGTAAGTATGGGAATAAAGCTAATTATTGTCTTTGAAAATATATCTAATGTGTAATAGTGCAAAGTAGAGTGATGTATCGTTACATGCAACTTTTTATTATCTTGAAGTGAGTAGGAATAAGCAAGAAATAAAGCATTGATGGATGGAGACTTAGAAAATCATTCTGACATCCACCTCTGCAGCTTAATTTATTGCATACTTGTCATTTGCATGTTGCCTTTGTAAACTAAGATCTTAATGCTGTTCATTGGTAGGTTTTGATTTGGTTTAGGGTGTCTTTTTAAAAATTTCTTTTACCTAGAGACAGATTGTTACCACTTCTTGTGCAAGTGATTAACAATTTTTGGTGGGTTTGGCTCCCTCCCTCTTCCTCCACCCGATTCCTTTTTCTGGTTTAGATTTGGGTTTTTTTTCTTGTTCTCCTTTTTAAACAGCTGCTGGGTTTTGTTTGACGAGGTTATTTTTGTGGCTGGTTTATTTGTTTTGTTGTTAACTTTTGGTTGGGGGGGAACTCACTGGAGACTGGAAAACTGTTTCTCAGTTTGTAATGGGGTTGTATGTCTGTATCTTACACTCACCTTTTGCATGTTAAAATCTCACGTGCTTTGTAGCTGCTGTCTCTTCAAAGGCAATCTGGCACTTCACTGATACAGTTCTCGGGAGGTTAGAATCCTTGCTATGTCAGATGTCAATTTAATTTCAGTGCTTAATTGTAACCATCTCTATTCTGTTTTTTCTTCTTATTTTGGTTTGGTTTTTTTAAAGAGTAATTTTAAATCATAAAGATTCAATTTGAGTCCTTGAAGCTAAAATAGAAAGGACAGCTGGATCTTATTTTAGTTTGAAGTATGAAGGCCTATGAAGCAACAGAAGCAGCAGCAGGAACAATAAAGAAACTCTAAAACGCAATTTAGTAAATAACCGTCTCTTAAACAAGAAAATGCTAAAACTGGAGTTCAGTGATTAGTCTGTATGTAACAGGTTTATTTAGTCAAGCTTCCCTTCAGTTGCGTAGTTACGGTCGGCTTGGAGCTAAGTGGTATTAACTTTTCATAAGGTCCTATTGCCCCTTCGTGCACTGAAATGTAGTCTTTCAACAGTTACTGCACTATTACAAAGTGGAGAGGTTTCTAATTAAGCGAATTTCTTCTGTCATATTTAAACTGCTAGACTGAAAGACGTGTTAAGCAAATTTTGGAACCTCTTATTTATGATGTTCTTTTTGTTTTGTAGAGTGGGAAGCTCATTAAACTGTTACAAGTTTAAATTTCTTTTATTTATAGAAACCCTTCTAAAGAATATTTTCTGGGACAAAGGAATGCAATGAGGAAAAGTCGTAGGAAAATGCATAGCCTAAAGCTCTGATAGTATTTAAAATCAGTGCCTGTGCTAATCTGAGTTCACCACAGATCCCAAAGGAGTTTGATGCAGGATTCCAAAGAAACTTAATAACATCCAAGGCGTGTTTTTTATAATAAGTCAGGGGTGGTTTTTACTGGAAAAATTCACTTGCTTTTTATATTTGAGGAGGGGGAAGGTAATGCACAATGGATCATTTAACATTCTGTTTAATGATTTTATTAGTTCATATGCATTCACTTTGGTCTAAATCCAAGTCTATCTTTGTTCATGAACTTGAGCATTGGGCAGGATTTTCATTTTTGTGAAAATGTGAAATTAGCTCTAAGTGTTTAATTTATTGATGGAATTTCTTTTTATTTTTCTAAATTTTAAGTGCACTGTGGATATGAAATAACTTAACTGCATTATTGAATCTTGCTCTGGCAAAACTGGCCTTGAAATCTGGCCTGGTCTGCTGCTCTTACACGGTTATGGATACAGAAACTACAGAAGTTAGGCAATCCACAGGTGTAAGTAACTTTTGGAAGCATTGAGAATGCGAGTGAATTGAACCACTGAAAACATTTAAAGGAGAAAAATACTAAGGCAGGCTGGAATGAGAATTATTCATTTAACTGCCTGATGGTCAGCCAGCCTGGAATACACTAAGCAGTAATGAATGTCAACCAGCTACTACAGACATGAGTGCTAAAACCCCTGTAACCTTCTAGGTTTTTTTTCTTGAACATTTAGGGACTCTGAGTAGTGGAAGATGAAAGTACTTGATGTTCTACTCACTTGGAGAACTCCTTCTTTTCCTTTAGGAACTTCTGGCTTCTTTGAGAGGGTTGCAGGGAGGATATAGAATCATAGAATTGTCAGGGTTGGAAGGGACCTTAAAGATCATCGAGTTCCAACCCCCCTGCCATGGGCAGGGGCACCTCCCACTAGGTCAGGTTGCTCAGAGCCCCATCCAGCTTGGCCTTAAAAACTGCCAGGGATGGAGTTTCCACCACCTCTCTGGGCAACCTATTCCAGTGGCTCACCACCCTCATGGTGAAGAGTTTTTTCCGAATATCCAATATGAATCGACCTATCTCTAGTTTGAATCTATTCCCTCTAGTCCTATCACTACCCGACGTCCTAAAAAGTCCTTCATCAGCTTTCTTGTAGGCCCCCTTCAGATGCTGGAAGGCCACAGTAAGCTCTCCTTGGAGCCTTCTTTTCTCCAGACTGAATAACCCCAACTCTCTCAGCCTGTCTTCATAGGAGAGGTGCTCCAGCCCTCTGATCATCCTCGTGGCCCTTCTCCGGACACGTTCCAGCACGTCCAGATCTTTCTTGTAATAGGGGCTCCAGAACTGAACGCAGTGCTCCAGTGGGGTCTCACGAGAGTGGAGTAGAGAGGGAGAATATATTTACTAGGATTTGGTTTTTGTTTCTTGCTTGTTCTGGAGCTTAATGATTTGGGCAGAATGGTGCCAATATGGCACTCCAAGGAAGTGGAAATATATATGCTATGTATCAACAATAAAATAGCATGGGTTCCCTTTCAGCATTTAAGTGTGCTCTTAATTATTTTTAAAACAAGTCTTGCAGTTTGTTTGATTTATCCTGCTTATGTTACACGCAAGGGGTCAAGAGCACCCAACAGCATTAGGATTAAATAACTTTTTTAATGAAATCATATTTTCCTTTAGGAGAATCAGCATTGTGTTAGAACTAGGAGATTAAATTTACTTGACCTTTGCACAGAAAATAATTGTACAGCAAGTCAGTTTCCTTGCTTTATCTAGGTTATGTCAATACACAGCAGTTTAGTCAGTATCTTTACAGCAAGAGAGCTTAATTGTTTTGTTCCTACACTTTGCATTTCATGCCTATTTAAAAATAGGGAAAATGACTCTGAATTACTTCACTATTCGATGTAATTTGTTAACAGCATTTCAAAACACTGGTAGAAGGGTCCTGCATTTTGCGGTCATTAGAGATCCTTCAGTAGTCAGATTTGTTAATGTAGTCAGACAGTCAGTACCTCTAGGGCATGGGTAACTTATCATGGTGTACACGTAGAAACAGGGAAATGAGACTTCCTGAGACTGTAATAGCTGAAATACAGGCTGAACGCTAATGCCTCTCTTAACTTTAGGCACCAGAGCTTGTCATCAACTAATGCAAAAAGCAGCAGAACAGTGTTGAAACTTAGAGCTAAAATTGTATGTTGGTATTTTAATTTTTAACTATTCTCATATAAGTTCAATATTTCTCAACTGTAAGGGCACCTGCCAATTTCATTTAATGAATTTTTAGAAGCAATTATTACTAATTCCTAAATTTAAGTGCCGACAAACCTGTGTCTCGGTGAGTAGTGTCTTTCTCTGGTCCACATCTACTTAATTCTTAGGAATCCTTTTTGTCTTTAGTAAATTTTGTAAACTAGCAATGGTTTGATTTCTTCCTGTGAGAGGATTTGTGGTCTTTTACCTGCAACCTTTTTTCCCCTGAAAGATCAGCGTTTTGAGAGAGGCTCTAGAGACTTTTGCTAGACAGTCCTTAATTCCAGTTAAATTTTTCATTTCGAGGATCACAGTTAATGGTTTGTTGTTTGGATTTCTTTCCTCAAAAGTATGTGCGGTACTGCTGTGTGGAGTATTGCGGATGTGTACGTACATAGAGCTGGCTTTTTCTTCTACCTTGGGTGTTGTGTGTTATTAATTATTCTTTGTTTTGAAACAGGAGATCCTGAGAAGGAACTTAATCCCAAGAAGAAGATTTGGGAGCAAATCCAACCTGATCTTCATACCAATGACCAGTGTGTTGCTACGTACAAAGGAGTTCCGTTTCAAGTGAAAGGGAAAGGAGTCTGCAGGGCACAGACCATGGCAAACAGCGGAATTAAATAAATAAATGGTTAATAGAGGCCTTTCCAGCTTTGAAATGGAAAGTAATGCAAACACAATAAAAAACACGAATATATTACTCTGAAATGCATGGCTATTACCTCTTTTGTTTGACTACTTTTCCAGAAGTACAGAATGTGTTATACTTCCAGCATTTTCACAGTTCACTTATTCACCATGCTTACTGTCCTTGAGATTAAGTGCTGTCAACGGTCATTAGCCACTCAGGGCTGAGTTAATTGCCAAGGCTTATTCATGGTAGAACTACAGGCAGGTAGGCATATTTTCTGGACAGATAAAAAGTTTGGAGGATCTGTAGAGCAAGAGCATCTCAATAAGGAAAAATTTCTGCCATGTTCCTTGTGTGCTAACTGCTCTTCGAGGTGTGGGACAACAGTTAGTCAGTGAAGACTACAGTTGTCTTCATTCATCTATTCACCTTTTAATAGTTTTTTCTCCTCTTCTTCCAAGCAGTTTTCAGATACAAACTTATGCAACTTTGTTCTTGGCCATGTTGTCACGCAGTTGTAATGAGAAGATTAGCCTATGACTCTACAAAGAATCATAGAATGGGTTGGGTTGGAAGGGACCTTAAAGATCATCTAGTTCCAACCATGGCAGGGATGCCTCCCACTGGACCAGGTTGTGCAAGGGCCCACCTAACCTAGCCTTGAACACATCCAGTGCTGGAACATACACAACTTCCCTGGGCAACCTGTTCCATGCCCCAGGATACACAAGTGGATACACTTCTCTGTCCCACAGTTAAGCTGTTAAAATGTCAATAAGATCAAAGCTGTCACTTTGCTAAAATAGTTCTTTATCTAGTCACCCTAGGTATTTCCTTCCAAACGAGGCAGTACTAAGAAGGGATGAATAGCGAATGGAATGCATGAGCTAGTCAAATGCTATCAAAAAAATAACTGTTTCCAATTCTCAAACATGTATAAAGTGATTTTTTGTTTTAATGTATTTTTATGCAATATTTTATACTAAAGATCCTTTGGGTTTAACAGAAACAACTTCTTCAGTTTTTACTATTAGAATTATTCCATAGTGATTTAGTACAAGTAGTTACGGTTGCTGTGGTAATAGCCTTAAATTACTACTTTTCTTTCCTGCCTTTTAATAATCTGAAGACAACTATTTTTTTTTTTACAATAAACAGTTTAAATAAATATTTAGAGCTAATTCAGGTATTTTGTCATACAATATTTAATTAACTGGTTACTTTCTAACCGATGAAGCAGTAAATGCTTTTTTAACAACTGAAATAAAATAGCTTAGACACTCTGTATTTTACAGGCTTTAAACCTCTCAGTAAACTGGGAGAGAAAACAAAATGATACTATAAAATCAAAAGGAACAGATACAAAGGAAGTGATCAACATACTTCTGAATGAGTGTTGTATGTGTCTATAAACTTAATTTTTCATGCATCTGGGAATAAGCAATAGTAATAAGTTCTTTTAAATGTGCCTAATAGCATTAAGCACATGCGAGGTACTTTGTCTTGTAAACTACATATCTAATAATGTCTTACTAAAAAAAATTATTGACGTTCAAAATCTCAGTTGTACCTAATCCTGAATCAAGGTAAGGAAAAACTTTTGCAGTAGATAAATGTTAGCTTTTAATACTGGAAAGCTCTCTTTACAGACTTTCGCATTCGAAGGAACTTCTGAAAGCTTGAAGAATTGAACAAAGAGGCTCCCTCACAGTCTGAACTAGTATGGGGGGGGTGGTATTTTTTTTTTTCTTCCAGATCTGTGTTCTATATAAACTGCAACATACAATTTGGTATAATGTAAAATCTCATTTGTGAGTGCATGCGAATTAGGACTGTGATATAGAGCACTAGCTTGTTCTGATTTGGTGGTTGAAGCTAGGATTCTGGATGCAGTAGTGTGAAGTACTTTATGAAAGGCAAGTAGGTTAGAAATCTAAAGGGGTGTTTTCAGCTGTGTTCAAAGGTGGTTGGTATGGATGTGGAATTTTCCAGTTGATGGCTTCTGCTTTTGTTTCTATTAAATGTTACATACCGTAGAAAATAACACAAATGATCATCTGAAAGCCAGTTTTATTCCTTGCTGTGTTTAAGTAGAAGCACTTGATAATTATTTTGTCGTACAAAATTCAAGAGCTTTCTTAAGATAATAGCTCTTTCCTCTTTAGTTATGCTCTTCTGGTTGTCTAGGAAGAGGTACTTATGCTGTACTGAGGACAAGAGTGACAGAAGGGTAGTTGGGGCACAGTGCAAGTATTCTTCCTCACTGAATCCAGTCTCTTCTGCCTTGTCGGCATGAGTAAGAACAACTGCAGTGAAATCCTTCCATGTAGGACCCAGAAGTTCCTGTCATGAAAACCAAATATTAGTTATCTTTTCTTGTTCCTTTTCTCCCCTCGTACCTCATATACTTATGCATTAACGAACCAGTTATGTTCTTTTCCTGACCATAATCCAGTTCATGCTCTCTGAGTTGCCTAAATTTTGGGGCTTTTTCACCTTCCCAAGACACTGGCACCTACTTTCAGTGGAAATACTTGGTCATGCAGAACTAGCAGTTCTCTGTTCTCTCACTACAGATGTTAATAGAATTTCTCCACTTAAAAAATGTCAGTGAAAATAAGGAAAAATGGTTATTTAGCTACATTACACATTAGTTTACATCAGTAGTTTCCACATGTCTGTATTTCTGTGCTTTTTATAGTTCTCTGAAAATTTTTTTAAATCACCTTGCATTGAAAAAATAAAGGATGAATTCTATATAACACCAACTGCAATTCCTGCTGTATTCCCTAAAACTGAACTATTCTCAGCAATTCAGGAAAAACGAATTAAGTGCAACAACCTAAGTTATGGGCTGGTGCATTTAACTGCTGTGGCTCATCTCATGGAGGGGAATAGAGAAAACAAGGTACTACTTTGTTGTTAAATACAAAAAATGTTAATATGAATAGGAGGTTTGGCTTTTATTTACAGATATAAATGAAATTACAACTTTAGTTCAATCATGCTAACTCCTGTGTGTGACAGGGAGCCTACTTTGGAAATGAAATCCACTTTAGTTACAACCAAACACCAAGCTGTATACAACTGCTTTAAAGGGTATCTTTCTACTCCCAAGATAAGCAGTTAGTTAGAAAAACCTGTGGTATTGGTAGTGATTAATCTGTTTTAGGTACTAGGGATGAAAAAATAATAAACCTGTACAAAACTTTGTCATAAGCTGTCTAAAGAAGTGTTGGTTTATCAGTTTTGGAGAGAGAGGATAGTGCCTTGATTCGCTGAGAATTAAATCAGTGCTAATGTTAGTTCTGAAACAAGTATCTGTCACTCTCAATTCATTAAGCTATGTTACTCAAGGAAAAAAAAATCTAGAGAGCTTTAAATGCCACTGATCTACTGATATGCCATTCCTAATTTGCAGAGGATCATTGTGAAAATGTCTAATTGCTAAAGGTAGTCTTCACACTAATGCTGTCTTGGAATGACATACTGAAATATAACTTACTGTTCATATTCCCAGCACCCAGGGAGTTGTCCTGTCCTATTTGTTTGTGACTGATGAAATTGCATGAAAGGGGAAAGTAACAAAACCAAACCATTACATAAGCTGAGAGCCAATTGTAATCATGAAGCAGAAGTAGGTGTTGCTTTCTCATTGTTTTAAAATATGCTTTATTTCCTCTCCAGTAGGGTGTTTAAATATCCTTTTTAAGAGAAATAGCCTAGTAGCATCTCATGCTTTTAGTGCCTACGCAGACTTGATCCAACAACCAAACGAAAAGCACGGTGATTTTTTAATTGGCTTAAAGTAAAAATATTTTGGGTAAATACTGCTTTCTCTGAAATACCATGAATATAGAGAAGTGGAGAACTGTGTAAGGAGAGAAAAAAAAAAGAATCCCGAAGACAAGTATATGTAAACTGACAACGACTAAGAGTATGTTGAAGTTAGAACCAACTCTCAAACTACTGGAAACATGGAGAGTAGCCTACCAATAGAGGGTAATCTGAAAGAACAGGAGAGCAACTCAAACACATTTTGAAAGTTATTTTTATATTTATATATTGACATATTTTTGTCTATGTATGTATTATATATTTAGATAATCAGTTATAGCCGGTGATAAGACTCGATGGACCAGGATGTCCCTTCCAGTCCTAAAGATTTTTAGTAAATTCATAAATGTTTATTAGATGCCAAGTGTAACATGCATCTGAAATGTTTTTTTTCTTTGTAAATCACACAAACCTGGTTTATCTGAGCAGATAAACTGAGCAGTATCTGGTTTATGCCTTCCCTCCCCTTTCTTTTCCAAAGATATGTATGCATGATAATGAGAAATCTCCATCTGATCAGAAAGTTACTGCTTTTTGGTGTCTCTTGCTACATATCTTGTCTACTCGCAAAAATTAACTTTACCCCTAAGAGCTTCAAAATGTTTTCTTCAAGTCAGTTATGCCAGAACATTTCCTTAGCCAGAGCAAACTTATGGTAACTTTCTTGATTTTTTTTTTTTTTTTCCTTTTGAACAGACACTGGTATCTGTCAACTCTTCCATAGCTATTGTCACTTGAAGACAAAAGTGTTGCTGTGAGGGCAGAGACTTCTATTTATTTGTTACCTGAATGAGCTGAATTGTGTGATGATTTTCATCCAGACACAGAGGCACGTCAGCCCTCAGGACCAGGAGAGCTAGATGCAGGCCTTCCTTCCCAAAGTGGTGAGCCAGGGCTGATCTCACGGTGTCTCTCACCTGCTCTTTGCTCAGACAACTGTGAGGGTAGCTTGGAGTGTCAAGTACTTGAACACGGAGGGCTAGCTCACTGCCATTTCTTCGTATAACGCCCAAAATGCGGCAGCTGCGTCCAAGGCTGCAGTGTGTTGTCACAGAGTTTGGGGAGTGACGAGACTCAAAGTCTGAGCTGCCCAGCAGGCTGTTCCCAACAGCACTTTTGCCAGTTTGAGTTCTTCCAAAGACAACAAGGTTGATGGTCATCTCATTGCTTTCTGCCATTGTCTACTTTTATCCACAAACCTGTCACTAAGTGAAGACCAAGTAACAGATATGGAAAAAAATCCAGAAAAAGTTGCAAAATTTAGTATCCTTTGAGTATCTCTCCCTGCCTGAAATGTTTTAAGGAGGGTGTGATGTAAACTGACATTCAGTACAGCACATATATCTCTGATCCAAGGATGGATGTTTGCTGTCCTTCCCAGTCTGCTGCTTGGAAATAACAAGACCCCATTAGAAGATGTCATAGGTACAAGAGTAGCCTAACATGCTGTGTTCCTGCACTGACAGAAAATGAAGAACTGGGAAAGAATCAGATGCATAAAGAGTTTTAGGAACAAGTGAAGCAGATAAAGCAAAGGAGAAGTAGGAGTTGGGAAGCAGCTCTGGAAAACAGCACTAGCGTACGGGGGGAGTAGATTATGAAAAGAAGGAAAGCTAGGGGAGGAAGAAGAGAATGATGACCAGTATGTGCTGCTATTATGTTTCAGGAGGTGAATCTTTACTTGTTTTTTAGGGGGAAAAAAAAAATGGATAGTCAGGGAGAAGTAGCTTTTCAAGGAGCACTTTTTGACAGCAGAAATCAGCTTAGAATGCTGATTCACAGAATTGTCACAGTTGAAAAAGACCTCCAAGATCACCAGGTCCAACCATCAACCCAAAAACAAACAAAAAAAAAAAAAACCCAACACCCAAACAAAAAAAACCCAAACCATAAACCACCTCACTATCCCACTAGAGCATGTCCTGAAGTGCCTCATTTACATGGTTTTTTTAATACCTCCAGGAACGGTATCTCCACCACCTCCTTGGGCAGCCTGTTCAGCACCTGACCACTCTTTCAGTAAAGAAATTCTTCCTGATACCTAATCTGAATCTCCCCTGGTGCAACTTCAGGCCATTTCCTCTAGTCCTGACGTTATTTAGTTGAGAGAAGAAATACGTCTTTCATCAGCTCCTGCTAAAGTTAGAATAGGCAATCTGAAAGAGCTTTCTAATAAAGATAATGGAAAAAAAAGAAGAGTTGAAATAGTGAATGCGGCAGGTTCTAACCTCACACAAGATTCAGACTTTGGAAATGTATGCGGTACAAACTTCAAGACTTATGGCACGGTTAGTGGAAGAGAAAAGCGTAGACTGGTGGATGGAGAAGGGCAAGTATCATTTCCAGTTACTATAACTGTTCATGAATAAGGCCCCTCATTCTCTTTGTACTTTTCTGTAATCAAATATCTGAAGGGGTTTTGGTACATAGTTATCATCTGACAGCAATACTGGCTGGTTAAATAAATTCAGAGGTGTTTCTGATAGAAAATCATATTGGCAAATAAGTAGTTAAGTTATGAGCAACATCTGAATGTCAAAAAGATTTTTAATTTTTTTAATTTATTTTTTTTTTAGGATACGATGTTTACATACCCCTAGAGGGGTTGTGGGTTCTTTTAGAATTTAGATTTCCTGTGGTTTAGTTTATTTAGATTGTTACATGTACAGTTCAGGCTTTCTCCCTCATACTAAATCCATGCCCAAATTAATCTTTTGAAATAACTTTAGCGCAAAGCCAAACATACAAGAACTATTAACATCCTGACTTTGTAACAGGCAACACTGAATAGTGTACATGATGATCTTCCTTACTGGAGTTGCAGTGAGGTTCTTGTGCGTTTTTCAATGACCAATTTTTAATTATTTTTCTTTAAGACAGACATCCTATGAAATGGTTGTCAACAATTATTCATCAGTCTAGATGTGTATTCTTTTTCTGTAGCATAATGATACAACATAGTGGGCATGCATTTGTGCATTCCTTTTTAAAATCATGATCAAAAGAATTTGTTCTTTTTTTTTCTGTAAGCAGTCTACATTTAAATACTTAGATTAGTTTCATGTCATGTCACTTACCTTATTTTCCCTTAAATTCCTTTTCATTCAGGCTTCACTTATAAATCATGTGTGCAGTAGAAAATGAAGTTCATATGTGAACTTTGAAACTAACATCAGCAGCGTACCATGCTGAGACTGTTACGTACACATTGATCTGGTTAATCTATTACTGATAGATCCTCATTCAGTTGGGTATGTTTGTTCAATAATTGGCACTGTTGAATTTTTGCAGCTTAGCTACAGATACCGTTTTTGCAATCACTTCAGTGATTGCATCAAGTTGGTATTTTTGAAAGCTACTTTAGATCTACCAACAGCTAAATGTGAGAGTGATAATGGAGGTACTGGGATTGTTCTGTGTTGCACGTTCTTGACTGTGTTCGTATATGCATCTGAAGGGCATAACCGCTTTCTCTTATTACTGCAATAAATTAGTAATTGCAATATTTTCAAAACACAGTGTACACTATGTGTGGATATAGAGCTGCTTGCCTAACAGATAGATTAAGATAATTAAAAAAGATATTAAGATACAGACATTATTTTTTATTTAGAAAGAAAACTGAAGGTTTGCACCATTGCCAGTAGTGCATAAGATGTTGTCTTGATAGCTTGATACATTTCTCTTGCAGGTATCACTCTTTGCCATGCTATAGTAGCATTAAAACAGGGATAAAAAGACTGTTCAGCAAGGACCTATCACTTACTTTTTAGACAATTTCCCAAAAGTGGGAAGTTACAGATTTAAACTCCTGTGCCTTATTGGAAAATAAATACAAATCTGTGTTTTAATGACAAGGCTTCAGTAATAGAATGAAAGAGTGGAGGGAGCCCTTCCAGTCTGTTCATGGGGAAAATTTTAGATGAGCCAGGTCTCTGACTGTAAATTTCAGGTGGGTGGAGGTACATAATACCCTGCAGTAAACAAGGTATGCATCACTAGAGTGAGAAAAAGAACCTGGTACATAGGATGTTTGTGGTGGGAGGAAAAGAGGAAGGTGCTTTCCCGAGCCAGTCCTGCTGGGGACATTGTCCAAAATGTATCTCTCTAAGCATTGGTTTACCACAGTACCAGGGCTGCTTCTACCTGCAAGAGCAGTAGAGTGAGACTTCAGTTCCTCTAGAAGCCTGATGTCTCCCTCTGTGGTGCCACAAGCACAGCCAGTGCTTTGTCGTAAGGTAGGAGCTAATGGTGCCTCCACAGCCTCCTTGCATAAATTCACATCGCTCATCATGAATTGAGTTCATAATTTGCATTACATGGCTGTGCAATAATTTTGTGCATTTTTTAAGAGCATATGGACAAGTTAGTTGTCCATAATTTGCATTACATGGCTGTGCAATAATTTTGTGCATTTTTTAAGAGCATATGGACAAGTTAGTTGTTTTCAAACAGCTCCCTGCTCTCCAGCCTGCTTATTCTGGTGAGAGGTGAGACATTAAATCTTTTCTTGTATTGTATATGTAACTGAGGCACCTATCAATAGTTTCCACTGTGAAAAGCCTTCTGGCTTTGTGCTGTGCACAGCCTCTGTGTCTCAAGGTATATTGTGTAGCAAGATTCTCTTATTTGATAGTGGATACAAACTCAAAGATGACTGCATGGAGGGTGACTCACTTGGAAAGCAAAAGGATAGGTCAGTCTCATAAAACTGTGGATACTGTGGCGATAAAAGCAGTTTTAAAATCCAGATGCTTCCTTTAATTTGTCTAGAAGTCTTGAATTTGGTTAAAATGTCACAGTTTAGCTCTGTACTTTTCATCAGGTTGTCCCTACACATAGTAATGCCTCTCACAGCATCTGAGGCACTAGATGTCCTAGCAGTTGCATCAAACTGAGCCAGCAGCCTGACAAGGAGGTAATTTAAAGCTGTGCATGGTCGAGGATTTAGACTACCAAAAAATCTGGAATCTGACAAGCAGAGGAGTGTTGTGTACAAAATAGAACTTTCCCAGCTGGATGCAGAACAGGACTTTTACACTAGCAAGGTGGCTGTAAAATTAAGAGTAGTGTGTATGAGGCACTGCTTAAATGATATCGAAAACTTGGCTAAGCAAACTTTACCACAGAAAAAGGCATTTCTTTCCTATATTATTGTGAATGTAATACAGTCCAAACTGGGACACACAACAGCACAGGCAGAGGATTTTAGGAAGTTGCCTTTCTGGGAGAATATGCCAGGGGAAAAAATCAAACTGATTTATATAACACGTACTTAGGCTTCTCAAAGTACGTGGAAAAAGTCTTCCCCAAGGTGGCAGTATCAGCCTGCTCCACAGGTACTGTAAAACTCAGCTGGGGTCCCTGTGCTCTGGAGTCCTAAAATACCAGATCAGGAATGAGCTAAAGCATCAGAAAATATAAAATAGTTACAGAAGTCTTTGAGCGTGTCCTGAAATAAGAAATGTAAAATGTATTTGTCTCTCCTTTGTCACAAGAAACATTTTTTTTGCTTTATCTATGAAATGCAGACAGCATAGCATCTTAATGAATTTGAGCAGTAATGAAAACGTAACAGTTAAAAAACTGGAAGTGTTATTTACTGTCCCTTATATGATTCTTTTTCTAATCAAGACCTTTGTTTTCACTAGCTTTTATGTTGAGTTTGACGTTTATTATAGGGTTTTAGATACAAGATCTTGAAGCCTACCAAAAGAATATGAATTTGCAAAGAACAAGTACAGAGTACGAGAGAATTGCCTTGCATGCTTTTTAACATTGCTCACAGTCAGTAGGTATGCTCTTTGTTTGTTTGTTTTCTTTGTTTTTAGGTAACTTCATTTTTGAAATGGCAAAGAGAAAACCAAAACTGAGCCTATTACAGACTAGCAAGCTGGAAGGCTTCCTGTAACTGATAGAGGAAGCCTTGTGCTACTCTCATAGGAATACTGAGCAAGTGTAGTGAGGAATTTATGAGGAATCTAAGGAAGTAAGACCCCCAATCTAACAAAATAAGCAGCATTTGGGTACCCAGCTTCTTCTTTAGTTTTCTTTGAAAAAAACAAGTCTAAAATCATTTGCAGGTAACAGTTGAATTTGTATGTATCTACACGGTTAGAGCTGCAATGCATCTTAGTCACATTACTGTGTCAGCTACTGCGCCGTTGTAGTCTCTGTGATCCCCCAGTTGGTTTGGATGCGCCCTAAGCAAGCACTTTCTTCATGATGCTGATTAGGGTGGACCAAGCAGCCTAGATCTTGTACACTGAAATAGCCTAGTTTCTCTTTAGGCACATAACATCTCTTACCATGTGTCAGCTTTCAGTTCCCACGCCTTCCCATCCCTTACAGCTTCTTTCCTGATGTGGGCTCTTGTTTTAGCCCAAGATGATGCCATAATAAGTAATTTAAGATGTGCTTTGATGAATTTCTCTTACTTGGAGAAAACCCAGTGAGGCCATTTTATGGATTGCCACACACGGAGGCAGGCTTTTAGCCTTCCCAAACAACATGAGAAATCCAGGAAGGTATGCAGTCCATATAGTCAGTGTGGCTTCAGTTCTGTTAGATGGGTAATTTCTAAGAAACACCAGATATATCACTGCTGAGAGAGATCGGTCAGATCTAGTGATGCTCTACTTCTTTTAGACTGCATTCACAACAAAATCTTCTGTGCTCATCCTAAAGGAACACACACATAAAATATATTCATGTTTCCTAATTTAAAATTTGGCATGTCACATTTACTGTCACAGGCTGACCGTTCCTTAATTCTTAATGCAGCATCCTGGGCTGCATCAAAAGAAATGTGGCCAGTAGATCAAGGGAGGTGATTCTCCCCCTCTATTCTGCTCTCGTGAGACCCCACCTAGAGTATTATGTCCAGTTCTGGAGGCCCCAACACAAGAAAGACATTGAACTGTTGGAACAGGTCCAGAGGAGGGCCACAAGGATGATCGGAAGGCTAGAGCACCTCTGCAATGAGGACAGGCCGAGGAAGTTGGGGCTGTTCGGCTTGGAGAAGAGAAGGCTCCAGGGAGACCTTATAGCAGCCTTCCAGTATCTGAATGGGGTAATGGTTTCAAGCTGGAAGAGGGTAGGTTTAGACTGGATGTCAGGAAGAAATTCTTCACAGTAAGGGTGATGAGGCACTGGAATGGGTTGCCCAAGGAGGTTGTGGATGGCCCCTCCCTGGAAGTGTTCAAGACCAGGTTGGATGGGGCCTTTAGCAACTTGGTCTAATGGGGGGTGGCCCTGCCTGTGGCAGAGGGGTTGGAACTAGATGATCTTGAAGATCCCCTCCAACCTTAACCATTCTATGAATCTATGAATCTTCCTAATCCATACCTTCTCCAATTTAACTAATGATTTTCCCCATGGCACCATATCAATTTACTTTTAATATGCAAGGAATGTTTTTAATATACCATATTGTGCTATGTTTTCTCTTGAGCAGATTATTTAGAGATATTTAAACTGTGTTGTTTACACCTGTGTTGCCAGGATACGTTTTCTTTAGTATAAAGACTGGATATAAATCACTAGTGCACGGGTTTGTCCATAGAACTCTGCTGCAAGGCTGACATGTTTGTGTCTGTCACTGCTTCATGTGAAATATGCAAAATATCCAAAGAAATAAAGATGATATTGGAAGTAAGACTATACATGTAGAAATAATAGTTTAAGCAAAAATAAATCATAAACTATTAATTTCAAAGGCGTATTTGGGAAAGAAACAATAATCAGAAATTATGAAAATACAGACATAAGGACTTAAGTATGAAAAATACAGACTTTTTCCCTTACACATACTTAGCTGGATGAGCTCTCTGACTCGCCTCGTACATCATCTGTTGTGACAACATGAGTCAGGGTACCGTACTCATTCACCTTCTTGTGATTAGCCTCAGAATTCATCCAGGTGTGTACAACCATTTTGCCGCTGTGGCAAAAGTCTTGTGAATGGAGAACATACCTAAAAGCTCAGGAAACCCAGATCTGGCTGCTGTTTCTGTATCGCTCATTCCTGTGCTCTGAGAAGCTGCACAATTTCTCAGTTTCCTCATCTAAATATTATGTGGAGTATTCACCTCCTCTGAAGATGTGCAGTAGGATTGGTTTAGCTGAAGGGAACAGATTTCTGCAGGGCAATAACAGCATTGATTGCATTTTTTATTTTTTTGGATTTTAAAATATTTTAATTATGTTGTAAAATGCTCTGTGGGAATCTGAATGGCTTAAGACATACTTTCCAAAAATATTCCTGTGATGCCTGGAAAGGGTATAACCATTGTAACACTAATAACCATGGAAGTTGCTCTGATGGCATTCTGGCTTGTATTAGAAATAGTGTGGCCAGCAGGACCAGGAAGGTGATTGTCCCTCTGTACTCAGCACTGGTGAGGCTGCACCTCGAGTACTGTGTTTAGTTTGGGGCCCCTCAATACAGGAAAGACATCGAAGTGCTGGAGCTGGTCCAGAGAAAGGCAACTAAGCTGGTGAAGGACCTGGAGAATGAGTCTTATGAGGAGCAGCTGAGGGAACTAGGGCTATTTAGTCTGAAGAAAAGGAAGCTGAGGGGAGACGTTATTTCTCTCTACAACTACCTGGAAGAAGGTTGTAGAGAGGAAGGTGCTGTTCTCTTCTCATAAGTAACTAGTGACATACTGAGAGGGCATGGCCTCAAGCTGCAGCAGGGGAGGTTTAGACTGGACATTAGTAAAACCCTTTTCACTGGAAGGGTCGTTGGGCATTGGAACAGATGTCCCAGGGAGGTGGTTGAGTCACCATCCCTGGATGTTTTTAAAAGCCATACGAATGTGGTGCTTGGGAATATGTCTTAGGGGTGGACTTGGTCAAATAGGGTTAATGGTTGTACTAGATGATCTTAAAGGTCTTTTCCAACCTAAATGATTCTATGATTCTATGGTGCACCGTGTTGAACTGATCACACTGCTACTCTTATGCATTCTAATCCTTAAGAGATGTTTCATAGAGTGTCAGGAATACAGAGCATATGGAGCTTCAACTTAAGGATGTGTAAAAATGATACCTTTCTACTCAATAACATGGGTATCTATGTATTCAGGACAGATTTAGTACTGGGTTCCTTCATTTTCTTATTTTCTGTATTTTGCAGGGTCCTTGTGTTTCTGTGGATACATGTTGAGGACTTCTCTTAAAATACGCAATAACTAACAACTTGATATTTTTTTATATTTAATTCTGATTATTTTTCCTATCTCCTCTTTGTATACCTACACTTCAGAGGCAATATGCTCAAGTGCAAAAAGCGTTTCTTAAAAACAGAAGTTTAAGAAACTGTAATACTAATTAGAAATACTACACTTCCTTAGTTTTGATAATTATGATAGTTTACGGGTATCAAGCCTGAACAGATGCTTTTTGTATTTGAAAACTTTACAAATAAGCTGAGTCTGAGCACATCTTCCAATATATTTAGTTATGTCAAGCCATTGAACATGTAATGTCAGAATGATGTTGTGAAAGTTGCCTTACAAGCCGGTGTGGCTTGCTTTGACAATGCAATTGTTTAGAAAAGTGGGATTGCTGTAGATACTTTATTAAAATTCTGAATAGTATGTATAAGGAAAGGGTGCAAAGTATATGATTACAAAGCTGGTATGTGGTTTGGGATGGTGATCCCCAGACTCTGTAATTAACCCTAAGGCTTGTAACTTTCCAGTACCCACTGTCACTAAATACTGTGGAGTTGGAGCTTTTTACATCAATGTGCTTCCTGCATGACGGGACAAAAGGGGCAAAAATCCTCACCCAGCTTTCACAGTGGAAAGAATTTAAGAAATAGGAATGTTTCCTCTCTTCAATGCTGTGTGTGTTGTAGCATCTGTAATGCGCTGTATTCAGGAATGTGGTACCTCTGTAAATTGTGGAATGTGTCTAGTATCTTTAAGGGCTTGAATTGTGATAGACTGTTGCCACCTTTGGTGGCCGGAAATCTGCTTGTTGTCAATTAAAAATACAGAGCTGCATCACTACTTTTTCTCCTGAAATTATTGTTTCGTAGGTGTAAAGAGAACAATAAAAGTCTATGCAAACATTGCAGCCTGAAGCCTACTTCTGGTGAGCACTGACATAAGTAGGAGCAATGGAAGTCACACTTGAACTTCAGATACAGCAAGTGGCTGAGAAGTTACAGTTTGATCAGATTTTTTTCTTGGGTCCCTCAACAATTGTTATGTCGCTGCTTGGCAGGCTTTATCATCTGCACGCAGTAGAAGCCTGCTGATCTCCAGATAAAATATCTATCATTCCACACAGCACACAGAAAATGTGAAACCATTTCATTCAGTTGTTATACACCTTACCTGGTTAAGTCACCAAAACTTAAAGGCTGGAAATTTTAAGGGTATCAATGATACACAAAGAAACAAGTAGGAACCGGAAGAAAGTTTATGTTGTTTATAGTTACTTTTTTCTTGAGGTCTCCAAACTAATTTGCCGCTACACATTCAGTGAATACGCTCTGCTCCTTCAGGTCCTCAAAGTCTTGATGAAGACACCTTCTCTATCCACCTGCCACTCTCCTCATCTAGGCTTTGCTTGTTTCTTTCTTCATGTGACTGTCTGTCCAGCGAGAAGGATCTGGGTAAACTTTCACCCATTCAATTCCTTAGTTGACAGCAGCCTCTGTGCCCCAAAGAAGACATCTGGCCTCCTGGTAGAAGTCGTTTCTTGCCAGTGCTTCCAATTTTATGCAAGCCTGGGCTCCCTCTGTGGAGGGGATTAATGGGTCAGAAGGGAAAGCTGATGATTATGTGGCCTCACTAACTGTCAAGTTCATGGACTCTGATAAGGGAAGTTAAATTATTGTCTTCCCTTCATGTAGTCAGTTATGTGTTTTATTCAAATAGTTAAGTCCCTGATATATCTTACAATATACTACACTAAATCATGAGATGAGTTACAATATGTTATCATGCTGTGAATAACTTCTGTGGGAGAGATGGGAGTATTCCATCTGTAGTGCAATGCAAATGCAGCACTGCTGGTGGAAATTCAGCTGTAAATTGTCATGCAGTGTTCGAGAGGCTTTTTCTTAGAACAGAGCTGTACAGGGGACAGTCCTGTAGCAGAGCCAAATGGTGACTCCTAGTCATTTAAGAAATTTTTCTGTCTCCCAGTTAAGTGAACCAACAGGAATAATTTGCAGCTTCAAGTAAAGATTAATTTTGAATCAGTAAAAATAAACTTACATAGGGAGTTTGTTTTCACATTATCTTCCCTATAGCTCAAACAGTACTTCCATTGTCATCAGCTGGGATTTTACAAAACCCTTTTTTAGAGTCAGCACAAATCATTGATGGACTACAAAGAACAAATGAGTACTAATTTCTTCAGTCTACACCCACAACTCTTTCTTTAGAAATGTTATTTGTTTCAAATGAGAGAACA
This sequence comes from Baryphthengus martii, assembly GCA_013396935.1. Classification (NCBI taxonomy): domain Eukaryota; kingdom Metazoa; phylum Chordata; class Aves; order Coraciiformes; family Momotidae; genus Baryphthengus; species Baryphthengus martii. The sequence goes on along the minus strand of VWZK01019033.1, from coordinate 318,341 downwards.
GATTTGTTTAAAAAAAAATAAAAATAAAATGAAAACTCTAATGCAGCAACAAAAACTTTCAACTGTCAGCATTTCTGTAGCCTCACAAGACCCAATTTTCATGTCTTAATTTATAATCTTGGTGTAAAGAGAGAGCATGTTTTTGTTTTTCCTGTTTCAGATTTGAATAACTAGATGATTATATATAAATTTACTGCATTCGTGCAGAAGATGTGCTGGTTTTAACATCTGTTAGAGAGCTGCATCTTAAATTCTTTCCCATAATCATCTTTTGGGTGTTATTTTCTGGCAAGTTTGGGACTTTAAATTGTGTTTGAGAATTCTTATTCTAGAAAAAGGATAAATCTATATTAATCCAAGCAAGTACTCTCTCTTTAGCATGCGTACAATCAGGATTCAGTGGCTGAATTATCAATTTCTTTAGAAAAGACAAGTTAGTGAGAAAATTCAATAGTTAGTTGGATTTTGGTCCTTTCTGAGGGTACTCTGAAGACCTGTAGAGAAGCTTGATGAAATGCATGTTAAATAGGTTGCTACAGACAGACTTAAACAGATGGTAGAGGAGAGATTTTCTTTTTCATTATCAGAAGCCTGTGCACAGTAATTTGCTACATCGTTCGTACCATCACTTCAGCTCTTTGGATATAAAATAGGTTGCCTTCTGGTAGGCTGAGGGAGTGTGTTAAAGACTTCAGTCATTCTGTAAAAGCTCTAAATGCAGCATTTTTGCCGTGTTTTCTCTATCCTTTGAATGCCATAGCTTCACTGTAGGAATATGTAAAATAGATGCTTTCTCAAAAATGGTGAGAAGCAGCTTCTTAAAACTGCAATTCTACCATTAGCACCCCAGTTCCACAGGCAGGACGTGGAGCTGACAGACATCACAAATGGATGCGTTTGGAAAAGTAGACATCTACCAGAGCATGCTGAGAAGTGTGAAAAATCGTAATAGGGAATGAGTTTATCAAAAAAGAGTCTGCGTTAGTACATGGGAAGTTCAGTGGCTGTATGAAATACTCACTATATCATATTGACTAGTGCTGCACTGTTCAATAGTACCCCACAAAATCTGGCGTGCTGTCTCACTCCCAATGATAATCACTGCTAAAGAAAACTCAGCTTGTGGACCCTGGCGGCTGAAAAAAGTAGAGGAGTTACACAGATGACTTCGCAATGTTTCAGATTTCTACATTTGGGGAATATTACAGAATTGCTGATAAATTAGTCTATTTTAATTTTAGTGGCATGTATGCATTTTCTGTCCCAACATGTCCATGCTTATTCATAGCACACCAATAGAATCATAGATTATATTTTGTTTTGTGTTTGAATACAAACACCATGAAGAAAGGCTATTTTCTAGACATCAAAGAGAATGAAGTCAAAATGACCAATTCAAACACAGGAAACAAAAGAGAAATCTAAATATTGGCCCGTTTTGCCCCCATTAATGATAACACAACCAGCTATTAAAGAAAACAAAGAGAGGAAGGGAAGAAAGGGAAGAGGGTATTTGCTCACAGTTTGCATTTAATTATGGATAAAATATTAGTAGAAAAATTGTCATGTGGACTGTAATGGGGTGAAAATAGCCATTTTGAACCATAGTACAAGGATGACGTGGTAATTTGGACTATAATTTGAATAAGACCTATTGGGTACTTAAGTCTGTGCTTGCACGAGTGAGTATTCATTAACCTTTCAGATTTTTTGGATTGAATGTACCTAACCTTACTGAAATACAAATTTAGACATTAGAGTCACTTAACTGCAGCTCTGTCAACGGTGAAACACAGCAAACTAATGCTTTAGAGTAAGAAGTTAGATGTATCAGAGGAACTGGGGGATTTTACAGGCAGAGTGTAATTTCTTACACGGAATATTAACAAGGAATATCAGCTACCTGTTGGCAAAAGTGTCATAGGATTATGCTTTTGTTATTCCTTCTTCCTCAATACTCTGTTTACACAGTATAAAACAAAAACAAAACAGAAAAACGAACCAAGCAAAAAAAACCCCAAACCCTCAACAAAAAAGAAACCCCCCAAAAAATCAAAAAACCCTTGCCCGAACTGAAAGGGAAAAGTACAGGCACATGTCATCCTTTTACATGAGGCAGTGTAAATTCAGATTATCTGCAAGATTAGGAAAAGATATTGCACAGCTACTGCTGGATCTCTCTGAAAATTGGCATTGGTCCTGGGGAAAAAGTAGCTGAAACTTCTAAGGTTTAGGACAGGAGTGTCACAGAGGGATGTTACAAGTAGTCTACTTCTACATTGTCTTGCCCTGTAGATTACATCTCTCATTTCCAGAAGTGCACTGCATCTAAGAATTTTTATTTGAATCAGTAAGAAGGGACAAATGTTGCAGTTTCGATTAGAATTATGGATTTAAGTGCTTAAATATGGATGTAACAAACAAAGTTTTTGTCTCTTTCTTAAAAAAAAAAAAGAAAAGGAAATAAAAATAAAAGCAAGTCCCCTGTCACCATTCTAAGCTGGTCTGAGATAGCAGCGCAGGGACAGTCTCTGGGCTTTGGAACTTGGCTGCAGCTCCAGCAAATCCTACATCATTACTGCTGGAAGGCTTTGCAGAGGTGTGTTTCAAAGGGGACACTTAAATTGAGTGAAAGGCCATATGTTTCCAGGAACCTTGATCCAGCTTTCACTGGCATAGATAGGAATTTAAGCACTGAATTTGTCAGCTTTTCCTCCAATTCTTACAAGTTTTGTCCTTTCCTTGTGCATTCAGTTTTTCTTTTCTTTGATAAGGTCCCAGATATGAAGCGTATCCACTGGCTACCAAACTGTTCCCCTCTTCAGCTCTTTCCTGCATTTGTCAGTCACTTTTGGATTCCTCTTCAGTCTTGTAGACTCTCTAATCTGTAGCTTTTCAGATGCACCAGCTGAAAAGAATGTAGAAATAGTTTCAAACATAAAACTGTGACTGTGACTGTAGCTGGAGAATACCAGACAGGCTTTAGTGCATGGAGGTATTGAACAAAACCAGGATGGAGGACTTGTGTGTAGCCATTGTTAAGCTTATTGAGATAAAAGCAAGTATATTGTTCTTACATTGAGGCAGTAGACCATGATGATAAAATGTCATTAAGATTAGTTCGATTTCCATGCGTAATAGTAAGTCATGACTCTTGCAAATGCAGCAGTTGAAACTCCTTTCTGCTGTACCCCAGCGTAACTGTTGAGTTCATTCACTGTATCTGCAACAGTGCTCTTTTGGTTGGGTATGTTTATAAATCATTTGAGTAATTCTGGCTAAAACTGAAATAACATTGATGTAAGCGAGACCTTTCACTTCAAATTGAGATGGCAAAATATGTTCAGCCTCTTGAGAGGAAACGACAATGAGCTCTGGCATACTAAGGGAAAGCTGAACATTGTAACTCGTGGGATCACATTGAGAAACTCTTTGTAAGGCCGTGGCCTCGCACTTCATATTTTCAAGTGTCCACAATGACTTTAATTCTGTTCAAAAGGAGGACACTCAGGCTTTTATTTTTCCTGCAAGTTTGCGTTCTCATTTCTCTCACTTTCACAAAGAATGTTACCTCAGAAACTTTAAATGGGAAACATGTGCTTCAGGGCTAATGGTATTGCTGCTTTGTAAGGTCAGCTCCAAAGACTCAACATAAAGGCTTTGTTAATCTAAAGTGAAATAAAAGCAGCTGTTATAAAGCATGTGATATATAAACTCTCATTTAAAGTTGTGTTAAATTCCTTTTACTATTTTTAATAGTCTGAATTGAGAGAGAGAGAAATATTTATTGAAAGGATAAAAAGCAGCACTTTCCTGAACTTCTCAAAAAAACAGACAAATATTTTGTCACTGATAAACAGGCACTATCTTTAAGTGCCTTTTTCCCCTGCTGCTGGCACTCATTTCTCTTAGGTAATATATTCTGTCTACAAAAGAACAAGGAGTGTTGGTGTTCTGTGATTGAGAATAACAGACAAGATATAGATAAATTTCACAGCTCTTTCAAGCTGATGAAAGAATATTTTTCCTCTTTATTAGTAAGTTCTCATTCCACCACTCCCAGTCATGTACTTGATTTGTGTTGGTGGTCGCAAGGAAAGGAATGCTCCGTTGTTCCTACTTTATTTATGAGAGATGCGGTCAACATTAAATAAAAGCAAGCACTGCTGTTCATGTTATGAAACCTCTGTGTCTTGATGAACACTGCAAATTTAAGTTACTTCTGTCTTCTACAACCCCTTCCAAACTCTACCTCATATCTCTTAAAGATTAATGCAATTTATGAGGTTGAGTTACTCCTTGCTACACATGATCATTTGTTTATTGTTGGAACAAATTTAGATGTTGCATCTTAAGGCCCAAAGGAAATAGTTCACATTAAAGAAGCTTGATGTGAAGCTTGGCCTTGCTGGGTTGCTTGACAGACAGTTCCAGCTATGAAATCCACGGAATCTTACCTGCCACGACTGGGGGTCAGCAGTTCCTAGGTATGAACAGTTATCCTGATAACTTTCATTTTGGGATTGTTATCTACACAACTTTTAAGACGTGTGATGGTTTAGTTACGTGTAAGTATCAAGAGAAAAGTTGCTGCTTTTGTCCTTCTTCCTAGACATCATTTTGCAAAGGTGTGTATTGAAAGCAGGACCTGCAGACATAAGTTGGAGGCCAAGCTATTTCATCAAGAAACTAAAAACTTGTTGACAAAAGTAAGCCGTGAAACTGAAAACTAAAACTGAGTGCAATTGTTGGGTATGAACTATCTATGAGACTATAACGATCATTTGTCTACATCATATTGCATTACAGAAAACCATGCAAATGTGTCAGCAGTTTAGAAGATCCTAGTTTTGAAATGTGCCTTTTAATGTATCTCAGTAAAAAAAAAAAAAAAAAGAAAGAACTGAAGAAACCTTAAACTACATTGTCTTCACTGACTTACTGGTCATCATCAAGGCTATTCATTTCCCTGGCAATCAGAAAACTTGGAATATCTGTAGGGAGGTTTGCTTTTCTTATGATAAAGTATATGTACATTTCTCGTATGTATCATAGATCTTTATTTTTCTCATCTTGGTTGTTTTCTTCCTAGTGCAGATAATTTAATTGTGATACAGTTATATAGTCTTTGATAGCTTAGACAGTAATAAAAACTAGTGACAGTTTTGGCACTCTACAGAGAAAATTAAGATGGTATTAGTAGGAAACTAAACTAACAGTTCTATAATTTGTAAGCAGTGCAGTGCTTTCCCTGTTGGTTTCAGCTGTCTTTTCATTTATTGAACTTCAAAATTAATTTCTCAATTTACCTTATTTAATATTTGCTTAATGTATTTAATATTTTCCATCCCCACGCTCAGCAAATCTTTCTGTATTCATTGTAGATATTTTTAACTGAGTGTAATTTTATGACAACATAAAAAGCCTTTGTTTTCACTCTACAATTATAGCTATTTTTTATAAAGCCTACATCCATTTCATAACATACATCTTGAGATACTTATTTTGGTGAACTTTAACTGGAATATCTTCAAATATCTTTTATAATTCTTTTGGATATCTTTCTTTTGTTTGTTTTTTTCTTTTTTTTTTTTTTTTTTTTTTTGGTGTGGGGGAAATCACAATTTCTCTTTTTACAGCTCTTCAAGAAATCAGAAACCTTATTAAAAACTGTAAAAATGGAAAAAACATGTACTGTGAAGCCGAAGTATCTGTCTAACTGTTTTTATGGTCCATTCTTCCTTTTACACAAGATCAAAGCATCAAGGGACAAGAAAATAGGGTGAGAAAAGTCAATTCAAGCTTGCAGAAATCATGCTTAGGCCAAATATTTATCCAGTGATTCATCAAAAATGTTGCAAAATATAATACTGAATTTTTAATGATCACAGGTGTCACTGCCAGTTCTTGTAGGACATGCTGTTCTGGTGCAGGGCTTTAAAAAAAATAGTCAAGAAAATACATTAGGTTGAACCAGAATTCAGGGGTAACTGGAAGCCACTAATAGGATGGACTTACCTCATTACGAAGTGGTGGTTTTTAAAAGACTGTAAATACTTTTATTGGTGGTGATAGTAGAGTTGTATTTAATTTGATGCTAGAGAATTTTCTTGTAATTGAACAAGTTCCTGTTTCTGTTCTCAGAATAAAAGGATTCCTCAAGAGTGAGGCAAGTTCAGAAAAGAAGTGGTACAGACATGACAGCAGTCGGTCTCACATTTCATTTCTGCTGAAATAAAAGATGACTTCAGAATTTCAGACCATGAGATGGTGAGCAACAGGTTACTTGTTACAGAACACTGATGTAGTTTATAGGGATCTTTAATGTGTGAAACAAAAGGATACACAGGAGAGGCAAACAGGCCCTGAACTCTGTTGGCCAATTAAGCCCTGATTTAGCAAGACACAGTGATACTAGAAAACAGTAGAGGAAATGAAGTAAAGCAGAAAAGTGTGAGTGAATATCAGAAAAGTTGAAGGACAAAATAATTGTGAATGCTAGTCACAGACAATTTATCAAGTGCAGTTGAAAGATGTCTAGGTGAAATCTACTATTTTGCTGAACTTTAAGATATAAAAAGCGCTAATACAGAAGGGTTTGTCCCAACATTTTTTTCCTCTACAGAATAGCTGTATTCTAGCTGCTGCCCTTGTTCCCTCTATGGGTTTCTATATTTCACATACAGACCTGTTCCTTATATATAAAGAGTAACACTGCAGGAAGAGCTGAGTCTATGGAGAAAAAGAGGGGCCTTAAGAGACTTCAGCACCTGAGGCACTTTCTTCAGCACCTTTCCCCAGTGCTCTGTATAAAAATGAAGCCAGTCCAAATACTGCTGGTTTTCAGCCTAATCACAGGTACTTTCCACCATGTTTCCTATGTATCAAAATAATTATTTATTTTTTTTTTTAATTGAAAAAAGGTAGGAACAGCAGAATGCATGTACAACCATATAACCTACGTATTAATGAAATAAGCATATAGATAGTAAGAGAGGAGAAGTAGATGCTAAGAGATAACTTCAGAAACAGTTTTTTATTCAAAGGAGCAAAACTGCTACTAAAGATGAGTTTTTCTAACAAAGCATATGATGTCTGCTAATCAAACTGTGTACTGCATGTCTGTATCCACAGCTCACTCTACAATTTATTTTAACATTGATCCAAGGCCTTTTTTTTCACATGGTAGTCTTAAAAGTGAGCATACGTAGTTCAGTGCAATGGACCATAGTGTACGACCACGTATAATCACAAAGGTTATATACTAATGATGGTATAAAATAGAGAACAAACTTGGAATGAAATGCATGGGGAAAACCTTGGCTCTCGTACTACATGGAAAAAGGCAAGCAGAATTGTCTCTTGTGAAACATGAAGGAAATTATGTAACTGAAATTTTAAACATACAAGTTTCTTGGCTTCTCCTCCTCCCAGGATTACTGAGGTAATGAAGATAGGATTCTACTCGTACTTTTCAAAATGTTATTAATGGTATTGCTGGTTGCCAATAGAAATAGCTCCGCTGACTCCTGATAGACCATATTCATTTCTTTTGGAGCTGTAAAGCACCAACTGTTACAAATCATCTTAGAGCTGTCCCTTCTCAGTCATTCCAGGAGACAATCTCCAGCAAAAAAACCCATCCAACTTAACACATTGCACACACCTGTGTACCTGTACGGAAGGAGAAGTGACCAGCCTCTCTAATGGGGCAAGAACTGTGGAGAAATGGGCACATGCTGCTCCATGTCACTCACCCCCTTTTCCGGTGCTGCTACTTTGCAAGTGCTTTCACACTTAGAGTAGAGCAGCGATGAATATTCTAGCTAATGTGGTGTATTGATCCTGTTGTTAAAAGCATCAAAGCCAACAAAAAGTGCATTTTAAGGAAGTGGCAGATTCTTTTACTATAATTTTCCACATCAGAAGTCATGGAAAAATATTAAGAAAGTGGCTTAGATTGAGTGAGCTGGCTAAGATTTAGAGAGCAGGAAGAAGACAGCTAATTAACTTTGCTCTTTTGGGATAATCCTTCAGGCCAAACAGTGGAGAGACAATAGAAAAGAAGATTTGACAGAGAAGGGTACCTAATACCAAAAAGGATAACTACTGTAGAAAGAAAATACATGGTTTGTTCTGAGACATGCACAGAAGCATTTATTACAGCTGTAAAGTGTTGTTGATATGATGCTGTTACCATGCAAAAATGTGGCTGAGTGGTGATTTAGGTTTTGATACCTACTATGTGTGCTACACAGGTGATGGCTGCACCTCTGAGTTGCTGGCATGCCACGGGGAGGCTTTATTCCCTTATTTGAGGATGTCTGTGGGTGAGTGTAGGTCTGCTCTGTGTGGGATTTTTTTTTTCAGTAAGGAAGCAAAGTAGTTGTTGATTTACAGTTAGTTGTTTTCGTTCTCTTACACTGCAAAACTAAAAGAGAAGCTGACCTCTGATGAGCAGCAGCCTCTGTTTTTCTGCATTGAATATTGGAGATGAATGACTGGCTACTGAAACTGAGTGTTGAGGTATGGGAATTAATTATTAAGATACAGAAAGAAGGAGTTTTCCAAATAGTGAAAAAAGAGGAGATTGATTGGGAAAGTGGAGAAGTGGTGATGAGATGAGGTGGAGGATATGTGGATGAAATCCAGTTTCCTGCTTATAGGTGCACAAAAGGATCTGGGCAACTCTGTCCCTTTAACTGTCTCAGTATTTCCTCGTACTGTCTGTGGAGGAGGCATTTATCCCATTTATCTTAATATATTTGTGTCCTTTTGCTTCTCTGTTGGATGAGTTGGGATTTAGAGAGCTTGCTGCCTTTTTCAGGAGTGTTTGAGGCTCTAACCCAGTTACCAAAACTAGTTCTCATCTAGGCTTGTGAGCATTTCAGTGAAGCTGTTTCTGTGCATGTCTAAGAAATTCATCCACTCTGCTTGCTACCAAACATCTTCAATTTCTAGAGATTTGTCCTAATTTGTGAATTTTCTGGGCACTCAGCTGCCAGTTTGGTATTCTGTTGAGCTCCTATAGAGAGATGCAAGCCATTTGGGTCTGGATCCAATGTATATGTGGCCAGACTTCTAGAAGAAAGCTGGAGGAGAGGATAGGGATGGGAAGTAGAGTTTGATGCTTTCTGGAAAGGCTAGTCTATCTGAGAGCATGATTGCTATAATATTGAACTGAAACCTGGCAGAGAGATTTACATTTGTACGAGGAATAGTGATTTATTCCTCAAGCTGAGATAACTTATGTGCTGTGTCAAACACACATTTTGGTAGGGCTTTGTGGTCACAAGTATATGCATCTCTACAGTGTGTTTTGCATCTGCTGATGTATAGGGAATCTGCTGATGTGTAGGGAAGAGAAAGCTGGTGATGTTGTGGTTGAGTTGCTTAGTGGAAAGTAGTCAATGTTTGCCACTGTAGTCCTTATTGGTCTCTGTCATGGGCTTCTGGGGAGATGAAGGTGGTGGAACTGAAAAACAAAAAGTAGCTTGTACAAGTGTGTGTGGAGGCTAGTGCTTTTCAGAGCTACTCCTTGTCTGTTCATGCTGATCTTAAAAAAAAATGGAGTACTTTAACCATTTTCCATTTATATGTAGCATTTTAAGTCCTATAGTCAGTTCACTTTGAATTTATGCGAATAGGTTAGCACAATAAGTACTTCTATTTTTTTTGCTCCTTCGTGTGAGAAAGAATTCCACTAGGTTTAAAAGAGAAGTTAGGTATGGAAAACCTTAGGTTGGAGTGAATTAATCCACCTACTGAAATGGTCTTTATTTTGGATGAAATAGTGTTGGCTTGAAGACCAGGGCCTGACACTGGTGTAAGGCAGGTGTGCTTGTGATTCGAGTATGGACTTGCAGTGTGGTTCTGCTGCCTTAGTGGATCACACTAATTACAGGAGGCAGAGAATCAGCTGGTATTGGTTAGCCGTCAAGACTATGCCTCCAGCTGGCTTGCTGCCTGGCACACGCCTGTGCAGTAACAAGAGGCAGGCAGGACTTCTGAGTACATTAGGATACAATTTGAGAGAGAACCAAGCAGGCAGCACAGAAGATGAAATGGGGAGCTTTAGAGGTAGGCGTAGAGTAAATTACCATAGTGTTTCTCTTTTCCATGTGTTTAATTTGAGGTCTGACTTCATAATAAGTGATCCCATGTGGTACTTCCTTAAAATACTACTTACCTATTCTAATCCTTTAAACATTCTGAGATGCCTGAAGTATTATGTCATTTTAGTCTATTATCTGGAATGTACTAATCACGCTTAACAAATTTTAGAACTGTTATTAAACATTTGACTGTCATTTTCCCTCCTCATTCTGCTCCCCCTGCCCCACCAGAGGTAAGGATATTGCTGTTTCTGTAGCAACTCTGGCAGAGATACGGTTGTATCACATATAACCAAATTGTTAGGGAGTGGTGGTTGAATAGAATGGTTTTGCTGAATGAGTATGTTTGGACAATATAAATCAATGGTCTAATATAGTGAGTAACTTTCTTCTCAGCTCAGCTGGTAGTTTTTAGAGAAAGCATTACTACAGGGGGAGCAAATTCTTTACCTTTCTTTGGTGTTTTGTTTTTTTTTTGCCTTCCATCAAATGTATGATAAACAGTGACTGCAGCTTTCTACCAGACAACTTGTATAGCCCTGGCTTGACTCTTGATAAATGTCTTGAAATCACACTGGGTCGATTGTACTTATTTTGGTGATGTGAAACAAAGAAAACAATGTTCCGTGCTTGTAGGTATGTTTGCAAGAAATAGGGCTGAGAATCTGAGGAATGCAGGAGTTTTCCAATAAAAACATCATAGTAATTGCATAAAATGAGTGAATCATACATGTAATCTTTCAAATATGCTGGCATGGATTTCATTAAGACCGACTGACTTGTCTAGTGTGATAGCTGCTATTCTTTAGAAATATACCTAGTGATAATATAGAGATCTTGTCTGATCTCAAAGCAAGCTAGGACCAAGTGAGGGTAGATCTTGGACATGAATTCTTATGGGACACAATAGTTTACAGAAACAGATGCTTTTATTTTGACAAATGCTGTGTTTCTAAAAGTGGTCTCTGTAATTGCCATTGTGATCCTGGCAATCATGACACTCATAAAAATCAGTCAGGTTAGAAGGGACCTTAGGATGTTGTCCAAAACTGAATTCAGAGCCAGTCTAAAGTTCTATAATTAAGGAAACATAAACATTTCCCTAGACAATTGGTGATGCTTTAGTTGGTACAGCTGCATATGTTGTTAGGATCAGAATCACAGAATTGTCATGGTTGGAAAAGACCTCTAAGATCACAGTGTCCATCCATCAGCCCAGAAAAACAAGCAAACAAAACAAACAAAAAAAACCACCAACATCAACGAACCCACAAACAAAAAAAACACCCCTCACAAAACGCTGAAAACACCTCACCATCCCACTAAAGCATGACCTGAAGTGCCTCATCTACATGTGTTTTGAACATCTCCAGGGATGGTGACTCCACCACCTCCCTGGGCAACCTGTTCCAACACCTGACCACTCTTTCAGTAAAGAAATTCTTCCTCATATCTAATCTGAACCTCCCCTGGTGCAACTTCAGGCCATTTCCTCTAGTCCTGATGTTATTTACTTGAGATAAGAAGCTGGTGCCCACCTCACTACAACCTACTTTCAGGTAGTTGTAGAGAGCGATAAGGTCTCCCCTCAGCCTCCTGAGATACAATATACATCAACTTCTGTCTGCATGGCTGGTGCCATCAAGACGGCTTTGGTTTTTATGACAGTGGGACATTCTTCCATGTGTATAAGCTATTAGGGAGGAATGGGATACACCTGTCTGGAAAAGGTAAGAGAACCTTTGGTAATAGGCTGGTCAATTTAGTGAAACAGACTTTAAACTGAAGGATTTGGGATGTGGGTTCCAAAATGGAAATGCTCATTTCAATGCATCCACCTGGGGAATAAGCCAGGTCATGCAGACTTGCCACAAATACTCCTTAGCTACCTTCAAAGACAAGAACCAGAAGGCAAACCATCCTGGGGCTGTGTATGACTGTGGTATATCCTCCCACTCTCTTCCAAGGAAACCTGCATGCTTGACCCCCTCTCTGAAATGCCTGTACACTAACGTGTGCTGTATGGGGAACAAACACGAAGAATGATCTGGGTGTGGTCACAGGGCTGTGATCTCATTGCAATTACTGAGACATGGTGGGATAGTTCGTGTGACTGGAATGCTGTCATGGACATACTATTCAGGAAAGATAGGCCAGCAAGGCAGGGTGGTGGAGTGGCTCTGTGTGAAAGAGCACCTGGAATGCACCAAGCTGTGCCTAGGAGAGGATGAAGAACCTATTCAGAGTTTATGGGTAAGAATTAAGGGACAGGCTAACATGGGTGACACTATTGTGGATGTTTACTACAGACCACTTGATCAGGATGAGGAGGTCAATGAGGCCTTTTATAGACAGCTGAAAGTAGCCTTATGATTGCAGGCCCTGGTCTTCATGGAGGACTTCAACCACCCTGACATCTACTGGAAGTGTAACACAGCTAGACACACTCAGTCCAGGAGATTGCTGCAGAGCGTTGAGGATAACTTCCTGATACAAATGGTGGAAGAATCTACAAGGAGAGGTGCCCTGCTGGATCTTGTATTAACAAAGACTGAAGGACTCATTGGGAATGTGAAAGTTGGGGGCAACCTTGGCTGTAGTGACCACGAGATTGTAGAGTTCAGTATCCTGTGGGGAAGAAGTAAAGAAATAGCTGTTCTGAAGTCCAGGATTGTGATCCTAATTAAGTTTAACCTCTTCAAAGATCTGCTCAGTGAAATACCATGAGTCAGGGCTCTAGAAGGTAGGAGTGTCCATGAGAGCTGGTTGGTACTTAAACACTACTTTTGAGCTCAAGATCGGTGCATCCCTATGAATAAGAAATCGAGTAGAGGAGGCAGGAGACCTGCATGGATGAATCAAGGGTCTTCTGGAAAAACTCAAATGGAAGAAGGAAATTTACAGAATGTGGAAAACAAGACTGACCACTTGGGAGGAATGATAGGAGTGTTGTCAGAGCATGCAGGCATGCAACGAGGAAGGCTAAAGCCCACCTGGCAAGGGACATCAAAAACAACAAGAAAGGGTTTTTTTCAGTGTATCAATAGAAAAAAGAAGACTAGGGAAAATGTGGGCTAGTGGTGAATGAGGTGGGCTCCCTAATGGTGGAAGACACAGAGCGTGTAGAGTTACTCTTTTGGCATGTTCTTAAAACATTTGTTTGAAGAAGTATTTCTCAATTTCAAGGTGACTATAACACAATTTGGTTTTGTATGTGAGAATTTCTATGAGATTTCAAACTTTTTATATTGTCTTCAGACTCGTTTTGATACAAGTGTTTTGTTTGTTTTGTTTTCTTGTGGTTATATTCTGCATTCTTCATTTTGATTTTGGAAAGTGTTCGCAAGCAAGTAGCCTCACAGTTGAAGTGGCAAGGGCTCATAGTTGTTTACGGGAGCGTTCTACCTTTGAATTGGTGTTTGGTTGCATTCGACTTCCTCTGAAACAAGAACCAAAGTTGTAAAAATGCATTCTTTTCTGTTGGGCACTTCCATTTTTCGTAGCATTGAGGACAGCTTATGAGCTTTAGTCCTAAATTTGTGGCACTGTAGCAGTGTCTCCTTGAGGTTTTGAATTGGTTTCAGGGTAATTCCACCTGGTGTTTACAAAAAAAATAAACAAAAAATGTAAGAAGCATCACAAAATTAGCTCCTTTCAAGACTCCAGAGAAGGTGTGGGTATGATAAAATCATAGGCCCTGTAACTGATTGATTCTCAAGTATGTACTAAAGTACTCATTACATTTATCAAATGTAATTCTTGACTGCCAGTCCTCTCTGTATATGGATCTCGCGCTATCTGCCAAAAACTGTTTTTTCCTCTTTTCTGTTCCTTTCCACCCCCAAGTTTCACTCTAGATGCTTTTGACTGGAGAGATATCGATCAATAATACTGCTGGAACTTGTGGAAGAAGGGGTGGTATTGAAGGCTTCTTCATAGTTGAACCAAAACCATGTTCTGGTTCTTTATGAATGAGAGAGCTATACAGATATTTTACGGCTAGGATACAAGCTGAAAGATACCTTTATCACTGGAGAACATATTCATTCTGAATCTCCACAAAGAATGTGCTGCTAGATTATAGCTTTGGCTGTCTTTGTCCCTTACAAAGATAAGTTGGCATATTACAACACATTGAATTTTGACGGTTATTGTTTATTGACATTATTTATAAATTGGGATTTAGGGTGGTATACAGCCTTTTTAAAATGGTAGAAAATGTATTTCTTCTTGAACCTTTTTGGTGCTAAGTACTTTGTATGGCAGGGTGGTTGTTGGAAATTGTTGCTTCTCTTACTAGCTCAGGTACACAGTAGTAAAGTAGTTCAAATTAGGAGTACTTGTCTGTGAGCTGTCTGCTAATGCTTGGTTCATGCTGTTCCCTGCTCCATGAATAGTTGAATAGCTCAAAGAACTTCACTGGCTCTCTAAATTAATAGAATATTATAGAAAAATAGAATATAATAGAAAAATAATACAAGAATGCTGAAAGACATGTCAAAATCTGATGTTAACTAGATTGTCTTTGTTCTCCATTTGACATTGGTTTACATTGTTTATAAGTTGTTGTATAGCTATCCAAATAGATTGGTGTTTACAGAGGGAAAAACATAATGGGGAAAGTTAACACAACTTTAGTATTCAGAAAAGCTGGAGTTTAAACATTTGTCTCAAACCTGCAAGGACTCTTCTGCATTCCAGTGGACTGTACAGTAGCATTTTCCCTGTGCTCATCTGTCTTTTAGAGTAACAAATCCTGTTAGATTTTTTTTTTTCATTTCTAACATATGCAGAAAAATTCAGAAAAAAAAATAAATTCTATCTAGTTATCTTATTAAAATAAAAGTTGGTGGGAGAGGAGAAGAAGAAAATAAAAAAAACCACAAAAACAAACAAACAAACAAACAAAAAAACAAAAAAACCCCCCCAAAACAACAAACCAACCTCCTCCCAGCCATACTCTTCTCTTTCTGAAATGCCCATGCCTTTGTATTACCTAAACAAAACAGGATGTTGGTTTTTTGTTTTTGTTTTTTTTTTATTAGGGACACAATCAATGCACAATATAATAAATTGCTTTAGGACATGTTGAGAAATGCCCTAAGAATGGGCGAGGTACAATGTTACACTTGGAAAGCAAACAAAAGATCTGTCCCCTCTTGCTACAGAGAACCAATGGTCTGTTGCTGAACAAGGGAGAGCTGGGATTAGTGAATCCAGAATTTATAACAAAGAGCAGGGATCCATAGAGCTGGGAAAAGGAGAAGGAGGGAGGATTGTGACAGTCTGACAAGTGCAGTGGGAGACTAAGCATTATAGAGCTGATACTGCCATTAACAAGAGGCTTAGGAGGGGGACTGTGATTTACTGTTGGCTTGACTGACTCCAGAGCACTTTGGGTTTTAGCATGCGGTTGATTAGTGTTTCTGAAGATAATATTGTCTGGTTGTTTTGACCACCCAGAAAGACAGTGACAATCCTCCAATTAAACGGGTTGTAGAGACCAACAGTGAACCTTGAGGATAGTTTAGTGTTGCCAGAATGTATGAAGGTATCTTGGAGCTGTGTGCAAAGCTCTGGAAACACATCTGACTGTCTGCTTCCTTGGAGAACAGAAAAAACAGAGAAGACAAGATAATATTGAGAGAAATGAAATATTAACTGTATTTGCATTTTGCCTTGATTTCTTGGAAAGTCCTGTCAGACAAAAATGCGTCAGCAGAAGTGTAAGCTGATATGAGCAGGAGTGTGAGTAATGGCTCCATCAACTTCATCTTTATAAAAAGACCACAAATTATATTTGTTTAATAATAATTTAGAGGAAGAAAGTATTCCAAACCCCATACACAGATCTTCCTTTTGTATTTTATTTGTGGAATCATTAAACTAGCCAAAACCCACTCCCAGTAACTTGCATGCATCCGGCTCCTGAAATCTAAGTTCCTGAAAAAATTAATAATTGCAAGTAAAAGAGGCTTGTTATTCTTAAATTTGATGAACAATTACATTGATGAAAGTCTGGCCACTGTTAACGCTGTTAAGTCACTGCATTTGAGATATAAAATGAGCCTTTAAATTATGCCAGATGCAGTACAAGATTGTCTTACTATTATGACTGCTAACCTGAAATATCTTAAGTAACTAACTGCATGTATATTTTTAAAGCAATGTAAGAGTGTCGTTAGGGCATGCTCTTAGAATGGATGCATTGGGCTATCTGCCAGTGCCTTCTGGGGGAAACTTGTCTGTAAACTTTTTCTGGTAACTGGTGTACAAAGATGACTTCATAATGAACACAATTCAGACTCTAAAATACTCTTTGGTTTTGTTGTAGTTCTATTAAGTAAATGAGATGACTTTGGTTATTGGCTCAGCAATGAGTAGAAAGCAGTATCAGCTGATAAGCAAATATTTGGTGTAGCAAACTGAAGAGGCAAGCTGCAGGTAATAGAAAGGAGCATCCCATATAGCAGGTGATCATTTAGAGCGTACATTTTACAGCTCGTTGAAATAGAAATTAGTTTGCCAGCCCACAGCATAAGTACAGATATGGCTTAGTATTTTAATGTCTCTCTCATCTGAAAATCTCAAAAGAACAAATGCATGAGGTGTAATGAGCTGCAGTGAAATAGTGAGTTACTGCTTAATTTATCTAAAAGCCGGAGGAGTGTTGTGTTCTTATATGACAGGAATAATTCTTGGTCATTGTCACTACTAAACTCTCCATCTCAGTGCGTGTGAGCTGGACACAACCTTGCTTGTGACAACAACGAGATCAAAATCTGAGTAGTTAAAAGCTTCAGTGATGATCAGTCCTGTTGATTGATCATCACTGCATGGCCACAGCTTTCTTGATCTATTTGTGTATTCACGGAATAGATCCACTCCACTAGAAAGAAAGGAAGTGCAATAAATTTGAAGTATCCAAGCTGCTATTGAGCAGCTTCTCTAGAAGGATAGCAGCCTGTGAGGGAGAGATGTTTGGAGTTACTGTAGAAATAGAGACAATGAAAAATGGTATTTTGGCCAGCTGATCAAGTAGGAGCACAGAAGACCTCTACTGTAAATACTAGGTCTCTGAGACTTTATTTTTCTTCTGGTGCTAGATTAGTTAGGAAAACCAATACAACTTATAATGCAGTTGTAAGCAACTTAATGTCACCTTAAATGTGGACTATCACAAAAATTACCATCATTGGGCATCATATTTTTTCTTTATGCTGATAACAAGACAAGAATTTAACAGTGGTGAGTGGACAGCTTTAACACAGCTCTCTCACGGGCTGCTCAGTATAAAGATCTGCTTTAGCAGTGTATAACCTATAAGTGAAAAAGTTGTAGTAGTAACCTAAATGTGGAGGTATTCCCAATTCTGAAATTATTAAGTACATTGGTGTATCTACTCATATCCAAGTTTCACACAAAATGCATGTCACAAGTAATGTTAATCAAGGCAGATGTAGCCGCTTGAGTTTCATCTGAGTTGAAAAAAACCCAAACACCACCACCACTAAAACTATACTTTAATTTCCAAAAGCATGGAATATTTCATATTACTTGTGAGAAGAAAAAGCAAGATGCCAGCTGATTCCAAAAAGACTGTCACAAAGATTTGAGGTTTAGAAAATATACTGGGTGTTTTCAGTAATGCCTTTGAGGTTCACCCACTAACAGCACTTCTGAAAAATGTCTTTAAAGTCAGCATCTTATTCTTTTGATGGATTACCAGAATCTCAGGCTCATGCCTGAATTTAGTGCAACATAAACTGCAGCTAAGGCGGAGGAGGAGGAAATGAGATGAGAATGCCTGAAGAAACTTTGAATGTCCTTGCTTTGATGTATTTCACAATCTTAGTATGACTTCATAGCTGGCACTATACAGTATATACAAGACTTGGAAAGCCAACACAGCATGACAGTCTGAAACAGAAGCATGTACTATATATCAAGAGCTGTGAACTAAAGATGCCAAGAGTAACTGCAAAGCTCAAGCAAAGTTGTTACGATAGGCCTGATTGTGACTCCATAGTTATGAATTGACTTGGCTTTTATTTCTAAAGAACATATTAAGTTCCTCTGATACCTAGAAAGAATTAAAGCACTTTCACTCAGATTATAGTAAAGAATAAATAAAAGTTATGTTGCTTTTCTCTATAGTGTGTGTATCTTCCTGGATGTTTGCACCTTCTGAAATAACGTTTTACTTATTGTCAGACTTGGGAGGTTTATTACTGTAATGTATGAACTTCTATATGCACCTTTATAATTATATCTAACACTAACTGGAGACCTTACTAGACAAATGTTCTATGAATAGAGATTGTTAGACACCCTAAAAGTTGCAGGGAGTAGAGTAGCCTGTTGTAATGTACCTTGCTATGTGAACAAGTGAAATTGCCATGAAACCAAGTTAACCAAGTGCTTTACTAGTACTTCAAGAGCTTTGCTCAGGCATATGTTGCCGTGATGAGTACCTCAACCAGTGTTTTGCTGACAAAGTTAAAAATCAGTGGGCAGTAGTAATGAACTTTAGATTTATTACATAGCTACCTAATATCAGGATGACTGTGGACACTTGTGCATCGGAGACTGTTTTCAGTCACTAGTAAACCTGGGGTAGTCACAAAGGTGCTTAGAAAGATTTCTTTGCAACTTGCCTGAAGAGGGAAGCATAGACAAATGCATTACTTTTTCTGCCCCCGAGTTCAGCAGATCTTTCAGTGTTCAGGGTTTTTAAGACTCAACTGTTTTAATAGCAATCTTGACACATCATGGAGATTTTGCTTTTCATCTGTACTTAGATCTGATTACTTCTGTGATAAAAATGTTGGTGTTTTAACCACTCTTTAAAAAATGCTTGCAAACACTAAAGAACTGACGTTCCTACCATGGCAAGAAACAGCTTCTTGACTGTCTATCAGTGGCAGTTGTTACAAAATAAACTTACTTACTTTTGTGCAACAGGATAAATTCTGGGAACAACTTTGGAAGTGGAATTACAAGAAAGGCAGTAATTTGACTAGCAGAATTCTTATTTGGTATATAAGGTGGATGATGGTTTTGTTCTTTCTGCTTTCATGTCAAGTTGATCAGTAGAAAATACAACTTCATTTGACAACATTAGAAATCTGATCTGGGATTCTTCTAGCTTCTTTTTTTTGGTTTCCTACCTGTGTGTGTGCTCAAATGGATGTTTGCAACCTAACCACCAAGTAGAATGCAACATTCTAATGGTAAAGGAAAGGTGTGTCCTGACAACTTAAGTGGAAGCTTCTATTATAGTTAAAGAAAACGGATAAAGATCTTGCTGATTTTACTTTATAGACTACAGTTCTGTTTCATCTGTAGATAATTTAACTTCAGGAGAGAGTACACAGTACTGAAACAGTACAACACAGTTGACCAGCACAAAGAACAAGATGTGACCTCAGAGACAGGCCCACTATTGCACTGTAAAGCTGGAATCCTCTTTTTTTTTAAAAAAAAAAAAAAGATTAAGATGATGTCTGTTACCTCTTACAGCAGTACTTACAGTTTGATTTCCAGCTTCTCAGCCAAGTATCTGTTGTCAAAAGCATTCATGACTAAGGTAAAAGAATGAAGGATTTTGCCAAACAAATAGTGAAAAACGAAAGGTTATCCGTGTTCATTGTTGTTCCGGACGAAGATTATATTAAAGACATGTGTAGGTAGCATGATTAAACTTAGCTTTGGTATTTTATTTTCTTTATAGTTAAGGTGTATTTACATTTATAATACAGCTTTTTTAATTATCTGGTCACACACTATATTAATTGTTTAAGAAACAATATATGATAATTTGAGGCAAGTACATAAGAAGTCTTGAATGTAGCTTCCAGTTCCATTACTTCAAGGTACTCAGATCATTATGACCCAGTATGTTTTACTAGGGGAGATACTGAGAGATGCAATGATGAGCAGAGAGCTTTCTCTCTGAGTTATGTAATCTTATCAATTTTATGCACGGTGCTAAATTTATAGCAAAGGTAAGGTATCATAGCATTAAGGTAAAAAAAAAAAATAAATAAAAAATGTAGTCAGCTGTACAAAGGCTGAAGCCTAATACATGAGCACGGGCAGACAAAAGTAGAGGCTGGGCCTTGGCCAAAGAGGAATTTCTCCTTTTCTCAGAGGAAGGTTGCCTTGATCCCTGAAACGTAGGTGTTCTGCTTATTGAAAAGTCATTACGTATGCACTAAACCCGTAGTGTAGGACTGCTGATTGCCAGTTGAAAATCCAGATTTGTGCACTGTGACAGATACAAGTCGTGAGATCTGTTTCTGTGAAGAATAGTAGCTGTATTATTTCAACAAAGCATCGGAACAGAGCTCCCTTTTACTTGCTTCCGAAACACACCATAACTAGTTCTTCACCTGTACAAAGTCCTCAAGCTCTATTAGGTTTAATGAATTGTGTATGATAAACAAAACAGAGGTTGTGTTTTGTTTTTTTTTTTATGGAGGAGATGAGGCAGTTCTGTGGCATTATAAGCTCTTATTCCTCTTTTCCTGAGTTGCTTTGTCAAGCAGACAAGTTCAGCATCTAATAGGGAATGTAAAATTCCTTTCCTGTGCATGTCACAAATTCAATGAAAAAATTGTAATGATAAAAGCTTATGTTCACATGCAATAAGAGAATTTGTCATCCAAATCATCCTTTGCTGTAACTGAGTGAGGCATGTCTTCCCTCTTTCTGCTTTTTCCCATACCTCTATAGGTCTTAAAATACAATTACTTTGGTAATGGAGACTGCTGGGAAACTAACATCTAAGAACAAAGTAAAGAATTTAATGATCTGACATGTACATCTAGAACTAGATCCAGCAACCTAATTTTCAGTATAGAATCTTTGGATTCATTTGATGTCTTGATAGTGTTCATTCTTGCAATTGATTTCTCCTAAATTGTCGTTAATTCCTTCCTAAAACTTTAAGATAAACTAAAATAGTACTAAACAATGGGTAACAATTTGTGTTTCTTGTAACATTTTGCATGAGCAATAGTACTTTAGGATTTCCAAACTGACTTGGCATTCTTTGAGAGACAAAATGCTGTCTTGATAAATGAGCAGCAAATCAAAACAATTACCCTTTCATTTGTACATCCTGTGTTAACTCATTGACACTGATGTTAAATATTTCACTGACCCATTCAACATGAATAAATGGAATGTGCTCAAATGACAGGAAATAATTTGGAGAAAAGTCCACGAGGAACTCATAAGGAAGTGTTGAATTATCTGACTCGTAGATATGTAGGGACTGTAAAATAATGATAGAAGAGATTCATGAAACAGATTGTTGAGTTATACATTAATCAAATGTCAGGATACAGTCTAGAGAAGTGAAGAAGATGGTTTGCTTGATGCAGTTTTCTGCGTGCATATGTTGTTTGCAAGAGCAAAGGGCTGAGCTGGTTTTGGA
The DNA here is from genome assembly GCA_013396935.1 of Baryphthengus martii. Classification (NCBI taxonomy): domain Eukaryota; kingdom Metazoa; phylum Chordata; class Aves; order Coraciiformes; family Momotidae; genus Baryphthengus; species Baryphthengus martii. The sequence continues at coordinate 296,783 of VWZK01019033.1, read as the reverse complement.
GTGCCCTGATGATTCTGCTCTAAGAGATGTGTGTCAGATCTAGAGAGGCTGTTGAGTGGATGGTCTTGGTGTGAGATAATACATGTCTTTCAAAGCACTAGTAACTGTGAATGGCTTGATGACAAAGGGGGTGTGCAGTGATGTATCTGACAGATAAGGCAGTGATGTGAAAAATCAGTTTGGAAAGAGTGGATGTTTGAACTTCTCTGGAAAGTTGGTGGTAAAACTCAAAGTTAAAACACTCTGCAATTTTGGATCCCTATATTACTATTAGGTTCCCAGCCATCACCATAAGTCAACTATTTTGTGTGCCTGAGATGTCTTGTATCATTTCATATGGCTCTTTTGTGTATGTGCCCTTGGTTCATACCATGTTGCTGCTGAAACAATCCTGGGTTGTTTTTTTTCTCTTGACATGCCCCCACCCCGTATGCTCATACTATCTGATGTCTTAATCCTGTGCTCTTTCTTTATCAAAATGCAAAACCTCTGGTGGCAGAAAACATGCTGGAAATTTGAATGGAGCATTGTCTCACCCCACATGCAATATTTGGCAGCCTCAGAGTGACTGTACTCACAGCTGCTTTCAAACCTGCTTGCTGTCAGAGGATCTCCCACAGGCCTTGTGAAAGCCAACATTTAGACCAGAGCAGGAGCAATAAATTTCTGTCTTCCATGGTTATAGACATCTCAAAGCCTACTTAAAGGTGTACTTAAACTGTAGCCAAAATCATCACTTTTCAGTTGGAGCTGCAGAGATGGAAAAGAATTTTTTCCTTGATATTGTTAATGGATCAGTGTTGAAGAAATCTACTAAAGCTTTGTTCACATAAACTTTGTAACATAGGCTGTAGACTATTTGAGTAGAATGTGAACTAATACATAGCTAATTTTGATTTTTTCCCAAGTCCTTTGGTTCAGAACATCTTCAAGGTTTAAAAACAACCAGCCAACCAACCAAAAACACCCCTTCTGGTATCATGCAGTTAAAAGGGATCAAATTCTTTTTGCTTCCTGCAGGGGATGCACAACTGGAAGGATTCTCTTGTGCTAGCTACCTGTTGATATAACAGCTGACATGCCTACAGTCATAACAGCAGAGTTTGTTCCAGCATCTCTTTCCAAAAAGAACTGCTCTTTCTAGATACTCTGTGCAACTGTGGATACTGTGCTTTAAATTGTTGGATTTTATTCTATTCATCTTTGATGCAGTGTGTATTTACTTTCTCATGTTGTGTAGTATTCTTTCCAGAGCTAATCTGTTGGTTAACGATTGATAAAAGTAGCATTCAAATGAATGAACATACATAATCTGGTCCTCTGTGAATTCAGAGGCAAGATTAGCACAGACGCATATATCAAGGTCATCTCTCTACAGCTGAGCATTATATGAAGTATAGTAAACAAAACCACAGTTTTTGGACTCTTCTCAGCAGAGGTCTGATAGATCTGTAAGAGTACAAGCAAATATCTGATTTCATTCTGGCATTAACTTGCAACAGCTCATGGACTATTTTAGGAACCCTCTTTGTATTGTTGGGGCCGAGTTTCAAATAATGCTGCAAAGTCGCGAGTTCTCTTGGCAGACAGAACAATTTCCCCAAATTAGAAATGAAATTAGACCAGCATAAATAGTGTTACAACAGTAAGATTAATCAGGTAAGGGAATAATTTTTGAAAGAGGATCATTAAAACATCAGTTCCAGAGATGTTTCTGTACTGCATGTAGTGTAGACGATCCTTCGTTGAAAAGGAAAGAATGAGAAAGTCTGTTCATCCTCAGCAACAGTAACAAAAAGCACTGCTGCTTTTGAGCTTGTACATTCTTTTTCATTTAGCTGCAGACTTCTTGGTGAAGATCAGAAAACTCTTTAAATAACCACTTCCTGGTATGTCCTTGAGTTGTTGATAGCTCAAAGCAGAAGATTTTTTTTTAAGTGTGACTATTCTGTTCTTGATCATGGCTTGTGTGGGACTGTTTGTGGCTGATTAGTATGTATAAAGTGTAAGTAAAAATCTTAATGATTTGTGCATGTACAAAAGTATGACCAAATGCTGTTTTCCACTCTCAAAATTTTTCACACTGAAGCACTTGGAAATAGCCACCTGACTTAGAAATAGACCTTACATCTCTTTAGTCCGATATTCTGTTGTCATTTGTGACTAATACCGGTCTGAGGGAGATGCATAAAATTTCAGTGTATGTTAAAGCAAGATGGTTTCCAATTCCTATAGTAACTGTAAGTCCTTTTCTCAAAACCTATTCTAAATATATGTTATTTCAAGATGTGATACAGACATTTTGCACAAGGATGCGTCAACATTTTATAAGGAAAAATTAAACCAACTTGTTCTAAAGAACAAAACTTCATAGGATAAAGAACAGTGAGAACTGAATGTGTAAATGAGGAACTGCTGGCAGCTCCTTCATTGAAGTGTCAAAGCACTGAGCTGATAATTTTTTCAGGTTTTACCTGTGGTTTTTTTTTTTTTACCTCTCTAGATGAATAGCTGAGGAAGAACTGTACCTGTAGCATCTATAGCCACTCCTAAATGTGCCTGGTTATGGATGTACCATTTCTTCTTTAATGAAATTATCCTTCTACAGTGCTAAAAGTGCATCTAAGCTGCAGGGTTTTGAAGTGCCTTGAAACTACCATGCCACAGTATGTAGTTAGCTGATTTTCAGTCCATTTCTGGTAGAATGAGGTATGAGACCATTCCTTCTCCCTCCTTTGTGTCAAAAGGAGTCTAGGCGCATGGGCCAGACTTGAAGCATACAAAGTATGCTTCAGATACAAATACAGATACACAAATTTAGCCTAAGTAAAAAAAAAATAATAAAAATAATCAGTATCCTTGCTATGAAATGGTATTTCTATCATCAATAACTAAATTAAAAAAAAAGAAGTCAGTTTCACTGAACTTTTAGCGATCAGGTAAATAAAATGCCAGTTTCTAATCAGTATTTCTGTTGCTAACCTGTTAGAGTCCCTGGCAGCTGTTGCACATCAATGTGAGGACCTTCAAAATAGCCTAACAAAATTGCTTCTTCCTTGCATGATTATCAAGTAGCAGGGGAAGATTAGAAAGGGCCATTTCATTTAAAGAAAAATGTCTTAGTTACTGGTTGTCTTAGATGGTCTGTTGAGAGCCTCTCTGGCAGCGAAGCAGGGAGAGACTACAATAAATTTAGGAAGTCCTAAAATAGGACATAAAAGTTGAAGATAATATTTTTTTCATTATAGGTCTTCAGCTTCCTGTTTATTCATTTTGTGTATCAACTGTAAAACAGGAATATGGTAGTGATAAGGATTTATGTTCTTTGTTAATGTGAGCTGCAGTTAAAGCCTCACAAGAGTTGAAGGACAGATAAAGGAAAACCAACCAAACAGGACCTCGTTTGTTTTCATAACACAGTGGGTCACAGTAGTACCCCAAATAGGACAGAGGATTAAAAAATGGAAAAACAGGACTACCTTCAAACTAAGGGCAGGGAGAGTAGAAAGCTATAGGTAAAATTGCATTTGATTGTTTTATACTAAATTTTTACATTGGCCAGAATCCCTGATACAAATTCTTCACACTGGAAAAATGTTTCTCAGGGGAATCTATCTTATTACCTTTTTTTTTTTTTTTTTCAATTTTGATTAAAAAAGTAATGATATGAAGTGGAAAATGTCAAGTAAAATTAATCTAAATATTGGCCTCATGTAACACAATAGAAAACACATTTTGCTGTGTGGTGGTGTTATTCACTAAAGACCTTAAGCACAGGTGTGCCAAACTGTCAGGACATTTTTATACAACTGATCGATTTTCCTTTGCTAGAGAGTGCTAAGTCCCTAGAGCTTGTTCTCCCCTTGGACCATGACCTAGAAAAGTTTTTAAATGCTTGCTGTGCGAGACCCATCACTCCACTCCTTTTCATTCCCATTTGGGACTGTATATAGGTATATTTTTCATCTGTGTAGTGTGGCCCTATTACTGCAGTGCCTGAACATCTCACGAGAATCATTTCTACTTTTCAAAGACAACAGTGTGAAAGTGAGGAACAGACGCTCTAGAGCTGGTTTGACAACTGCAATCTAAACATAGGTACAATTTGCTTTTGTTGCATGTCTACAGCCAGTTTGTTCTGTATGTATCCTATCCTCAATGTATGGAAATAGAGCAGGAACTGGAGCATCATTTGGAGCAGATAATGGAAGTCTGCAGCTGGAGTCTGCTGCCCCGTCTCCCTGTGAGGACCTCACTAGAAGAGAGCTGTTCATCCATGGTAAGGCTAAGATGCTATGGTTGTACCCCAAGACAGGGAGTTTCTTATTTCATTAACTAGAAGGTAGAATGGATACATGCTGATGGGCTTAGATGCTTCCAAGTTAAGCAACTACTCTTTGATGAAAATTTGATGCTAACTTTGTTACCAAGTCTGATTTTTATATTTTTGGAATCCCTTTGGTAATGTAATCCAAGATACACTGGAAACCCTTTCGAAAGCAAGAAATCAAACCCATATTTGCAAGTCTTGGCCAGTTTCCTAAATGCTTGAATGTCCTCCCCTTTGGAGTCTATTTTTCTGAAACAGAGCACTCATAATTATGTTCTATTTGGATGACAGCTTGAGAAATTTTGTAAGAGTGAAGGGGTGACCTACTTGCATCTTTATTTTTTTCTGTGTTCTTAGTGAAGATGTTCCAGTTTAGTAGTTGATTTTAATCACGTTGTCTAAAAGTTCTTTGTATCATAAATAGCTCTGTTCCGAGTAGAAATAAAGTAACTTTAAGTAGAATATGTTTGTTTTCAAACAATTGTGACTGTGTGTCCAACACCGCTACTTTGTTACTGCTGCTTATGTTTCACTTCCCGTTGTTTCCAAGAGCCATATTGTCTCAGATCACCTTCAGTTCTTGCTTAAGAATCTTTTGGGCTTTTGCTTTGATGGATGCTCATCTTTTTTCTTAAATTCTAAACTTCATTACATCTATATACACACACATATTAACTGCAGTCAATGTTGAAGATGGATTTTAAGAATTAAAAATATCATTGTGGCCACGGCATTTGATTCTTTCATGGTTAGAAGACACGTAGTGTCTGTCAGCGACGTTCTCTAATATCCTTGTTATGAGATCCATGCATTTGTTTATTTACAAACATCTCTATGCATATTTATTTATGTCTGTAGACTTTGATTGTCTCCCACTGGCAAGAATAGCTGGCTTACCTTCAACACACAACAAGCAGTCAATTTAAATACAATTCAAATTTGCTTCTGTTTCTCTTAGCTAATGAGTTGCAAGTGATTTGCCAGCCCTAATTATGGCCTTAATGTGTCTCCAAGAGACACAGAGAGAATAAATGTCCTTAAATTCTACAGTGGCTTAAAGCAGTTTGGTGTAACTGTGTTTAAACAAAGCAAAATGCAGCCTTTCTTTGTTACATGCAGTCAGTGGTGGCAGCTGAGGTTTTGTTGTATGACAAAAAGCAGAAAAACTAAATGTTAGATTAGAACTGTCCTGGAAAATCCAAAGAATTAGTTTATTTCTATTTGTTTGGTTTTTTTTTTCACAAACTCTTTAGAAATGCGCGTCAGCTCCGTAATGACATGTGATGTTCAAGGTTCCACATTCAATTGAGTGAGCTGTATGGAAAGTAGGATCAAAACCTGAGGTTTTTTTGTTGCATACATTCAAGTTGAGAACCACAAAGTAAGTAGGCAAAGATGAGCATGGGTCGTCTTAGTTGTTGTTCTTTTGGTTTGTTGTAGGTTGTTTTTAATGATGTGAAATTATACCAATTGACAATCCCATCACCTACAACTAGGTTACATAGCATGTGAAAAATAGCCTTTCAGAGGGTGCAGCTGTCTTGAAATGAGCTGTTAGGATTGTTGTATGGCCTGTTGCATACAGAAATCTCTCTTCCTCGTTTTATCTCTCCTTTATTGAAAACGTATTATAAGCACTGAGCTTGAGCTTTTCTTGAAAGCTTTAAAAAAGACCTTATGTTCATATAGAGCAACTTATGTTTTCCTTATGTAGCTCCTGGTGCCAGAGGAATTTATAAAGTGCTTTTAGTGACTTAAAAGCCTGCAAAGTGTAGGATAATCCCTCACTGTCTTTAACACAGTCCAGTATCCCTTCATCAGCTGTCCTGGTGGGATGGCTTCTTTTGTAGTAATATGTCTGCTCTACTGTGGATGCATTCAAGAATAGGTTGAAGCTTGTTCTAACAATGGTACCTTATTTTTTCATTTCTACTTTTTCCTCTGAAATTATAAGAATTTGTAGGATCTTTCTGAGGTTTGCCTGGTAGTACCAATGTGATAAAGCCACTTGAGTGTGCACACCTGTACAATTATTTTTCCTCTCTTCTCTCTCAATTTTGTTGTAGCAGTTTATAGTCTTTTCAAACACATGATCTGCTGGCATGTGCAGCACAGAAGTATCAAGTGTACTGTGCTTCTTCGAGCTAAGAGAAGAATCCATCACTCCCAACTTCTACATGTGATTTTTGCTGCTGGTTCATATGTTCCACTCTTAATGGTTCGAGTATCTTGAGAAAGGCTCATAATTGTATTTTTCAGTGCTATAGTGCTAATAGCCAGAAAGGAAGCTAATAATAGGGTAGAGTTACACTTGAAGCTTTTTCCCCATCAACTTAAAAAGAAACTGAGGCTGGAGTAGCACGGACAGTATTTAGGAACCTCAATTAAGACACCTAAAAGAGATTTTTGGGGAAAACCTATTTCCAATCTTGCAGAAGTTCCTTTTTCACTCTTATTACATGTTTCTGTCCAAGTTTCACAAACAAAGTAAAACAGGTAAATTAAAATCCCAGTTCAGTAAACCATGTACTTCTCTGGATTGGGATGTGAATTCTTAACTCTACTGAGAGTTTGGTACTTAGACCACCTTCTGTGACCTGTTTGAAGATGGTGTTGCTATAGCAGCAGTATCAGAAATTGCAAGATTCCATTCACCCTCGTCTATCAATAGAAAATGGTAACATCTTTTCATTCACTTAGACAGAATTGTGGTGTCTTTTGACTCCATATGAAAAACTCATTTCACACTTTGTCTTACCTTTTATTCCAGACAATGGCTGGGGAAAGACTTCAGAGTGGAAAATGCAGGAAAATTGGACTCTGATAGTGATCTGAACTGAAATAGTCAGGAAATACCATATTCTAGGCTTAGTGGGCGCCGACAATTTTTTTTTTTTTAAGAGATCCTTAATATGACCCATATTAAAAAAATATCCTGTTAAATTCATCAGCTGTTCCCCACATGGTCTTAAAATGCTTTCCAAAAAGGTATCTACAAATATAACTTTCTTTTTTGTTTGAACAGATTATTTAGTGTTTTCTTACTTTTACATGTCTCAAAGTTGGATATTTATCTGGAAAAGAAAAAATCTTTAATAGCAGGTGGTGTTCCCAGGTTCAAATAACATCTCTTGATTTGAAATGTTATTTAGTGATGTAAAATAACAGGATATTTGCTAGCATCAGATTTAGTGAATGGAACATTTTCCATTTCGAACTTTAAACATAAACTAGAATGTTACATTTTGAACAAATGATATGTCTGTGATTATTTGGAAATAGGGTGTTCTTTTGTCATGTTCAACACTGAGGAAAAAAAATCCTGTTTCTGAAAGTGAAATCTAGTTTTGTTTTAATAAACAGTTGCATTTTTTTTTTTCTGACTCAAAAAATCTTTAGGCAACAGATACTTTTTGATGGAGTTGCCTGCAGTTTACAGAGGAAGTACTGAGACATGGCCAAACAAGTTTTGTGACTACTTTTCTTACAGCTGTCAGAGGCTAAAATCACACAAAAAAGCACAAATCTCCCAATTCTTTTGTCTGCCACTGGACCACCTTACTACTGTGTTATCTGTAACCTCTTCTCTATCACCTTTCTTTTCACTGAGCAGGGACATCAAACTTTACCTGATATTCTGTTTGGGTGGTCCTTTTACATATGGCAGAGAGATAAACAATGTGAAAGTTTAGCTGGTTCAAGGAGCTATATTATGTTACAATGCTTGGTTAGTTTAACTTTGGCACATGATCGAATACAAGGGGTAATTATATTCTGGAGTTATTTAGTATTTGAACAGCTTGGAAAGAACAATCTTTAGGGAGGTGGAGGGCTCAGTTTGATTATAGAGCTGCATTATTTATGCCTTTTGGGACTACATTGTTTGCTGGCTTGTCTCTGATTTGAGATGCAAAAGAAATAAAATACTGGCATATAAGTTTGAGTTAGAGTAGCCAAACATCAGTAAGAGTATTTTTCTTGAACAGTGCCTTTGAGCAGTGTTTAGCCATGTCCATAGCAGAAGACATGGTCTCACTGTTCCATATCGTGCAGCTTCTTTATGAGCATGTGTAAGAAGAGGAATGAAAGATATACTAGTTTTACACTGAAAAATCAGATGTTGATTCTGGATGTTTTGCCTGCCACCCTAGGTTAGCTTACCATTTCAGTTCCTGCTGTCTACTTATGACAACAGTTTGCTGTAGGTCTTGGCAATATGGCCTTTGATCTATCACTAGGAATTTATGTTCAGCATTTGACCTGCCAAACATATTTGAAAACTAATGAGTACCTAAAGCATCTAGGCAGCTCTGAAAGTCCCGTTCTTAATGTTTCCTTGCTATTCAGTATCTTCATTTTGATAAGATGCTGTAGTGATGAGTGCCTGAGGGCCTAAGATAGGTATCATAGAATCATAAGATGGTAGGGGTTGGAAGGGACCTCTGGAGAGTGAGTCCAACCTCTCTGCAACGGCAGGATCACCTAGGGCAGGCCACACAGGAACGTATCCAGGTGGGTTTTGAAAGTCTCCATAGAAGGAGACTCCACAACCTATCTGGGCAGCCTGTTCCAGGCTCCGTCACCCTCACAGGAAAGAAGTTTTTTCTCATGTTGAGGGGGAACTTCCTGTGTTCTGGTTTGTGACCATTGCCCCTTGTTCTATCACAGGCCCCCACTGAAAAGAGACTGGCCCCTTCTACTTGACACCCACCCTTCAGATATTTGTAAACATTGGTAAGATCCCCTCTCAGTCTTCTCCAGACTAAATAGCCTCAGGTCTCTCAGCTTTTCCTCATAAGAGAGATGTTCCAGTCCCTTAATCATCTTCATAGCCTCTGCTGGACGCTCTCTGGTATTTGCCTGTCCCTCTTGAACTGGGAAGACCAGAACTGGACACAATATTCCAGATGTGGTCTTACTAGGGTAGATATCCATCATTATTTCTCTTTTGTTTTGCCTACGTAAGGTATGCTTCTCTGTTTCATTATCTGTGTTTAACATGTGACAGTGTTCACTGTTTTCTGAGCTAATGCTATAAAAAACACATTGTCCTGTAAGAGGCCAAGGCACATGGCTGTTTGTTTGAGGGACATCTGAACCATGTAGTCTGTCCTGTTTCAAGATTCCCAGCATGCTGGGAATGATTAATGACTGTTTTAAAATGTATTTCACTTTATAAGTATCTGACTGTCAGTAAACGGCTGTGACCTTTCACTTAAAAGATCTCGCAGAATACTCCTGAGCTCTGAAACATTTACCTTGTTTTTCCTGTCTATCTTCTAGCTACATAGTTCTTTGAAAACATAACTGCATAGCATGCAGCATTGTTTTCCCCCTTGGGACTTCTGAATGCAAACTTTCTGTGGATGTGCATGCTTGCAGAGAACTATTAAGTATGGAAAGTAGACTTCCAAAAAGGTCTGAAATTATTGAGAATCCGGGGAAAAATATTTCATCATCATTTGTCCTGAGAAAACAGAGAGGTTTTCTGACTTGATTGAGGAATTTCACTACACCTGAGTAAGTCAACAGTGTGTAGGGATTTGTTGCATGCAGTGTTGGATAAATTTGGTAAGAGATGAATCCCCTTGCGTTCCAGCCGGTCCTCAAGAGATTAGAGAGGCTAGGGGCAAAGGTAGAGGCACCGCTACTAAATTGACAGTTTTAGGCTCGTCTTTGTCAGACCCTAAAACATTGGCATTATCAGTGCCAATCAATACTTTGGCACAGGTTAGTTTCTGCCCATTGGGGAGATCAAAAGTGATTTCTCCTGGGGGACATTGTGGTATTATTCCATTAATTCCTGTAAATTTCATTTTACAGCAATCAGAATTTGTATTCAGGTGCTCAGCAGTTTTACTACTGATCACCAACATCAGCGCTCATTTATCTATTAAGAAAGATACACAAACTCTTCATGTCCCTACTGAAATAGAAATAGTGGGCTCAGGATATTTGCTAGAGAGCCACTGTAGTGCTGATACTGGCCAAGGAGGGTAACTTGCTCTCTCCCTCAGGAATGCAAGTGGTTTTGTTGGATTGTTTAGTTCAATCAAGTCCCACTGCTGGACTGAAGATACAGTCCTAGCACGAGTAGGTTTGTGCCCAGCTGAATGGCCTGTTTTGTCTCGGTCTGGGTTTTGTGTTAATAATTATACTAAGGCCTAGATTTTGGGTGTAGCCATACTGTGTATACACTGGCACCATACTCCCAAAGCTAAAGCTTGGTGCCACACGCCATTTAGTTCCAAATCAAATTGTGGCTTAGGTTCTGGCCTGTGTGTGGCAGTATGGTTTTGACAGACTTGCCAGGGAAGTTCGGGTGGCTTACCAGAGGTCATTCCAGCCGATCCCATATGGCACCTGTAATTCACTAGTTCCTGGGCAAATTTGCTCCATGTAGGAATGTGAACTTGCTCTTCAGCTGGTTACACTGCTGCTGCAGCATCATGCATAACACGATTCATATGTACGCAATTTTGGGCATTTGCTACACACATTTTTAGGCTATCTGGAAGGCCGTGCATGAGAGCAGTTAATGTGGCCAGATCAATGGGAGCTAGCACTGGGGACAGCCTTAATGCACCTCTCCCATACATTGCTTGTATACAAGTTGTCTTTTGCACAGAGGCTGCCAGATCCAAAAATCCTGAGGTCTTAATGACAAGAAGTTCTCCTCTCTCCCAGGGATCTATGTGCCCTGCCCAAAAGCAGCTCAGATAGTCAGCTAGAAATACTTCAATACTAGGAGCCCCCAATATTCTTCTGCCTCTTCCTCACCCAGCAAAACTCTATCTCTGCCTGTGAGAGAAACACCTACTCTGTTTCTGATTCCTCCAGACGCCTGGAATATTTTTCATGCAATTTGGATAGCTCAGCAGGAGACCAGGGAATGGTATTGACAGTAGGGTGAGTTTCTCTGTCCTCCTCATTAGCATTTTCAGTTTTAGATGATGGTTGAACCTGCACTGGTTCAAGTGTAGGGTCAGGGTCTTCCTCTAGATTGTTTTCTTTATACCAAAAGTCTCCATCCCATGTTTTGGGATCCTTACAACACATCACCTTACAGATGTACTTGACCAAATTAAAGAGTGATCTGTGAGGAATTCGATCAAGTAATTTATCCTTTTTTTTCTTCCTGCAGCTGATTCTCCCGTATCAGAGGCAACCAGTAGTTGTTCTGAGTGTTCATTTTTATGTAAAAGAGCATCTTACTGCTCATTTTTATGTAAAAGAGCATTTACGTGTGTGTCTAACTTCCCTTCTCAAAAGCCAAAGATGTTTTAAGCACCTCATTCTCTGATTTTACAATTGTTTATTCTCCATTTGCAATCTTTTCAGGGGATGGGGATCTGTTGATTTCTTTTTGCCGCAAGATAAGTCCCCAAAACTGCACAGATAACAGTGCAGTTATCTGCCTTTTCAGTTTCCTTTTTTTTAATTAACTTTTGACTTCTACATTGCTCTATTTGCTCTACTACCTTATCCTCGTCTTTCCAAAATTTCTGGGCCCATTCTATCCCTGCCTGGGATGGTACACCTTTATGTTTCGGCAGCAGTTTATCCATGGCAATCCTGCTGACTACACCAGATCAATATTGCATGCAGTGGTAAATTTGGTAAGAGATTAATCTCTTTGAATTCTAGCCCATCCTCAGAGATTAGAGAGGCAAGGGGCAGATGGACTTATCTCTTAATATATATGCTGATTTAAATGTTTGTGGCTATAGGTCCGACACCAAATGCACAAACATCCTGTCTGCTGTTGGTCTGGTTTCATTCACAAGAAGTAGTCAGATGCATGAACAGTACGGTTTATTTACACTTGCAACATACACAGATACTTTAAGATTGTGGGTAATAAATGCACTAAGCTGCAGAATTGCTGTATAACTCCGAAATACGCAATTGGAATCACAATTGGAATCTCCCAGGGAAAACCGCTTGATATAGCCAAGCCTGCAAACCTTGCCAAAAGACGTCCCATCTGGGGAGGATGAGTGCAATAGATCCATCTGTCTATCCCTACAACTTGGTGTTGAATTTCTCGTCCCACAAATTAGGCCCAAAATAGGGATCATTTTTATACCTTGTTGTTACTATTGAACGAAATGTGGGGGTGGGACTGTGGTCAAGCCATTGTTCCTGGTGGTCAGCATTTAGAGGTGGCACAAGACATTTATGACTTCTGTGGAACTTCTGCAAGAAGCAGGTAACTGCTGTAATAAGTGTGAGAGAGGGATAAGCAGCCTTCACTGCATTACTTACTCCTCCACCATGCCATGAGAACACAGACCACTGGATCTGCACCCAGCCTCTGTGTCTATCCTTGTTACCAGATGCTTATCAGCAGCGTTGAGCTTTGCAATTTTATTTTTTAGTGTGTGTTTCCAACAGACATCATGAGAAAACAGCCAGGGAAGAAAATAGATGTGAATCCCAACAGTATTGAATGGTCTTGACGTGAGTAAGGGTCTGATTGGGACTGAGCTTGCATGCTGATGTTGTGCTGTTTGAAGGGCCATGGATGGGGTGAATGAGATGGCAGGAAGATGTGAATAGATGTTAATTTTCTTTTAGGTACTAGATAAAACCTCTGTAGTTAACTCTAGACTAGCACTTGACCTCACTGCAGAAGGTTTAAAACGGTAGCAACAAGTAGAATTCACTGTCTGGTGAGAGCTACTCTGAAGGGTGGGAGTCTATCAGAGGGCCTGCAGGAGGAGAAGGAGGGGAGCAGGGCCATGAAGAAGACAGAAAAATCAGCTACTTTATTCTTACAGCACTGCATATGATCCACCTGGTTTTGTGTGACATGCCTGTTTGTAGACATTGGTGAAACCTGAGAATGAGTTTGTTCAGCACCTCACTTGAAACCATTTGCAACTTAACTGGCAAGCAGACAAGGCATTGAAAATGGTTGATCACTCTCACCAGAATGACATTCAGAAAATAGCTTTTCTCATCCTGTTGTTCTGAGGTTATATGATGGGGAAAAACTTTAGTTCTGCATTGACTTGAAGTTGGCTATAGAACAGGTTAATCTGCCTGGTCCAGTTCATAACTCTTCTGAAGATTTTTTTTTTTTTTTTTACTTGTCAAGAAAAATAATTAACTTTTACATGCTTTCAAGAATGTTCCTGCTATTCTCAGACCAATTTTGCTGTAACACTAGTGCATGTGTAAAAGTAGCCTTACGATGCTCAAAACAGAGATGTGTGAGGCCAGTTCATGTGGCCCATTGGGTTCTTTCAGTTCTTGAGAATCAGCCATTTGGGACTAGGCAGTAGATGAACCCCTTTCCTAAATCCAAGGGCCAAGTCCCATCACTGACACAGTGAGAACAGGCATTTTCCTCACAGTTGATACTTTGTCCTTTACACTGTGGATCATTTTCCACTTCATGTGGACCTTCTGTGCTACATGAAGAGCATCAAGACTGAGCCATCAAAATCAGCTTAAAGCCCTTCAGCCCAAGATATTGCATCTGCTTTACAGAAATTACAACAAGAAAACAACATGATTGAAGAAAAAAAAATAAAATTTCAAAATTAGCATTGTAAAAACTTAATGGAAAATCTGCAGTTTTCAGACAATTACAACAGTTTGTCAGAAAGGTCCTGGAGAATTTTTCCATTTTTTTTTTCTTGAATTTATTATCGTTGCTTTGTATTTCTAAATAGCATAATTTCCCACCAAGGAAGACTTAACTTACGCTGATGTCAGCAACAGCATGCATCTGTTAGACAAGGTATACAGGGTGTCTGAAATACTGGGAGGAATGTTTGTGATAATTAGGACACAATAATAAATATGAAAGGCAACATTTACAAGGGTTTGTTCTTGTAAATTGCCTTGGAGGATGGAGATGTTTGGGTTTTCCAGGCAACAACAAAAACAACAAAGAAGAAAACTTTTCCAAGCTGCTTAGAGCAGTATTTGGAAGGAGCAATGATGAGTTTTGCATGCAAATAAAAAAAATAGCAAGCATAATCATATTTTGTATCAGAAAAAAACCCATGCTACAAGTATGGTTGTACTAGTAAGGGCAGTGTCATTGAAGGAGGTGGTGTGCCCATTACACTGTTCCACAGGCATTGGAAAAAAATGTAGCTAAATATAGATTGGGGTGGGAGAGTTGTCTCTGTTAGCTAATTATGTCATGAAGAAGACTTGATCCTATCCCATTGAACTTGTCCGGAAATACTCTCCCTAAATTACTTTTGAAGTAGCTTGTAAAAGCTAAGGAGGTGTCTTACCAAATCTGCACTTTCCTGGAGAAAGAGAGGCAAAAGTAATGCTAAGCTTGTCACCTGAGTGCTGACACAACAGCACTCATGCTGTTAAATGTTAGCACGCGGCAGGCTGCCCAAAATGCTTTATTTCTTTATTGAGCTCTTTGCCACCTCTGCGGATGTGATTAAATGGCTAATAAAGAGGAGTGTTTGCTGTCTCCTTCTCTCATAGCTGCACAATGGGAAAGATTTAGGAAAGCCAGGGGTTGCAGAGAAGCCTATAACAGAACAGTAAAAGCAGCAGTCATTCTTGGTAGATTCTTGTATATATTCAAAATATGCTCTCTTATCATTAGCACTTGAATAGAAGTGCTGTTACTGCAGGAGTTGAGTCAGGCTTAAATTAAGTCTTTAAACTTCTGGTGAAACTGAATGCAGCCCTGCCACTCATTAACATTAAGTAAACCTGTCTCTTAGGTGTGGTCCTAAAGTACTTGGTGTAACTTCTTATGAAAACACAAAACTTGTCTGCTTTCCAGTGCCCAATGTCACATATGGCTTTCTGTAGCTGACAGAAGGCAGATGCTGTTGCGCTTAGACTACAAAACTAAACAAGGATTGATTGCAGTGTGAACGATCAGTGTAAATTTTGCTTAGGGCTAGGTTATGAGAATGCTCTTTGGGATTAGCTCAAGGCTCTTCCTCAGACTTCACATGGCAAGTGGGAGGCCTATAACGAATCTAGTAGGATGTGCTTTAGTTATTTTACAGCTGCAAAAAAGGAGCTGAACCAACAAACAAGCAAGATGTCTGATGCTAGTGCTAAATTCTATGACCCTGTAATCAACCTACACCCACTGATGCAAAGCTCTAAATGACTCGACGTGTGCAGAACTCAGTCCCCTTAAATTAAGATCAAGTGGGCTGCTTAGGTTTGCCCAGAGTTACCCAGATAATGCAAATGCACTCTGCAAGTAGTTTGCAGTAGTCAGCTTCCACACCAATTAATGTAAATTAATGGGAAAATATGATAGCTCAGTCTTGATAACACTGCACAGACACAAAGAATTTTCTCAGACACTTGTAATGTGGCCAAATTGAAGTAATTTCTACCAACTGTTTCTTGGTTGAGGTGATGAATTTCTCCATGTGTGGGCAGAGAGCAGTCTGTACTCTATTTAAAATAGCTATTTAAAGTTAATTTTTATTAATAACTATTTAAAATCTCCATACAAGCATAGATGTTTCTTTGATGGACAGGGATTATTTTATTCTTTGTCTTCTTTTATATACCTGAACCTACTGTTAAGCTGAGATAAGGTGGAAAACCTGTGATTTGCATTCAGAATGGTGAATTAGAAATGCTTCCAACTGTGCTTAATTCACGAACTCTTGTCTCCTTTTAACTTCAATTAGCACACGAAGTACCCTCTTTGCTCTGTGTTGAAGCAGGTGGCTGTGGTGCTTGTGTGTGCAGCCCCAGCGGGCTATGGACAGAAAGGCTGCACCATTGTAAGATGGGATGCGAAAGAATTACCAGTACTGCTTGGAGCTAATGGGAAACTCTGGGCCATTTCTTTCGATCTCAAAAGCGGCCTTTATACACTAACAAACTGTCCACTGAGAGCCTGTGCTGGTTGAACTGGGTTTGGCATACCAGCAGCAGACTCCAGAGAGGTCCATCTCCACCTGTAGCACTGCTGATTTCTGAAGCAAAAGAGCAAGAGAGTGAGGAGATGATGTGTGTACATATAAGAGAGCTGTGTATAAGCCGATTGTGGATGCTCCATTTAAAGGGGCAGACTAAGGACTAGCTTGTTTGAAAAGTCAGGTAGGAAGGCCAGGAACTTAGTTTTGTCCCTGCTGAAGCTGGGACAAAACAGCCACTGAGAGATTTGGAAGGGGAAATGGAACAAGAGGAAATGAAAATGGAGACATACTCAAAAGCACATATTCATGTCATATGTGTATCTTGGATTGATGAAAATATTATTGCTTCTACTTAGCTGAACTAGTGTTTACTGGTTCACAGTGAAACATTTAAGGGCTAGTGCCTCAGACATAAAACTCATCGCTGTGGTGTGCAAAAAAGGTAAAAGCCAACTAATGTTGCTGTTGTGATCACAAAGAATTAATGGCCAAACTAACAAATGCAAGGGCACATGTGCGAAGTTAGTAGTGCAACCAATCTCTTTCCTAAAATGGTCTAGAACTTAAATACTATGAAGAAAACTCGGAACTTGCACTAAACTGGTCTAGTTGTAAGGAAATTCTAGCACATTTACCATAATCAGTTTTTGTTTTGTTTATCTTGATGCTGATAATCACACCGCTGTTAAAGCAAGGACAGTATTATATCTGTATGGATGAAATTTAGCAGTAGCCTCAAGTGGAATAAAGTATCACTTCCGTGGCAAGTCAGAATGTGTTGATGAGATGTGGCTGATCTAATTTAAACTTGAGTCTTCTTATGTAGTTAACAGGCTTTCCCCTCATATCAGAAAATGCCCTATTCAGTCTATCCACATCTACTTCCATGCTCTTTTTCTGTAGTTTATATCCAGAGTTTGGATAGTGTAGAAATTGCAAATGGGCCTCTGCTAAATTCTCTTTCTCTTTGTTCCTCGTCGTCTCTCTCTCGTTCTCTCTCCCAGACTGATAGTGCAATCCACAGTCAGTAGTAGCTTGTAATGTTTTCCCTTTCTGTGGTTTGGAAATTCCCCTTGAAGAGATGTTCTGGAAAAACCACAATCAGGAAGGAACCTGGAAAGAGTACTTAAGCAGAGTGTATGCTCATGGGGGTAGCAGATGCTGCAAGCTACAGTGCAGATGACCTTTGCATCTAGTGATCCATCTGAAGTTGTAGGATGGAACTGATCTATTTAGGGAGACTCAAATAGGCTCTCAGAGGGAGAAAAATCTCAGGAACACTCCACAAGTCAAAACTGATGGACTTTCCAATCTCCTGCCTGTGAGTTATTCCAAATGGAATGCAAATTCATAAGATTGCAGTTGTTCAGATCTGTTGTTTTTTTTTTTTCTTATACAGTTATTCCAGGTCCTTCATACTACAGATGAAACTGAGCCATCTGAGAGTGTCTGCTCAAAGTGAACACATTCATGAATTTTTAAAAAATGTACTGGTCGCTAATGCAGGAACTCAATGTTTCCACAATTTGGCTTCTTAAGATAAATAAAGCTTGAAAAAAAAAATTGAAAATCTAATTTATAGTGTGTGTGGAATATACCAGGAATGCCATTGGAAGCTGAATCTAAAACTGTCTAACATTCCAGATTATATCTTGGGAAAATGATTTTCCTGTACTCTGGGTGTAGGGAAATGCTAGTATCTTAAGGTACTCTTGTGGAAACTGTGAATCTTCAATTACACCCTTACTCAAAGTCTAATAGTTGGATCTAGCTTGCAATAGGTGCTCAGAAAAATGTCAATGATTCCTATTGAACTGATGAATTTTCTTGAGATAGTGGTTATTGAAACCATAAATAACATAATAGCAATAAACTGTACTGTTAGGGAGTTGTGATTGTGTGGTTGGGTCTTAGTGCATGAAAAGGTCAGCAGGAACAACTTCAAATCCTTTCTTGCCTTGTGAATCTTGTTGTCTGTCTCTAGCTGTAGAGTAGTTTCTACATCTGCATTTCTGCAACACGTTGTGCCAAGTCCTGTGCACTCTGCTTATGTGAGTCATCACACTGACCTCAGCTGGATGGCTCCTGTGAATAAAATTAACATCATTTGGCCCACTACCAGCACAAAACCTAATAGCTAATCACTGTACCTGGACTTGAGTTTCCTTTATATGTTGTTCAGATCTGTTGCAGCTGCCGAACACAGAGTATCTGAGATCCATATATGTGGTTACTTGAAGGCTAAGAACAAGGCAGTCCTGAGGGCTGTTGTACCACAATGGTTATCCCAGAAAATGTTCCATGTTATGCAAAGGCCAAAGATTCCATGACTTCTGTTGTGGGCTCTGTTTCAAAATATGTTTTCTATTTCGAGAAGACTATGTTTCCTAAGAAAGCTTTTAGTGACACGTTTATTCATGTTGGTCAAATGAAAGTCACATGGCACACCTCCCTTTCTGCTGTGGCAAGCCACACAATGTTTGATATAATCCCACTATCTTGTGGGAAAAAAGCCCAGCTGAATATCAGATGTGCCTGGCTTGCATGTCAGTGAAACAGAAGACACGTTACACAAGTCACCACATTTTTCAAACTCTATTTTTATTTTTTAACAACCCTCCCTTCAACTTTTCCCACTCTGTGTTCTTAGGCATAGGGTGAATCCAGGGCTTTTCCTGAGGCAGTTTTATGAAAAGAAGGCATAAGCAACAGGAAAGATAACAATGCTGTGACTTTTTGCAAGGGGGTTCCCGTGTTTCTGGGGTTAGGTGTACTGACTGGTTAGCCGATTTTATACTCTGGGGATACATGAATGTGATTTCTGTAAGGAACCATTCAACCATTCCCTCCAATACAGGAAAGTCAAAACTCAAGTGAAATGCCACAGCTCCAAATAAAATGTTGAAGAAACCAGAATATTTATTTGCTTTTAAAAATAAGTGTAAGAATCGGAGTTATCCACTGCCTCTAAAATCAGAGAATTTTAAGACCTTCAGGTAATGACTTAGTAGGGCTATCCAGCTTTGTTCCCCACTTTATTCCTACTAGCAAGAGAATAAGATCTTTTTTGTGTGCATTTTTTTTATGTGCATATTTAACTAATTTAATGTATTCTCCATAAAATTAGATATTCAAGTATCCCATTCATGGTGGCTGAAGAGAAGGCAACCAAGTGGTGCTGACATGAAAATAAGTGTTGAATTAGTAAAACTGACCAGTGAATGTAAAGCAAGAATACCCCAGAACAAGGGCTAGTTCAAATGACTAAAATGTAGCATGGGAATAAGACATGTCAAGCATGTGAAGCATAAGGTCAGGGAAGAAGTTCATATACGTAGAGGACACTGACGCTTGTGCTGAAGAGGCAGAGAATGGCCATAGCCCCTACCACCTGAAGTGTTCCACTGGTGACCGTATTGGAGGAATGGCAGGAATTCACAGGCATTCACAGAAGGGGCTGTATGACCTGGTCAGGCAGAAGTGACACTTGTAGATGTAGCAGTTTTGGCCACCCCAGAAATATGCATCTTACTCTTTCTTATTTCAAAACAAATTACATCTTAATTCAATCTCTGTGTATCTACAGGTAAGCCCCTTTGAGTCTTGGGACATCACATATTATTTTAGTGCAGAATTTGTCCAGTGAGGTTTATTTCTAGAATATCTATTTCAGACTTTTAAGATTTTACTGCCTCATTTGCAACAGACATTGAAGTCTGATGCCAGCAGGTAAAAGTGCTGGCAACATATAGGAGGAGCTGTACTTCATGGAGCACGGGAATGGATGAGGAGCTGACAGAGAGCTTCTGGGTCGGGGTTAAAGGAAAGGCAGGAAAAGGTGATATCACAGTGGGGGTCTGCTACAGGCCACCTGACCAGGAAGAACAAGAGAATGGTTCACAGATTCATAGAATGGTTAAGGTTGGAAGGGACCTTGAAGATCATCTAGTTCCAATACCCCTGCCACAGGCAAGGCCCCTGCCCACTAGACCACGTTTCTCAAGACCAGATTGGATGGGGCCTTGAACACTTCCAGGGAGGGGACATGAGACCCTCTATGGACTGGAGTGGCTTCATGTTCACAAGCCCTGGTCCTCGTGGGGGATTTCAATCAGCCAGACATCTGTTGGAAGGATGGTACAGTAGGGAACTGGCAATCCAGGAGGTTCTTGGAATGTGTCAATGACAACTTCCTTCTTCAAGCAGTAGAGAAACCAATGAGAAGAGGTGTTATGCTGGACCCTGTCTCACCAACAAGAATGATCTTGTGGATAATGTGAAGCTCAAGAGTAGCCTTGGCTGCAGTGACCACAAAATAGTGGAATTCATGATCTTCTGGGCATCAAGGAGGGTGTGCAGCCAGCTCACCACCCTGGACTTCAGGAGATCAGACTTTGATCTCTTCAGGACTCTGCTTGGTGGAGTACCATGGGATGTTGCCCTGAAGGGGAGAGAGGCCCAGGAAAGCTGGTCAGTATTCAAGGACCACTTCCTCCAAGGACAGGAGCGATGTATCCCCAAAGAGACGAAGGCAGGCAAGAATTCCAGGGGGTCTGCAGGGATAAACAAGGAGCTCCTGGATACACTTAAAGGCAAAAAGAGAATCTACAGAGGGTGGAAGCAAGTGCAGGTAGACTGGGAGGAGTACAGTGGAGTTGTCCAAGCAGCCAGGGATCAGGTTAGGAAAGCTAAAGCACAGATAGAACTAAATCTGTTTCCTGACGACACCAAGCTGTGTGATGTGGTCAACACGCTCGAGGGAAGGGATGCCATCCAGAGGGACCTGGACAGGCTGGAGAGGTGAGCATGGCCGTGCCAACCTCATGAAGTTCAAGAAGGTCAAGTACAAGGTCCTGCACCCAGGGCAGGGCAATCCCAAGCACAAACACAGGCTAGGTGATGAATGGATTGAGAGCAGCCCTGCAGAGAAGGACTTGGGATTGCTGACTGATGAAGCGCTTCACACGAGCCAGCAACNGGACTTGGGATTGCTGACTGATGAAGCGCTTCACACGAGCCAGCAACGTGCGCTGGCAGCCAACCTTATCCTGGACTGCATCAAGAGAACTGAGGCCAGAAGGTCAAGGGAGGTGATTCTGTCCCTTTGCTCTGCTGTGATGAGACCCCACCTGGAGTACTGCATCCAGTCCTGGAACCCCCAACACAAGGAGGACATGGCAGTGTTGGAGAGGGTCCAGAGGAGGGCCACGAAGATGATCAGAGGACTGGAGCACCTCTCCTATGACAATAGGCTGAAGGAGTTGGATCTGTTCAGCCTGGAGAAGAGAAGACTCTGGGGAGACCTTATAGCGGCCTTCCAGTACCTGAAGGGGCCTACTGGAAAGCTGGAGAGGAACTTTTTATAAGGCCATATGGGGATAGGACAAAGACAATGGTTTTAAACTAGAGCATATAGATTTAGATTAGACATTAGAAAGAAGTTCTTTACTCTGTGGGTGGTGAGACACTGGAATAGGTTGCCCGGAGAAGCTGTGGACGCCTCATCCCTGGATGTGTTTAAGACCAGGCTGGATGAGGCTCTGAGCAACCAGATCTAGTGGGAGATGTCCCTGCCCATGGCAGGGGAGTTGGAACTAGATGATCTTTAAGATCCCTTCCAACTCAAGCCATTCTATGAAAACTGCATTGGTTTCACTCAGTGCAACGGTTATTTGCAGTTAGCGAAGGAAAAAAAGCTGTGCCATCCTGTTGCTGGGAGCTTCAGAAAAGTCAGATACAGACAGAGAAACAGGAGAAAGACAAATAAGCCATATTATCAGAATACTGAGATTCTGGTTCGGAATCAAGTCTGTTTTGTTTTCTTATTCATACCATGCCTGAAACTCACAGGTTTTCACAAAACCAAATAAATTAAGTGAACTTAAATACAGCTGGTCATCCATCTAGGTATCATTGGATACATTTCAATGCAATTTATTATTAAAAAGTGAAGAATGTTTTATTTGATAGAAAGCAGGCAGAAAGATTGAATTAACATAATAAATAAAAGAACTGTGCTTTCTCTTAGCAATGGTATTAGGCTACTTCACCCTGGATGTCGCTGATGCAGAGCATGATGTTCCCTGTCTGAGCGTGCCCTGAGCAAGGAGCATGGAAAATCACTGCTTCATAAATGCCACTTCTGGTGAGCAGAGGGCTGGAATAGGCTATTTTGTACTGTCTTGAAATAAGCTGTCCTACAAATGACCTTTGAGCCTGGAGTTTTGGTGGGAACTGCTGCCTCCCTGACTGAGGATGGGATATCAAGAGTGGCCAGGTGACTACTGACATTTAAAAATGTTTTGTTGGCATGTTATACCTGCTTAAGCCATAAATCTTAGCTGATTATGTAAAGCAATTAGAAATCACTTTTATTTATGGTATTACAGAATCACAGAATTGTAGTATTCTTGCTTTCTTGTCCTCCAGTCTGTGCAGACCACAGTAATTTTACTAGTCAGTACCAGTACAGTATGCAGTTTTCTTTTTCTGTGAGAAGGAGGTGCTAGCACCCTTACAAAGACCCTTGAACAGCCGTGGGCTTGTGCTTTCAGGACTGTTTTGGTGGGTTTATTTCTCCGCCTCCCTCCCATCCCCTCCAGCCCCTTCTTTATTTTTCCTTCATTGAGATTGGAAGAAGAGGGCACTGTACTGCAAAACTAAGCTATGGGCAGCTTGTTTTTCTGTTGAGCTTCATAGAGGTAGAAGTGAGCTGATACAGACTAGCTGTAATATTTGAAATATAGTAGTGAGCAGAAAGTTACTTTCAAGTGTGAACGGGTCGCTTGATCACAAAGCCAGGACATCTCTTAGTGATCTTAACTTCCTAACACAGTGCTTGTGCAGTTACTAGAGAGAGGAAACAAGGTGCACTCACAGGAAGAGTTACCCAGATAAGAGGAGCTTTATTATTTTTCGAACTGGAAAGCTGCACTGGTGCAAAAATCGAGTGGAAAAGATGTTTTATAGTTGGAAACATATCCAAAACCAGATTACCCAGTGGCTCCAAGAAGGCAGATCTGCTGGTCCAGTCTAGTTAATTCGGGAATTTCTTCTTTTCTTTTTTTTCCATTTTTTTTTTCTTCACCCCTGCACACTTCATCAATTTCTAACATGAAAACCAAACCATTTCCTTATTTTCATCATTTAATTTGGAACTGGAGGGAACTTCTCTCTGTGTCCTCAGAATGATGAGGTCAGAAAGCTCATTTATCAAAGCTCTGCAATGAACAAAGCTAGAGCAGAGCAGTGCAGGCACAATTAACAAGGAAAAAATGGAGCTTGTGGCTTGATGTTGATGGATACAGAATGTGCCACAAAAGAAAAAAAGCTTTGAGAATGCTTTGAACATAAAATCAGTCTCATGGGATCAACAATCCCATGCCAGAGAGTAAATTTGGGATAAGATGGATAATCTCCACCTATCACAATGACTAGCAGCAATACTGCCACAGCCGTGCAGGATCTATGTACTTCCTCAACACATTTTGATTTGTTTGGGGAGGGAAGAGCCAATTTATTTGTTTATTTTCCCTAGGAATGCTCCAGTTGGATTGAGCATTATTGTTATTGCTAGTTTTACAATGGGAGAAGTGTGTGACGCACAGGCATTTGTCCATAGTGAAGTGGCACATATTAGTCTGAGCTATCATCAACTTCTCCCCATAGAAGACCCCAAAGTTGAGGTAGATGTGGTTAGACAGGCTTTGTTTGTATATACGGTCACAAACCTACTGTAGGTTGTCATAGAATCATTTTGGTTGGAAAGACCCTTATCGCTTGTTTCTTGGGAGAACAGACCAATCCCACCTCTCCACAACCTCTTTTCAGGTAGTTATAGAGAGCAATAAGGTCTCCACCAACCCTCTTTTTTTCAGAAAACAATTTTCAGACAACTCAGTTGTTTTTCATACAACTAAGCTCGGTATTATGAGCAGGATGGCCGTCTTTTCACCCTTACCTGCCTTAGGAAAAGTAAAACCAAATTCCTTTTGACTACTTCTTTCAAAAACACTTCATAAAGGATCCAGGGAAACAAACTTTAAAAAGTGTGTTTTTTGCCTGGATAAGTGTTTCTTTTACCATATTCACTTTCTTTTTTTTTTCTGTTGACTTAGATATCTTTAATACTCAACTCCTTCAAAAATGTGCTTACATATTCCTAACTCTATGGTAAAATGGTGGACTAACCAGGTACAGAGGTTCAGCACATATAGTGGAAATTGTGTTGGATAAGAATAAACAAAACTTGTCTCCTGAATTACAGGATAGAAATAGGAACATGCAGAACAGAACTAGAGAGCAGGTTGTCAGTCTTGTTCAGTGGCAGTCCTCACAAGATCACGGCAGTTTCCTAGAAAGCCCTCTGAGGCTTCTGCTTTTTAAAAATTGGTGGACAGATTTAAAGCAAGAGAAAGGAAATGGATCTCAGTGCTGGATTTATATGAAATACAGGTGAATAGGTTAAATATATGGCTGTTTCTTGAATGTGAAAGATAAGGAATTCAATTACCTTACACTGCCTTATTATTTGTGTCTTATTTTATATGGATAACCTGCCTCGGTTAAATCAACAAAACCAACACGGTTTAGTGAACCTCTTTATGGATAAAAACATTTCATTATTGTGCAAGATGACTGAGGGTTGAAGTGTATGTGTAGACCATCAGAAGTGATTGTGTTACTGTCTCTTCGTGAGTTACTACTACTCAGCACATCTATTTGACTCTGTACCTATTCTTCAGCTAATGAGAAAACAAACCAATATTAATTGATTCATATTCGTAGTGTCTTAGATCAACAAATTTAACTCTGAAATTTCAGTGGACTAAAGATGTGCAACATAAAGCAATAACATGATCCGCCATGGAACTTTTAATGCTTCTGAATGCTTATGAAATAGGATCATTTTTCAAGACAAATTATTAGTCATCTGGAAGATAAATTGTTCACAGCATTAAAAAAAAAAAATCAGCTTCTTTAAATACCACAATCATTAAAATGTTTGTACTACATTTGTTGGTTTATGTGTATGTTTACAGATTACATGGTGGTACAAGTCATCTGTGTTAATACCAAACTTGAATTCTGAAAGGTGTCTATGCAAGGCTTGCCAATTCATTAAAGTCCAGAAATTTTCGTGGTGGCCTTAATGATGCAACTGTATTCCTGCTTTTTTTTTTTTTTTTCTTAAATGCCTTGAAGTTTTTCATCTACTGTAAATATTTGTGAAACACAAGCTTGTTTTTTAAAGTATCTATTCTTAGCTCACTTGGCAATTGCAAATCTGACAATGTTTTCTTTTGCCATGTCTCTTCTTTTCCAATTCCCACCAACAATTCCTTAAAATTTTCATAATGATTTTCCTAGTGTTTATTTATGGTTTTTGAGAATCAATTTGAACCGTATGTTTCAGTGAGGTTATGTGACGGTATTCTCTTCCTTTATACAAAACCACAGTTTTCAATTTCAGCACATTTCCACAACTAATGTTTTGCTTAAATCTGCAATCCCCCCCCGCCATATTCTAATAGCTCTATTATGAGGAATATTTGGAAAACCTAAGTCAGGAAGACAGGATGGGGGAGAAAAGGAGAGGAAAAAAAAACGGGATATTGTCTGTCTAATCACAGCTATGGTGCGAGCCATGAAATGTGAAGTCTTTAATTTTTAGTTTGCTTGCCTCTGTCTTGCGAAGAAGACTGCCTCTGGAGGAAGAAGATAATTTCCATTCATGTCAGCTTTCATTTCTCTGTAAAGAGGTAGCAGATGTGTTTTAGATTTTGTGGGATCACGTATTTTGCTTTGGTGATATACATATCTCTGCTATGAGACTTAGGTTAGGCCACCAGGTTTCCTTTGCTTCAGACCCTTGGGTGGGCATGAAACCACAATGTGTAACTTAAACCAAAAGATATTATGCAGTAAACTGCCCAGTTACCTACTTAGTTTTTACTTAGATTATTTCATGACTAGAATAGTATAACATAGGACTTCAGAAAGGATGAGAGGATTAGAGGAAAGGTGAGCGGCATAGAAAGGGAATGGGAGCCACAGGTTGGGTTTTCTGTTTTGTAGTCCATGTGCAAAGGAAAGGGCTAAAGATTGCTTATCTTAAAGGCTGGTATTCAATGACTGGAAGGTATTCAGAAGTGTTGTATTCTCAACATGATCCTGAAACAAATGAATTAGCTGAAATTCCTTAGGGAAATTATGATAATTTGATTACCATTTAGTGGTCGGTTGGGTTTTGGTTGTTTTTTTTTAAGTTGTTGGTTTCTGGAATCGGTAAACCTTGTCAAGTTCAAAATACTGCAACCTCCTCAGGTGCTTAGATTCCTAGAATAAACTTTAATCTTTTTCTTAATGTTTATGACTCCCTTTTCAATCATTTGAAATTGTACTGTTGGGTCTTCCCTCAATTAATATTTTTTTTTTCTAAGTAAGAGGAACTACTAAGTTGAGTTTAAAGACTTGAGGCCCTTTCCCAATAATAAACATGGCATTTTCTGCATGACTATGTGATTTACTGATTGTTCTAGCTCTAAAACATGTAAATAAATCGTATATCGAGAAACACTGGTGTCTCTTCTCAATGAAAGCACTGTTCCTCATCAAGCAAGTCACATTTACTTATTTACTGTGTACGTGTCACTGCAGCTGAATGGTTCTGAGTACATGAAGAAAGCATCTTGCACTTTGGTCAATAAACAGTATAGTTATCTTCATGATAAAGCCCCACATTAATTCCTTACTCCAACTGTTGGTGAAAGGAGGACTAACCCAGAACGAAAACCCCACATGTCAGGGAAGCAGGGATGCAATACAGAACTGACAAGTCTTGCTTCCATATGGGAATTACCATGTCTTTAGGTGAGAAGACTCTGTTCATTTTGTGGATATCTAGTTAGTGCACACCTCCTGCCTTGCAGGTGAGGCTGTGATGATGGAGACAGACTTGATATGCATAAAATGTCAGGTGTGGCCATGTATTTGCCTAGTTGCAAGTGAGCTCAGGGTGGAGATGGAAATGAAGATGTAGCCATGGTCTTCCAGAATAGCTCAGAAATGTCTAGTTTGTATTTTCCTCCCACTTAAAACCTCCTATTGACTCGTGAAACATGGGCAGTTTTTGACTCCAAAGACAGTTGTCACAAGGTAAAAAGTAGGACCTGAATATCGACACTGATAGCAGATGTGACAGCCCTTTTTTGATTAGCTTTTTGTCTTTAACTATTTGGTGAACTGTCACTTCTTTGGAAATAAATGGGTAGTAGTATCTGGGGTTTTTTTGCTTAGAGTTATTCAAATAAAAGAATAAACATCCTTTAATGCATCAATCGTTTGTAATTACTTACTGTCTTCCTTTCATGTGGCACACTAGGTGCTTGAATCAATGAAGTACAGGCATTGTGAGCACATATTAAGGCAGAAGAACAATGCCTTACAGGTACCTTTGACACAGTAGAACTATAATATTCAGAAGTAGTGGAGTACTAGTGAGCATATTGATGACATATCGTATATCTGATGTTAGAAAATAATGAACCACACCATTTGGAGCAACAGCCAAACTCCAGTTCTGGAAATAAATGCAAGTGATTCACTATCTCAACTTTCCATGGCTTCTAACTCTTGAAGAGGCTATTTTCTTACAGAAAACTCTTCATGGTGACCAAATCATCATCAATGTACAGTCTTGTCCTAGGTGCAAGTTTCAGACTTCCTGAGTGTGAGCTCATCTAATGTAACCTTAATGATATATTGGCCGCAAGAGGTTTGTGTGCACTTGTGGGTTTTTTCTGTTTTGGTTGTTTTGGTTTTGTTTCCCCCCTCCCCTCTGTAATTTCCTGGAAGTGTCTTGTGTGGTAAATTTCTTAATAGAATTCAGAAAATATGTATAAAATTTCTTATTAAAATACTGCTGGAGACCTATAACTGCCCCAGGCATAATGCAAACATACAGATGTATTAGCAATCAGCCAGGAAGCAATAACTTGCTACACTTGGAATGCACAAATAGACTGAGATCAGGTGTTCAAAGTGTTGGCTGCTGTGTACCACTCAAATTTCTGGCTGTACCTGACCAAATTTGTTCTGAAGGCTTACTAGTAAATGCAGGACTGGGACTTTTTGTCCATATTCACATTGAAGCTCATACTGTAAATCATTGTGTGAGTAGTGCTGTTCTGTTATTTGAGACAAAGGGGGATTTTATCAGAATGCTCTTTGTATTGGCGAGGTTTCTCTCAAAGCTTGTGACTTATCCTGGCTTTTTTGTTTTGTTTTGATTTAGTTTGAGTTAATTACTTTCACTCCAGCGATGGTAAGCCAGTGTTGCTCATCATTTCTCCTCTACAGATAGAGGACTGATAATAGGCAACTTAAGTTTTCTTTGTGCACAGTGGTGCAGCCAAAAGATCAGATATTTTAGTAGCTCAGAGGAATGAAGAGAGAGGATATATGAGTGACATTTTGCTTTGCTTAGTGTGACTACCAAGTATTTACTGAAGTTAGGTTTTATCTGCTGTGATACTATTGCAATCAGGAACAGGAACTGAACTTGTCTTATACTTAGCTTGTTAATATCTATAAAGCTGTCAGGCCAATAATTATTTTCAGCAACAGTGTGTTCTGGTGAAAACAGACAATGAGATACTAGATACTGTATTAGATTATAGCATGCAGAACATGTCTCATTTCACTGCCATTTCAAGTTGTTTATCTTAAACACTAGATCGGCACTTTCTAAGCCTGGGAAACAAACATTATCATTTTTTTTTTATTTTTTTTTTTTACTTTTTTTTTTTTAAAATGTGATATCCTTTCACAGTTTTATTATATAATTAAAAGCATGGAAGCTATAGCAAGAAGAGTTTGAGATAAAATGTCTAGCCTTGCAAAAGTATTAGACATAAGACACTTCTGTTGGTCATTTGATTACCTTACCTTAAATTATTGAGGTCCTAGACCCATTGTAAAAAGGTGAGAATTCTCTCTTTCCCTTCTCTCCCACTCCTGCCAAAAAAAGAGACGTCTTGCTGAAATACCACTCACAGCAGGAGTTCAGACGTACTCTCTGTGTGTAAATCCTTCATATTCATCTATGTATTGGGAAATGCAAGGCTGGAGCATAAAATTTTTTAGTTCAGGCCAAGCACGCACAACACCATAGAAGATTACATATTCAGGTGTGGAATCTGCAATAAAGGAGGAAACAAACGCACAAGTAAAACCACATGAGATCAGGCTGCCTGTGCTCCAAGGCTGGCAGAAACATATCTGCATCAACCAACCAAGGTACCTTTTAAGTAGTGGGCTGCCATCCAGTTAAAGACGTAACCCTGTTCTGCATCAACCCTGTCCTACTTTTATGGGATAGAAAATTGTAAGACAATTCTCAAGTTCATGACAGAAATGCGTCATAGTTGAGAAATGGTGTGTTTTAAAGTAAAGTTATTTGAATTCCACTCAAGTGCACAACATCGGCCCTTTTCTCATCTCAGGTGGTAGGAATGTGTTTTGATTTTGGTCTTGTTAAGCACCAAACACCTTTCTTGCAGTTGCTGCCATAGGCTCATGAATTGGGTGCATGACAAGCAAGTAACTCGGACAGCTCTACTTGCCAGTTCAATGAGGTGGATGTGGTATGTGCTCTGGAGGACTTGTTAAAGGGTGGTGCAGGCCCCCCACTAGGGTGAAGTGGAAGGTCTGCAGGACTGGATATGCTCCTGTGAACAGAGGTCATGGTCATCCTGCGGACTCTGCAGAAATGATGGCTGGTGAGCGGTTCTCTAGATAATTTTGGTTTTGCATAAATATTCATTCTCCCATCTTTGTTTAACCATGCTACTTTAACCCTCTGAAAAAAAAGATCCATTTAGAAGCTTTTAATTATACTCTACATACTTGATTTGCATAAAATAAATATTCTTCCATCAGTTTTACCTCCTGATGAAAGCTATTCGGTTATAGCTCATTAGTGTAGGTACAGCATGACAGTGAATTCATTTTGTAGATATGTGAGTGCATGTAAACAACATTATCTGTAATAAATTAAAAAAAAAAATAAATTTCATCAGTGTGTCCTGTTGTGGTGAAAAACTTTCTGAGCAGTGTGAAGAAAGATCTTACTATGACCATAAAGGATTGTGTCTTATATCAGACCCTCCCAGAGCGTTTCCTCTCGTGAATTGCTCTCCAGATCTAGCAATGTTTCTTGCTGACTGCCTCTTTCATTCCTGCTTGACAATGGTGACTGAAGGACTGCAGCTTCACTAAGCAGAGGGAACTACCCCACTTGAGCACAGTAAATTTAAATCATGTACTTCATATATATTTTTCCTTCTAGCAGTTTTAGGTTGGCTTATGTTTTGATGAAGTTATGTGTATTTTGAGAAAGCACGAAGATAGATTTCAGTTACCTAGAGAAACTACTGTAAGCAAGCATATGTTTGAATGGAAGGTCTTTGAAGGTGATACTTATTTCTATATTATTACAGCTTTATAGACCTAAGTGAAATGAATAAATAGTGATATAATGGTGATGTAGAATGGGTAATGCTCAGCCTATTTCTGTGATTGCCACACACAGAGGAGGATAATAGGGGCAGAAGAGTAGCGATGTCAATAGATGTTTTCTTAATTAAGAAATGAGACATTAGGCTATGTGGCTTTGATAAGTGTCCTCTTTAATGCTCGTATGATACTGTTTTCATCTATGATCTAACTACCTGACTTTTAAATATCAAAAATTGCATTCATTCTCAAGACAAGTGATGAGCACAGACTTTCAGGGCATTTATATGTGCACATCTTGACTACACTGTTCTCTGGAAACAGGAGGGCAGAAAAGGAAACAGTTACAGAATGGGTCCTGGAAAGGCTGGGTGCTCACCTCATACGAGACAGTCCTTTTTAATGGGAAACATTGCTTGTGCTGTTTTGGACTGTTACTAGAAACATGGGAGTCTGATGAGTGGGTTTGTCCATACCCGTTTAAAGTCATGAGGCGTTGAGGGGAGAGGGATATTTTGGGGTTGTGGGTTCTTTTTTTGGATGGTTGTTTTTAGTTTGGGTTGGTTTTTTTTCGGTTTGGTTTGTTTTGGAGGGTGGATGGGTGGGGTTTTTGTTGATGGTGGCTGGTTAGGATTTTTCAGTTTTGAAGTTTCTAGGTTGATCTTTGCTCTGGAGAAACAGTGTGTGAGGCTTTCAATTACTGGAAAATACTGTGTCTTTCCAGTCTATCCTATTGAAAAGAGCAGATGTGAATCTTGTCTGTTTTCTGTCCATTAGGAAATAAGGCTCTTGAGACTGGATTGCTGTGAAGTAGGTATTTCAAGCACGGAAAGTGTGAGCTGTGTACGTTTTTGCATACTAATATGTGAGCTCATATATTGTCTCCGTCATTTCTGTGGGCAGGAATTTGATAATATACTGAAGCCCTCTTTCATCATTGTACAAAGCTAATTTTTGTTTTCTTCTATGGTTGCAAAATAATCCTTCTCAGTTATGCTTTATGATTTACCTTAGCCAGCAGCAAAGCACACACAAACCCCAGTTTTTAGAACCTATAACTTGAGTGTTGCAGCTGTTACAGGGTGTGCTGGTCACTCTTTCAAGCAAAAAAACCCCATAGCTGTGAAGCTAAATAAATTGTTTGTGGGATGTACTCAAATGTATAGACTGTAACCACTTGTAGCACAGTGTGTGGCTAATTGCTCAGAGCAAGTTACAAACCATCACAAGTAATAAAAGTCACATTTTGCTGCAATTCAGACCTCTGTAACTTGACCTTATTTCTCAGGCCTGCAGTGCTTTTGACTTTTGTATCTCCATTTAGCCATCAAGATGAGAAGAAATACTTGGATTGGATCATCCAGTTAAGATATAGGAGAGTGTGAACATTATTATAAGCTTGGTCTTTTTTAGTGGAGAAGAAAAATGAAGTAAGGGGTAATGTGGTGTGTGTACGCTACAGAGATGTCTTTGTTGATAGAAGGTAGCCAATAACAAGGTTCAAGTCAGTGGAACTGACTTGAAAAAAAGATTCACAGGAACATGCTACAATTTCTTCTCAATGCCACAAGCACAATTTGTTCACTATTCTGAAACGATGTCAAGACTGTGTAGAAGGGCCACTTGCTTTACCCCTGTCACTCCTGCAGCTGTCTACGTGGACTCAACGCCCAAATGGCTTGAACTTAATGATGACTTGAATTCAAAAGAAAGATGCACCTTTATGTTGTTTGGCAACTCCTGAAGAATCCTGCAGTCATCAGAGATCTGAACCGGGTAGTTGTTTTCCACTGACTCCGCCATTTGAATTCCCAAGCAGAGCCTGGGAACCAAATAACCAATTGAAGCTGGTTTTTATGTCTAACACCCGATGTGTATGTCGTGCATTTTCCTCTAGGGTAATGACTGCTTCTTATTTAGTGCTTAGGAGTGGATAATTAATTAACAGGGGTGAGAATGTGCGAGCTTGACTAGACATTCAGAAATCACATAAGTGATTCCTGGGTTTGAATAACATTTTTTTTAGTGTCATAAAACAGCCTTGAACTGGAAAAGTTCTATTGTCAAAAGTATGTGCTAAAAGTTTTATGTGTATGCTGTAATTTATTTTTATTACAAATACTGCTTCTCTTACTCTGTTAAGAAGGATGTTGAATCTCTACCAGTAAAATAGAATAAAATCTTTGGCATAGTTATTGTCAGCACTTTTTTTGTGTAGCTTTGGTGTTGGTTTTTTTCACTAGCTGTCTTAGTTTAGGTGCCTGAAGGTAGGTACATGATAGGTTTTAAGTGTCTTTTGTGAAGCATGTGACTATTTAGCCAAGTGGACAGGACCGTCAGTTTGCATGATAATATTCTCTTTGTACTTACAAGAGGTTAAAGATGGTTATATTTAAAATGTGTGTACTAGAGCATTTACTGTTCACTGGCAGAATTGTCTTCTTAATTTATACATAAAGTACATTATGACTGAACAACTTCTTATTTTATCTGGTGGAATGTTTTGGTGATGTTTAACTTCAAAGCTATGGTATTGGAAGTCAACGAAGGGTCTTTCTGTGGGAGCAAGGCTCTTTATCCTGAGCGTATTCAGAAGCTACTGATAATTGCTAATTAATAACTGAGACTCAGGAAGTCATAAGTCTGTGGCTGAAGACTAGAGTTCCACCAGAATGCTGTGAATGTTGGTTTTAGTTAATTAAGCGTAGTAAAATCTCGGTTTTAAACCTCATTGTACTTGCACGATCATGTTTCATTGTTGCACTCTCCAAACATTCTCCAGAGAGCTATATACTGAGAGCTTGTCTGTGACACTTTTCTGGCTGTGTATTTCCACACAGGCTGCTTGAGCATGTATAAAAAGCCAGGGTGAACTTGAAGGGCAGTAGGTCAAGCACCGCCGGTCATGGACTTCTGATGCGAGAGTGCTCTCTGGGCTTGGCAGTTCATGTGTCAGGTTCCAAAAGGATCTGTTGCAGATGTTGCAATGGTGTTTATAACATAATATTTCTTCCCAACACAGTCAGATCACTGAAAGTGACCATCAGTAAGTGCGTGTGTGGGGAACACTTACATGTGTGATTTCATGAGGGAGGCAAGTCAACCATCACATGCTGGAGGAACTTGGCCAAGTAATATACATAAAA
This sequence comes from Baryphthengus martii, assembly GCA_013396935.1. Lineage (NCBI taxonomy): Eukaryota > Metazoa > Chordata > Aves > Coraciiformes > Momotidae > Baryphthengus > Baryphthengus martii. Next base: position 262,905 of record VWZK01019033.1, on the reverse strand, counting down.
CTGGACTATGTCTCAGTGCTATCCCAAGAGGACCTGCATGCAGATGTTAGTGGGGCATTTGCAAAATGAAATCCCATCGAAGAGAACTAAATCAAAGCTGGACTGCTGAGACGTGAAGCTCAAGTTCTTTGTGGCACGGTTTCCTCAAGCAGTTTTTATAAACACTTCCTAAACGTTTTATGAGCTATGAAAACAGTTGGGGAAACTGTGGAGCCACGGAAAGGTCACATGCTAAGTACATCGCTGGAAAATGTTCAGTAAAGTTTGAGAACCAGCAATTCACTCACAATGTGATGGACCTCTGCAAACCTCTTTGAGTTGCCTTCTGCTTGACTATCTTTATTAAGACTTATATATTTGTATTTATTTCTTTAAAGAAAAGGCTCCACTTGCTAGACAATTATCATAATTTCATATTCTTTTAGTTTGACACCATAAATTGTCTGAATGAGAAGGTGAAAATTGATATGTTTTTGCTTGTGCCAGTATATGGTCTAGATTATGGAAGTATGGTTTATTAATAAATAAATAAAATTCTTTTTTGAAGTGCTATTTTCTGTATTTGATTTATGTTTGTAATTTCCATAAATGCCAACAGCTTATATCGTGGTCTCAAACTTTTAAAGTTATTAGAGTTTCTGCTGACTTCCTTTGGATTGCCTGTGAATATTCTTTGATGTGACTGTACAGAACGTATTCAGTGTGCCAAAGCTTTCTCCATGATCAACTTTTGCTGGTTTTTTTGTTTTTTTTTCTGTGGAATAAGTGTCTTCTACACATCTTGTTGTTGGTCCTTCCGTATCAGACAGGTCCATTTCATCGAACAAAGCTGTAATATATTTGAGAAAACTGCGATACTTGGATGCTTCCAGCTTGCTCTCTTTCTACAGTATTGTTTGTACAGGGAACCTTGGCAAAACAAGCCAGCTCTCCCAATGTCCAAACTGAATTTGGTGTTATTTCACATGTCACATTTTCTTTTAATAGAGGATAAGCTAAAAGCATCCAAAGCTAAGCATTGAACTGAGACACAGACAATGTGTTCATCTGCCCTGTTTTCTTGAAGATAAGGCTTTGAAATAGTGGTAAGTAAACTAAGTGATAAATCTTCAGATGTTGGCAGTTTCAGGAGCAGTGGCTGTTAATTGTACTTTAGGAATGCTTTATATTCATGAACAAACTTTAAACCATGAAGCTTATGCGGTTAGCCATCACTTTCCCCACTAGTTTTTGGCCTTAGTGCAGAAGCAGTGATGTTAGCTGTGGCCTTTCTTCACCTATAAAAGAAGGGAAAAGCTGGAGGAGGGTGAGTAACTGTCTTTGGGAGTGATGTCAAGGGAGACTTAATCATCTTCAGATCCCCACATAGCTTGGTGACTGCTATGTCAGCCTGTTAGTAATTAGGACAGACCCTACTTGCCATGCAGGATAGCTTTGGAGTGCCTGCTCCCCACCCCTGAGGAGAGACAGCATGGGGGCTGACTGATGCACAGCTACTCTCCTGGAGCTTTCTCTGAAGTTTACAATAAAGGAAATATTTGGGAAGGGGGAAGGGGGGAGGAGGGGAAAGAGTGTGTGTGGGAGTGGGAAGAGCCCACCCCTGTAACATCTCTGTGAGGCAAAAATGCTGTCAAAGAACTATGTGCAACTATTCAGGAAGCTATATTTCAGACAACTCAGTCTCGATATTGAGCACAAACAACACTGAAAATTTCAGTAAGTGACTTCTGGAAGAGCTGCGTTACCCTGAGCAGAAAGACGACTGTACCACAAAGACAAACTGGATAGAGAGACTCAATTCCCTTTAGTGCATAAAACCTGTATTTTTCTTTGGTTATTCTCAAACGTGCATATGTGTGAGAAAGAAGAGGAGATATTTGGTCAATATTCTCGTACTTGCCTTGTTCCCTGTATGCTGCTTTTGTTCATTTTCCGGTTACTGTAGGCCTTGAGACTTTCACTCACTCAACAAGCAGCAAACGCCACACACTGAAACAAACGCAAGCATATTTATGATATCCCTCTGACTTTCTCCAAGATGTTCAAGGCTTTGCCTCAACTCTTGCCTATTGGAGAGACTTATAAATCAAAGGAAATAAGATGCTCAGTGGAACCTTGCTGAGTGGCTACAAATCTCTAGGTGAATGCATGTGGGACTGAGGCGTTTGGGAAAGAAATTTTTGAAGCTGTGACTGTTGAACTGAAATTGAACGTTGAAGGTGAGCACTTTCACTTAACTCTGAAGTCAGTGTTCAGTATCTCAGTAGCATCAATACATCCCAAATCATCTATTTTGCACAGTTAGGCAGCAGCAATACAAACTTTTAAGAGCGCACATATGCCTCAGTAAAGTCAATGGTATTCAAGATTCTATGCACAGTTTCAGTGTGATTAATATTGATGCAAATACTTGCTAGCAGGATTTAGAGTTCTGTAATTCTTCTACCCAAGGAGATTATGTGCCTAATTACTTCTTAAATCAATGTGATATTACATATCCATGTCCTTTAATGATTTTTCAGGCTCTGACAAGATCCCTCCCTGTACTTACGGATAACATAGTGCTTTTGAACCTCTTTGAATCAAGTCTTTAAAACTGTAAGAAATTCTTATAGGAGCTCCCACAAATGTTTACAGATTGCATCTCTTGCCACACCCATAGGAGGTTTACCCTTTGAATGTGTTACCACTACTTCTGCAAATAGGAGGGGGATGAAGAAAACGAACAAATCCTGTAGTGTCAGAAACCATCCCTGGCAATGTTACTCTTCTCCAGAGACAAATAAAATTAAAATCACGCACAAATCTGTGTGTATCTATAAACAGCTTGACTGCTTGGATCCTGCCATGCAGGGAGAGGCAGGAAGCTGACATACATGAGAATGATTTAGTGAGGATGGAGTTGTTCACTTTTATAGAGAGGATAAAGGGGAAGACAAAAACTACTGCTTGAACACTTCTCAAATTTCACCTAAATTGAGATGAATGTGCTCCTATTTACGTCAGTGATTGTTTTATCATTTGCTTCCCTGTGAGCAGGATAGCGTCTCTTATTTATGTGAACTTTGGAGGCTTTTTTTCCTCACTGTTTATAAAATTTCTTTTTGGTCCTTACCATAGCAGTCTGAGCATCTCCATCAATATGACTGCAATGATTCTGTGCTTCGCCTGTGAGTCAGATGTGGTGATCTGCCACTTCAGAGGATGTGAAGTGAGACAGAGAAGGTTTGTGATGCTATCTCCAGTAGATTGCACAGAAGGAGTCTGGCTGCCTCTGCTTGCATTTTTGCAGATTGAAATTGGCAGACTGATGTAGTTACCCTCGATAGAATTTGAATGTGTAAGATGAATTTGGAGGTGAGAAGCCCTGAATATTTTCTGTGGTAAACTCTGGACTGCTTTCTTCAATGTTTAACTGTTGACTTCATTGCTTAAGGCACTCAAAGCTCCTACTCAGTTGACCAAATCAGGATTTCTCCCTAAAGGTTTTATTCAAAGTCCATTGAAAGACGTTTTTGGTCTGTTCAATTAAATGTTGGTCCAAAAACTTCAGTTCATTCATCAATTGTTTATGCTGTTTGTGCTAAGACGGACATATCCTTCAACTCCTTTGTAGTGTACATTAAATTAAGAAGCAGTCTGTACTTCAAGCTTTCCTTAAGGCATATAATTAAAGTAACTGAGACCTAGCGGCTTTTATAGGTGAATGAAAATTAGAAGACCTGGGCTTTGGTTTTAGATTTTGCTACTTGTTTTAGAACTATGGAGAAGTTAACTTCAGTTTATTTACCCTCTGGTAATCACTGTAAGTTGAATATTAACCTTATTACACCAAGTGTTGTCTTGATGGCATTTCCTTTCTGCCTGATCAATTATTTTTGTTGTGATCTCCTCAGTAGCAAAGGGCACTTGGCTCTTTTCAAGTTCACCTCCTCATAAAGCATTTAGCTAGACTCAAAAGCCTAATCTCAGCTCCCAGAGGCTGTTTCATTGCTAATGGTTGTTGAAGTGTTCATTCATGGTGAGATTCAGACCACAGAAGAAGGTAATAGTTTTAGGTGTTTTGTGATGTTCTTAAGCGATTGAGCCACAGTATGAATAATTCAGTACTTCTTGCTTTCCATAAAGTCAACAATAACACAAGGGGCAGTCTCTTTTTTTTTGTGATTTATTTATCCTTCACCTTCTAGGGGAAAACAGTAATCCCCACAAACACTTGGAAAAAAATGAACAAGCTACTTTGGTGTCTGGCGGATTTTGAGAATGAAGAAGGAGATATCTTTGATTTTGTTTGGTTGCTAGATGAAGAGTCTTCGTCCTACTTAGTAATTTTGACTGAAGGGTTTATATTTATTTTTTAGTTTTTTTATTATTTTTAACACCTTGGAAAGCATTGTGATAAGACTTAGTGCTCATTCGATATATGCTTGACTAGAGTGCATACGTGGCAATGCTTTATCACTCCTTTGTGTATATCTGGTGTGAAACATTTATGACCTTTATTTACAGCTCCTTGTTATTTAGTGTTCCAGACTTGTAATTCAATTTATCTGAGTCTGAATCATAAAGTCTTACTCACCACAGTACAGTTGTTCTTTCCTGGTTTTCCTTTTGCCAGGAAACATCATTGCTGAATAGACTTTGCCAAACCCTGGTAGGTGCAGAGGAGCTGCCTGGGTCAATTGAAGGGTTCTCTGGTATAATCGTGAGTGGGGTTTTTTGTGTGTGTGATGTAGGCTGTTGATTTGTGGTTTGGGTTTTTTGCTTGTTTTGCCTGGGAATAAAAAATACTACAAAATTTATACAGCCAATATTTTTAATTAGTTATTTGGGATTTTTTTCAGTAAGAAATGGAGGCCTTATAAATTCATTGCCCTTATGTATGGGGTTTGAATATTTTAGAGTCCACAGGGGATAGTAAAAAGTGTTAAGATAAGCAAAATATTACAAGATAAAATATTCAGTTTGTGTCCAGCCCTTCCATGAATAGAATATTGTGGCTTTCCATCTGAACATGAGATTTTCAGCTAGTACAGACTATCAATGTCAACACTTACATATTTATGAAAAAAAATTATGAAGAATTCAGTTCAAGTGTAATTTATAAATGACTTAGAAGAATCAAACAACAGACACCTCCACTTCTTCCAATACAGTTGTCGATTTTACTAGGGAATTCTCTGGTTGATTCCTTTAAATAATTTTTTATTCTTAACAAGAGAGCAACTTTACCTCTCCTGATCTTGACTTTTTTTAACATGTTGATCAATTAATCTCTTAATTGAAAAAAGACATTACACAGAATTCATCTGTTTTTTACATTATATGCACGTAATATATAACATATGCTGAATTCATAACAGTTATGAGTGAACACTTTCAACTCTTAAAAGCATTCAACGCTTAAATTAACAGTGTCTCCAATATAATCCTGCCTTACCCACAGTATTGGATGTTTTGCTTAGAAAATGCATACTGTGTTTAAGACAGAGACACCATCTGTGCTCTAATCTAGGTGGAGTAACTTTTAAAATAAGGAATTAATTTATTAACATGGACTTTAATAATATAAAAGAAAAAGTATCAAAGTATTTGTCCATATTCCTGAAGAACTGAGATTTTCTCCATGTTCTGATACAGATCTCATATTTACTGAAAGATGGAATAATTCCACCAAAGTCAGTAGAACTGCTTCTGTTAAACTTGATGCAAGACTCAAACTGGACCTTAACTGTTGAAATTCAGATATTTCATCCAAAACAAGAAGATACTTTTTTTGAAGTCATTTATTTAAGTCATGTGTGGTGAGGTAAGGCTCAAGCGCATTCTTTTTTTGAAGTGAAAACTGTTCAGTATCAGAAGTGTCAGCTGAGCTGAAACACACTTTTTTGGGGGGAGGGGTCATTATTCCCAAAATAAACACTGAAAGATGATGAAATATAGCCTTAAAGAAGTTTTCCTCAAGCTTGATAAAACAGTGAACACTCACTGTCAAAATCCCGGGTGAACTGAAATGTTGTCATTGCCACCTGTAGCTGAGGTCTTCACAAGGAACAGAAGAGAAGGAATTCCCCAGTGGAAGGTGGCTGGCTCGCAAGAAATAATTCTGAGAGATGAGCAGTCAGGCAGAATGATGAAACTTGCTAAGATACTGGGTACAGATGTTCATGGTGCGGGTTATATATTGTTTGTAGTTCTTACTGCCTATCTTTGAGACTGTTAGTGAGAACTGGTCTCTTGAAAGCTATATCTATCACTACAAACACTCAAGGGTAAATCTCACTATAACTAGGAAGGAAGTTCTGCAGATGAATGTTTTGGCTCCATGCCTTATAAAGAAGGCATTAGCTGAAATATTAGTCTATAGAACTTCCTTTCCTCAGCTGTGTTCAACCTGTTAAAGTCCCTGTTCAGAAAATAGCCAACCCACGATTTGGTGAAATCAGATCTGAAGACCTGGTAGTTGTATCTGACTTGGAGAGGAAAAAGCTTTAAAGACTTGAGGAAAATGGAGGATCGTGTTAAGAAAAAATAATTTTCCACAATGAAAAGCAAACTTGGGTTACTCCAAAAAACCCAGAAGAATTTACAGAAAGAGAAACGGATTTTGAAAGTAACAACTGAAGACTGACCCAGTCATAACCTAGGAATAAAGGTCAAATTTAATATTTAGGTGTTTACTTGCTAACTTTGCTGCATTTGACTTTTCTGAGATTTTGCTTTAGCTATCAAAACCCAAAATGTTACAAAATCTCCAAGAAAATGCTGTGACACTCTAAGATTATTTTTCTCTCTTTTTTTTCCTTCTGAGAGACCAGTTTACTAAATAGCACGTGAATGGATTAGTAGTGACCCTGGGGACTATTCCTTGCTTCCAGCTCTGACAGTGAGCATCATCACTGTTCTTATGATACAGGTGGGTTTCTGAAAGGTCAGAGAAAGAAATTGAAAGAATAAATGATTGCTGGTTAGGATCAGAGGTTAACTTGCAGGATCATTCCATTTCCTTAACCATAAGAGAAATTATTAGCATGGAATGCTTTTCAAAGGAGCCTCCTCTTCTCTATGTATTTAACAACACATGCCTCCAGTACGTCCTGCATGGTATTAGTTCAAGCCTCCTCCCAATTATCTATTAATAACCTATCTTTAAATCCAGTGCCCATCAAGCTAAATATTTTACTGCACCCATGATCCAAAGTGAAGGAAAAAGAGCAAAGCAAAAGTGGAGCGAGGTGGGAGAAAGAAAAAAAAAGAAAAATAAGAACATTCTACCAGGACTGTGGTTATGAGAATGTTTGTAAAGATCTTAATAACTGCACTGACATAAAGCATTCTCTCCACACTCACTGCAGGTGCAGTGTTCCTACTCCCCAGAGAAGCCTGTCTTTAAGTCTTTTCTCCTTGAGTCTTTCCACTCAACTGAGAGGTGGGAGGCACAGACTGAAAGTGTTTTCCCCTGAGATTCCCTCCCAAAGGTACCAAAAATGTTGTGTCTTCAGATTTGTCAGATGTTTCCCTCACGTTCTTCCTTAGCAAGTTTACCGTAAGGTAGAACACCTGTTATTACGTAGAATAGCAATATATCAGAAGGTACACAAAGTGTAATGGAAAGAGGAAGGAAATGAAGGAAGATTTGATCTGTCATTCTGGATAACTGATGGAGCAGTCAGTTGATTTCCCTCTCTAGAAACAGAGCTTTCTCTAGGAGAGGGGCTGTGCGTCCCTGTAAACTCTGAACTTCTAAACTTCCCATACTAGGCAAACTTCACCAGATCTTGGCACTTGTGTGGATCTCCTCTGTTTTGGGGTTTTGTTGTTGGTTTGTTGGGTTTTTTCCCCCCTTTAGTACTAGAAAGTAACAGAACTCTTCTTAATCTAGGAAAGGAGATGAGCATGGAAGAATTTGTAAAAAGGAGTAATATATCTTACAAGAATCCTGAGTTCTTATGATGACTTGTTAATGACAATTTTTTCCTCCTAATTATTCCTTGTATACTACAACCATACCCCCTTTGTGGGAGGACTTTTACAGTGGATTTTCATGCCTTTTTTTCCCCCTTAATAATGATATAGAACTGCAGAAAAACATGTTGTTTTAGTAAGAGTTTCTGATCTGTTTGCAGAAGCTTACCTTAAATAGTGTGAGAAATTATTGGAGAAAGGGAAGTTAAGACAGATTTCCTGTAACCTTTGGTCACTACAGACATGAGAAGAGTAAAAGAGGCTTAATGATTAATCCAGTAAATCACCAGTGTTGTAATGGATATTACTCACCTTTATAAAAGTTCTAATGTTTGGTGATGAGATTAGATCACTGGAAAGTCTGCTATGCAGAATCGAACACTAATTTCTGTAAACTGGCCACTAACTGTTGCCTTCAAGGGATAGACTTCATACCTTTCATCTATTTTTTTAATCTTTCAGTAAAATATAAATTATTTCACTGCCCACTTGCATGTTTAATCTCTCTTTCAGTTTTATCAAGCTTTAGAACCCTTTTTTAAAGTGTCATTGATTAACCTCTGTTTCGAAAGGAGAATATCCTGGGTTCTTGTGCTTTGTATCCTAAAATAACATGCCTTTGAATACAGTCCTCAATATCAAGCTAATTGCAATCCCGAACGTCTCCTTAGTCTGTCCACAAATGTGATAGTGGCAAACTTTTGCAGAGAAGGATTCGAGAAAGTCTCATTCAGAAAGTATGCAACATAACAGGCAACATTTTGGAAGCTGCCTATGTGATTTCATAGGTGCTAACTGGTTCTGCATGGTATGTTTATGTATATTTTAAAGAAAAACTCGTTGGATGCAACGTACTGTTTCCTGCATGGTGTGTATCAGTGTTTCCAGTGGAATATGACTGTGCTGTTAAAAACTCATTAGGAAGATCATTCTATTGTAGGAAACTTTGTAGTGGTATGAAACAGTTGTAGTTTTCCTCCCATGTTGAAGTAGAGCACAGAGAAGAGGAAAGGCATTTTCCTCCCCTGCTCAGTCTGACTGATGCTCATGCTCTGTTGCCACTGGCAACTATCTTAAGCTACAGAGAGGGGCCTTGAAGTGCAACGTAACGCTCACTGCTTGAGCAGCAACCTTTCTCTTTGCTACCATTTGGCAAGTTACTTTGTGGTCTTTCAGGCTAGAGGGTTTTCTGTCCATTCTGTGATATCTAGACTTGGAAAACAAGGTACTTTGACCACTTCAGCTTAAGATTTTAGGTCTCTGGAGTATTTGTGTACTAGTTCTTAAAGATCACTGGAAAATAGATGTGAACAATTATAAAAGCACTTAAGGCAGAGTTGGTAGGAATTCTGCATAGACAAGAGTCACATTAAATTGCAGCTGGGATGGATTTCTCACAAGTGTGGAAATATCAGATGAGGAAAATCTTTCACTAGATTATTAATCATTTGCTTGCTTTCCTGTGTCATAGACTGCAACACTTCGTTTGTTTCGACTCACTTAACTTCTCCTTGCCAGGATACATATACTCTGCGTATCTGCTACCCAATACACATTAGATAGCATTAAGACTTCTTTTGAAAGGTGGCAATAAGTGGACAGGTGAAAAGCTAAATAGTTAATGAGCACTGATGTCCCTGGAAAACAGGACAGTGAGCACAGCTGACCAGAAGTTTTAGTCAGTAAAATCTGTTTGTGGCCTTCTGAGCTACTTACATCCCTGGAGGATGCAGATGCGGGTTCCCTGGCCAGACACACAGTGCAGCGAGGTTAGGCTGCTGTGCAGCCAAGCCTCTCCCACTGCTCACTCTGGCTTTCGCTTTCATAGCTACAGTCTGATAGGGAGTGTGTGGTTTTAAAACACTGCCAGCCTAGTAAATCTGTTTTCCTTCTTGACTTTCAGCTCCATTTTTCTTTTTTTTTTTTGTTTCCCCCCCTCTGGTATAGCAATAGCTCCACACAGCAGATGATTCGGAACTATATCATGCTGACAATTCTGTGGTTTCTTCCATGGCTCCTACAATGAATTATAGAATGGTTTAGGTTCAAAAGGACCTTTAGAGGTCATCTAGTCCAACTCCCATGCAGTGGGTGGGGTGGGTAACTAGATCAGGTTGCTCAGAGCTCCGTCCAACTTGACCTTGAATGTTTTCAGGGATGAGGCTTCTACCACCTCTCTGAGCAACCTGTTCCAGTGCCTCACCAACCTCATCATAAAAAATGTCTTTGTCATAGCTAGTCTGACTGTACCCTCTTTTGGTTTAAAAACGTTACTCCTTGTCTTGTTGCAACAGGCCCTACTAAAAAGGTTATTCCCATATTTCTTACAGGCTCGGACACATCAACTGCATCACTCAGCTTGGTGTCATAAGCAAACTTGATGAGGGTGTACTTGATCCCACTATGTCATTAATGAAGATATTAAACAGTACTGGTCTCAGTATGGACCCCTGAGGGACACCACTTGTCACTGATCTCCATCTGTACATTGAGTTGTTGACCACTACTCTCTGGATGTGACTATCCAGCCAATTCCTTATCCACTGAACCGTCCACCCATCAAAACCACCTCTCTCCAATATAGAGAGTGGGATATTGTGGGAGAGTGTGTCAAAGGCTTTACAAAGTCCAGATAGATGGCATCCATAGCTCTTCTCTTGGCCACTGATGTAGCCACTCCATCATAGAAGGCCACTATGTTGTTCAGGCACGACTTGCCCTTGGTAAAGCTGTACTGGCTGTCTTCAATCACCTCCCTGTCCTCCATGTGCCCTATCAGAGCTTCTAGGAGGATCTGTTTCACGAGCTTGCCAGGCACAGAGGTGAGGCTGACAGGTCGGTAGTTCCCAGGGTCTTCCTTCCCAGGGTCTTCCTTTCCACCCTTTTTAAAAATGGGTGCAATGTTTCCTTTCTTCCAGTCACTAGGGACTTTGCTTGGCTGCTGTGATTTTTCAAATATCATGGAGAGTGGTTTGGCAACTACATTAGCCAAGGACCATTAGGACCTCTGTCTTGTCAGATCCTGAATGTACATCTCTACAGCAAGCTGAAGACAAGAGTGACAGGATTCTATGACAGAGGCTCCAGGTCTTGGCAACCACCCAAGCATGTGTGCAGCACCACTAGTTTCTGAGCCATTACAGCTCTGTACTAAAGTCCATGCTGTTGAGTGCTGTTGATGCTGCTGCTAGTGAGTTAAGGTATTGCACAGCAAACTCTATAATCATCCTTCTGTCTCTCTATGTAAGGAGTGGGAAATAATCAAAAAGGACACAGCATGCTATCCCGTGACTATGACACTGCTTTCTTCCTACCTATGCCATTTTATTTCCAAATCTGAGATCCATCTTCAAAGAGTTGCAAGAGTGTCAACAAATCCATAAAATATCTGTAAAAGTTTTTTATCATAGACAATAACACAAAGCAGTCAAAAAGATTATCTTCCCTTGCTGAAGTAGACATTTTAAATAAATTCATGCCAGAATAGCCAAGCTGTGTCCAAAAATAAGTAACAAGGGTGGGGGGAACAAACAACAACAACAACAAAAAAACACAACAAAAAGCTTTGAGTGTTTGCAAAGTGGAGTATAATTCCCAGCTTTATGTGTAATTAACCTGTTTTTTCTGTGTAGCTAGGTAAAATTTTCTTTTTAAGGAAAAGTAAGGAGGAAGACACTTCTTTAATACTGCATGTGATTTTTATTCACAATATATTCGTAAGTTACATGAGATTTTCTTGCGTGACTGATAACTTCGTAAGCTATACTTTGACTTCTTCAGGCTTTTCATTCATAAAGTAAATGTTAATACTTTATATTATATCCCTTTATGGTAATGATGAAACTTGTATAAAATTCCATGTATGTGGAAGCATGTTGTGCTTTAGTTTGTCACTTAAAGATCACATTGCTTGCACTTTTGGAGCAGAATAAAAGTTCATAGGAGGGTTGCATGTGTGATGTTTTGAGGCCCATGGCTGGAGCATAGAGTCTTCTGGATGTCTTGAAGAAGGATTTAATTCAGAGCAAGGCAAGTTAGTCTTTTAAAAATAAAAGTACAAAAGTAGATATTAAACTTTATTCTTGCCTCAGTGAACTCTCAGCACTGTAGCAAGCGATTCATTTCTCTAGCTGCTGGAGCCTGTCTGCCACTACTCCCAGGTCTGCACCCTGTGTAGTGTCTCAGCCACTCCTTACACGTTGCACATGCACACCATCAGCAGCTCAGCCCACCTCCTAATAGAAAGCATGTGGTATTGGTTGTGTCCTTGCTTGCCTGGCTCGTTATACTTGCTCACAGTAGTTAATGTGGGCACCTTGTGCTTTGACCACTGTTGGATTGGCCTCTTTAGCTGTTTTTCCTCTGTGTTTATTTAACAACAATAACCCTGTTCTTGAGCTAGGCACTGGCAGATGTTTCTGGGTGATTTCTTTGCTCTCCCTTGCCCAGTGAGGACCTCTAAGGCTGTGTTACCTTGTTTACTGTGTGTACATGCCAAAAAGGTGGAAATCTGGAAAGTTACGTGTTTACATCAGGAAGTGTTTGACCCCAAACACTTGACCATTCAGAAAGGCTGTTAGAGAGTGCTGTGCTTTTAGACTCCTGTGCCAGTACAGACTTCATATCTGATACTGCTGTATAAACTTGTCAAGGGATAAGGAACTGTAGGTGAAATAACTGCCTATACTTACCATTGTGCATTTCTTAAAAAGTTCAGAAAGAGGATTGCCCCACCACACACTCCTGCCCCCTCAACAGTGTCTGAAATAAGCTGCTTTCTTAACAAGGTAAATTTAAAGTGACAACTTATTTTTCATTTTTACTGTTGACATGTGGAAGTTTCATTCTAAAGCTTAAAAACATATCATTCTGAAGTCACATATGTATCCCTTTCAAAAATATCTCTTACTAATATTAATATTTCTACCCGCATTTTTTGAGTCTCAGGACATTTCCATTATTTATTTAATTCATGTTGTAGTGGGATATGATGTTTCTTGTGTATCTCCCTGTCTTTCTCTCCTCCCCAAGTTCATGTAAATCTTGATGTTTTATAACTGGGGAGAATTAGATCTGCTATTGAAGTGGGCTTCCATCCATCCCTAAGAGTGCTATAAAATTTTAATGTCTTAGTTATTTACTGTGCTGTATAAGTCAGGAATAATTTTCTGGTTTTCACAACACTGGACAGTTTCTTTAGCTCTGTAGGATTCTTACTCCCTACAGTTTACTCATCTCCCCTACATAAACTGATCCTGTCTTGTGGCTACAAAACTATTCTTCTGGAGACAGACAGTTTCACAAAGTACAGTGTGTGTGGTTAATATTCACAGCACATACTTAATTCATAATTTATCATTAACTGATTCATTTTAATTTCTTCCCAGTGGGGTTTGTAACATAACAGTGTTATCCAGTTTCTTTCCCCCTACAGCTCTGGCCATCTGGAACAGTCTTGCTACATGTCTTCACCTTAGCTACACTTTCCCATTTCTGAGAAAGTAAATAAAAATTATCAGATATAGTGTCCTAAAATGAGATAAAAAATAAAAATGGCTTAGTTTTCAGAGTGAAGGGACTCCTGAAGTTATTACTGAAATCCATACACCTGCCACGATGGCCAGTAATCAGTGAAGAAGAAAGATGCATATCTTGTGGGTTTAAGTCTGGAGGTTTTAAGGCCTAAAGAAGGCTTAAGCTGATGCTGCTCCATGTTTAAACATTTCCATTAGCATGTTAGTGAGCTTTGAAATGCATCACCCACTCGTCCAATGCATTGGTGTGTTTTGTGAAACAGTCTGACAGCATGTGAACTGGATTTCCTTCAGCTGCAACTAAACTAAAAAGCACACTCCAGCCTGCTAGCAAGCATTCAGCCCACAGGACCAGACTTCTGGGTGAAGAAAAAGCCCCTAAATGCCTAACAGTGGAGATATTTCATCTTCACCACTAATTGCTTCACTCTATGGACATATTTCTACTGTGCTGCACTACTTGCTAATGTATGCTTAGTCTGTATTCTTACTCCTACTAATTCCCACCTAATGAAGACCTTTCAGTGTTGCTCTGAACATTGAAGGCAACTTGGAGAAAAAGGTTTAACTTCTTCCATGTTCATCTAGCTGAAATAATTCATGTTGGTATGAACAGTGTTGAGCTTTAAAAAACTATAACCTTCGCTTGGCTTCAGAGCATTTGTTCAATGTAACTTTCCTAGTTTTTCTGTCAGCAGGAATAATTAGAGGGCATTTGATTTCTCCTCAGCTGGTAAAATGACCAGTCTGTTGACTGTATCTTAAAGCCTTAAGACTATTTTCCTGTAGGACTATTAGTCCTCACTTCTCCAACTGTTATGAAGGATAACCTTGCTTTTTTTTCTTGACTTTGGCTAAGCAAAGTCTGTGACAAAGTGCTGCACTTCTTCATCATCTGTAAAGCGTATCTGATTACCTGATTATGTAATTATGTATGTTGCTGAACAGAGTCTTCATCTATGTGATAATTAAATTTGGTTCCTCGAGATCTTCTTAGCTATGTATGTAAAAATTCTACTAGGAATAGATGCCACCACACCTGTGCTAGTTCAAAACACTCCAAAGATTGCTTTCTTTTCCTGAACAATTCACCCTGCTTGGGTTTCCTCCCAGCCTTCATGTCACGTAAATGCACTCCAGGTCTTTCCTCCCCATGTTTACAGAACAAAAGGTTTTCACAGACATCATGATGTTGAAAATTCTGTAGTGGGACCTGAAGAGGCGCAGTCACAGGGCTTCCTCAAGATGAAATAAAAACTTGTTTGGATGTGTTTGGGAATGTTATTATAATATTGGCCAGGAGATTTCATTCTCAAACTTCTGAAATATACCCTGGACTCTCCTTCAGTGGCTAGTAACAGTTTTCATAAGTTGTACATAACTACCTTTTGTTTCCTCTTGCTGGCTATAATTTTGTCAGTATAGAATCTTTATTTTAAGGCTGGATTTTGCACATCTGGAACTTTATTGGATGATGGCACATCTGGGGCACACTTTGAAATGTTACTGTATTTTTTGTAAAATCAAAGGCAAAAATAGGGTTCTCTAAATGAGAAAAGGAGACTTTTGCGCTTCTACCTAATTGGACGTAGGAAAAAAGGACTTTAAAAAAATTTGGCATGGCTATTTTTTGAAGTGTGATGTATTTAAGTGTTAAGGCACTTAAGGATAAAATATGATGCAAAGGTACAGAAGCAAACTGCAACAAATCTGCAAAGGGTATTTCAGTCAACACAGATATGGTAATGTTTCAGAGATGCCCAGTAATTATGGACCTTGGAGCAGCCAGTATTTCACAAGCACCTTCAATCCAAGTTGCATTTCAAATTATTCTCAATCTAATTGAACAAGTGAAGGAGGTTGTCCCAGGGAGGGACCATGCCCTGCTGTGTGAAGACACCCAGATGATCTCATTTACTTAACGGAATGTAGCTGGAACAGGATTAGAGTACCTAGGGAGGAAGAGCATGAGAGCAGAGTTAGGGAGACTTGGGGAGGACACCACATTAGGAAGAGGAACAATCAAACAATGTGGATTACACCAATAGGAGAGAAAACGGGTGGCCTACAAATGCCAAGTTGTAGCCAGAGGAGGTCCTCAGAGACTAGTAAGAGCAGTTTGGAATAGCATAAGGAAGAGCTATATTGGAGTTGCTCTTCTCAGATTTCAGCCTGCTAATAATGACCGCTTGTTTGGTTAGCCTGCAGAGGAAAGCATGAACCTCTGCAAGTGGGATCAGGACTGTTTTGTAAGGGAGTGATCTCTGGATGCAGCTGGAAGAGGAAGTGTGATGGTTACCGGCTGCTCATCATATCCTCCCTCCCAGAGGTTTTCATCCTCTCACAGCTGCCAGGTGAGTTGGTCATGTGGATGACCCCTCACCTGGTTAAGCAAAAAGGATCTAGCCTAGGTTAATTAGTTCAAATTGTATAGCTTTAGTAATCTGTCTCATGTTGATTGAAAGTAGCTGGAGAATGCTCCTGTAGGCCAATCAGTGGGAAGATGACTCCTAACAGCAGGCTGTAGGAGACAGAAACCTCTTCAGGTGCAGTGCTACTAAAAAACCCCAAGTAACTAAATGGATAAACAGCTGCATGGATGTTTATAGACAAAGCAGAGTAGATGAATAAGGAATTACTAGGGTAGGCAGGGAAGGGGTGGAGTAAGAAAAAAAGTCATTAGAGGAGGAAAAGAGAGGTTAAAGCTGGGGAAAACACCTTGTGTTGTATCAATGTGTGTGTCTGACGTCCTCTGCAGGGACAGCTCCTTAGCCTGTGAGAATTAAAATCTTTTTCTTATTAAGACGCACATATAATAAATTCTCTTTTTAAAACCTGGTATCTTAACATTGCCTATATTAGCATGACAATTGAAAACAGTGACTTATTTGGAAATGCAATAAGATTTAGCTCCTTTCATCATCTGAAAACTCAAATTTCAGATCAGCTTCTCAGGGTTTGACTATGGCTGGGAGTTACATTACTGTCTACCTGCTGCCTTTGTTAGTTGTGGGAAGCTGTTTCTCATTCTTAGCTTGCCCTCCAAAGCCATCCCCTGTTCTAAAAAGGCATGTAATGTAATCAATTGGCTATCTAGTTGTGGTTGCTCAAGAGTTAGTCACCTCTCAAAGATAACGAGCCAAAAGAAGGGGGAACTAGCACTGCTCTGTTCCATGTACACACCTTGATGGGTTTGAATCATTATAGTTAATCACGGGGGAGATGAGCAGACAACTGAATGAATCCTTCTTTTCTCTAAACTTATGAATCTTTCACAAAATTTTAATCAATTTCTGCTCTGTTTTTCCCCTCCAAATACCTTATGTGCTAATGGGACCTATTGCATTTATTCACATTGGACATTTTTACAAGAAAAGCTATTAAGAGGAAGGACTGAAACTCAGTCCAATTTACCATATATCCAGAGGCTTAACCAAAACTATTATTACATGAAAGAATGGAGGAAATTAAGAACAGGACCTTCAGAATACCAAATGCCAGTACAATTTTTTTTTCTTAATTTTCTTTCTGTCTAATTAACTCTGAAAGGAGTTTGAAAACAATTAGGCACTAAAAAGGAAAAAGCAGAAAATAGTCTTACCTAACTCTTCCGTGCACGTTAAATACTTCCATGCTGTGCTGCATGCATCTTCTGTACTGGGGAAAAAAAAAAAAAAAAAAGAAAAAACAAAACGGGTAAATGTGAGCTCTAGTGGTGCTTTTGGAAAAATCCTGTCCTCAGTTACCGAAAAGTGTGATGAGAGACTCCTAGAGAATAACATAGAGGGCTGTAAACATTAACGAATGATCTGGTTTAAATGATACTACTCAGAAGAATATAAACATAAAAAAAGAAATATTTGTTTGTTTGAGTTTTTCCAAAGGCAGAAAATGGTGAGAAATGTAACAACAGTATCTTGACAGCAGATAACCTCTCTGTGTTAGATTTGGTTAAGAATAACCTGGTTTTCTTGGTAGCGTTGTAGTGGTTTTCCTCCAGCCCCTATCCCATTATTTGTAGTCAGTGCCTCATACAATCTCAGCATCTGCATCTACTTTGATCGTAGCATGAAGATCATGGACTTAATCTAATTTAATGATAATTGCAGGAGACTTCTGCATGGATAATGATGAGAACTGTTAGAAGAAAAGACTGTATGTTATCCAAAAGTCAAAAACATGCAGTCTGTTTAAATGCCTCTGCTTTTAAGCTTGATGAAGTATGTGAAAAATCTCATTTCCAGAAAGATTTTAATTACCTCATGAAAATCTGCCTCTTTGTATTAAGTTCCAGCTGGATATTGAAAAGCAGAAGAGCCTAGAAACTGTCAGCACAGTCATGACTGCAAAGTTAGGAGGCAGGGAGTTAAAATTGCATGTAACCCTGTACTTATTCCTTTACTGCAAAAACAATGGAGTATTTTTATCAAGGCATACGTGTCCCTATTATAAGCAAGCCACAGTGACCTTGGATGTGACCAAATGCTTCCTATAGGAAACCTCTTCTGCCACTGGTTTCTGGAATGCTTGTGTGAGGTTCTGGTGTGTGGCCTTTGGGGCAAAAAGAAATGTCAAAGGTATTAAAGTTCACTCGTCAACAGAAGTTCTCTTTTTCTCTCCACATCAATTAAGCATCTCGAGTGCACTTGACACAAATACAATACTTTAATTTTTGCTGCTTAGAAGCTCTGATTCTTTTGCCTTTGGCTGTTAATTTGGAGTATTATTTACTTTCTAGTTTGGCTGCATTCAGCCTGCTGTTCCCAAGCATAGTGGGCTGCAGGTTTCATGTGAAGAGTTCTAGGAAAATAGGAAAGATTACAAATTACCTCAGCTGACAACCGAACAAGAGAAAGCATACCTTGATGGTAAGTCTTATTGCAGTGCCTCTGTGTGTTGAGGGCAGTCATTTTTGTCTTACCAGATGTGCTTTTCTACATGTGTGTTTTTCTTGTGTCAAGAAAAATTGTAAGACTTCCTTATAAATGGGAATGAGCTTTTTAGAGGCTCATTTATACAGGCACTTATTTTGAAGTTACAAACTGAGAACATGCCCTGAATAGATGATGCACTGAGAAACAAAACTGAGACCTGTGTCACAACAAGGGTCACCATGTGGACCCAGTTTCTTTGTTGTGTTAGCTACAAAGGTACTGACACCTGTAATTTTTGATCTATTGTAACATGAGTCTTTAATTTTTATTCTTAATGAGCATGGTGACATTCTGGTGGTGATCTGCCTCATGGCATGCCAGAGTCGTGAATTTTGATAACCTTTCCATAAAATTAGGAGGAAGGCATTCATTCTATTTTCTGAAGAGTTTTATAGCCTAAGTGAGGGAGACAAATGAGCAAAAGGAGGAACAGGAGATACAAGTCAAAAGCAGATTGATTGGATGTTGAGTCACGGGAGCTCAAAAATTGTTCTCTTTTATTTTCTTAATTTTTCAGGCTTTTTATGTTTTGTTTGTTGTGATGAGAGTTAGAACAGAAAAGAAGAGCTAGGAATCTGGCAGAAGGAAAGTACTCAGTTCTAATTCTTCATTCTTCAGCTGAGACTGAGAAAGATTCTCCAGATAATCAAACAACTAATAAGGTTGTTCCTGTGCCTCCACTTTGAAGCAAATAAATAAATCATTTGCATAAATTTGACTTGTAAATTTACTTCAGGCATGTGATTATAACAAGACTATAGATGAACAGTCCATCACTTGTTTTGGGTGTACTTTCTTTGATTGTGGAATCCTGAAAAAAACCTCTGCCAAGAATGGATTCACAGTGGTGTTCCTAGTAGTAGAACATAGTCTTTGAAAAAACAAATCAAATCCAAAGCCAAACAAAAATGTCCAGCTCAGAGTGTACAGTCATGCAGTGTTTAAATACGTTAACTCAAAACATGATTAATGGAGTTCAAACATGAGCAAAGCTCTTTTAAACAGAGTGTCTTAATGTAACATGGTCTTTGACAATAATGAGTTTTCTTTCTGTTTTGGTAGAAACTTTGCTTTGCCTTAGCAAATAAGTATCTAAAACAATATTTCTCCACCTTGTTCCTGACTCACAAATACAGTGTAAGTACATTATTTATACAAGAAGTTTCTGTTTACTTAACAGGATAAATGTAAACCTGAGTTAACATCACTGTCTAGATGTCAACAATCTTTATCTAAGTGTGAATAATAAAAGAAAGATTCTAACAATTGGCTGATAATCTGTACAATTTCCTTTAATAACCAATAACATTTTTTCATTGTTATTTTAGTGATCAGTTTATAACTCTTTATTAATACCATCAAACTGAAAGCAGTGCTTATTCATTGCTGACTCAAGAACAGAGCCTCCTTACAAATTTTTCCAGTCTTCTGCCTTCCCTTGATGTTGTCTGAAATTTCGATGGTAGGTATTAGTAGCCCCTTTATATAACAGGGTGATCTATTTTTTTTGAGATCTCATTTTTTTTAAAGGAGAAATGGTAATCTCCTCATTTTTTTTAAGGAGAAATGTTAAAAATAAGCACACAGGCCCAGGAATGAAGAAAGTCTGTTATGGATCTATAGTGTTTCTCAGCTGATGAACTTGGCGATTACTGTCCTTCAACTGTTAAGCCGTCTGTGCTTTATGGAAAGAAGAAAAGCTTGTTGTCTTGAAGTATTTGCATATCTGCACAATATGCGAATGATCAAAGTGTAGCACTGACTTTACAATGTACCTCTAATATCTGCTTCAAAACTGTCACAAAAATCTTTGCTCTTATGTCTAGTATCCAAAGAAAAAATGCAGTAACTTTTATCCCCAAACCCTCTCTGTTTTCTTGGTTTATAATGCTTCAGATGAAGAAGATTTAAAATTCTTGAAAAAAGATTTAATTGTTGTGGGTTCTACAATAGTGTTGTTTATTACATGAATTCCAAGGTTCAACTCTTAAACTTTTCATTAGATTCACACTCTAAACCTTTTAGGAATTTGCCAAATCACCTGGAGGGGCGGAGAAGAGAGGAAAAAGAGAAGTGACTTTCTAACCATCTAACTATACCAGTCATAACTGACAGTCAAAGTATAGAGGAGCATTCAGGATCAATTACTGATGTCTGAATTTGATTTTAATCATCCTTGCCTGTGAGCGTGGACTAATTTATTTGTCCTCTGTACAGATGCTTTCATTGGCTGCTAAACAACATTTTAGATTTATGAAAGGTCCTAACATTGTTGCAAAGAGATTTTAAGGTGCTTCTGCAGCTAATTGAATCAAAAACTATTTTCCTTTCTGAAGGTATATCTGGGAAAACTATGTCACAAATTTCATCTTTTAAAAGTATATGAATATACTGTGTCCAGTAGCATGCATTGTGAAGATCTTCTTGCTTCTCATTTAGCATTCGTGATTCAGATGGCTTAGCTATGTGCATGATGTTGTGTAGATTGATGTGTGAACTTAATAAAGGAATTGAAAGGGATAAAGTGGAATTCGTAGTAGCCAAAAGTCATCCTGAGTAGTTATATGTAGAACCATGCTCAACAGACTTCATTTTGTTGAGTTTCATCATCACTATTTTTTAAAAATTAGACCAAGGACAAATGGTGTATGCCTATGAGGATGACTTTGGAGTATTTTCCTTAAAATTCACTCAGACAGGTATTTCTTAAGCATAGGGTTTGTGTGTGTATTCCAACTTGTAAGGAGAAAAACGTGTTTTCTGTAAAATTCTTGTAAATAACAAAATTTTTGTTTTCCTCCCGGTTCTCCATGATGGATTATTCTTGCACATTTTGTACCTTCTTTCTCTAAAGACTCTCCTCATCAACACATTTAGTCAGTAAAAACAAACCAGAGAACTCAGGAGAGTGAAATGCATGATTAACCTTTGCCTTCTTTTGCAGAGCTGACATGGGTTATTAATGAAGCACTATAAAGTTATTCTCACTAACTCAGTTTCACTTTCATTTTGTCCCTGTACATATTAAAAAATTGTAGATGGGGGGGTCCTAATAAATTTGTAAAGGTATTTTTACAACAGTCCAAAATAATCACAATCTGATTGCAAAGGACCCTGTCAAAATCTGAAATACAGAAACTCATATATATCCACTAATCATTGTTTTTAGTAATCCACTATTTATTGTAAATAAATAACTTCCTTTATCTCCCTGGTACAAAACACTTAGCAGGTCCTACTAAATCATTTGTCATGTTGGTTTCCTTTGAAAATACCTGCTGGCTCAGATAAATTAGGAATGAGTTGCTGAATGCATGCTAAAATTCTTCACTGTATTTGGTATTTTAAAACATTTCCTCAGGAGCTCCCATAAAGGAGTATACAAATTATTTCAAATTTTTCTCTAGCAATTTTCTGAGAACATTTTGTTTGTCTTCTTCAGCAGGCAGAGTTCAGGGTTTTACCTTGCATTACAGTTATAGCGTAAAGCATTGGCGTGATACTGTATTTTTGAAAAATAGAGAAGTTGTCCCAAGTATAGGGATGAGAGACAGAAATCTCTTCAATCTGAATTCACCAACTGGAAAATAAACTATGTCTGAGCAGCTCTGATGGAGAAACAATTCTTAAAAATGGAAAATAGTCTTTGTTCTTTTATTGCATTTAGTTTACAAGATGAACAAGGACCAACAGGGCAAATAGTGACTCTTAAGTGATTCCATTTGCTTTATATTTATAGTTCTACAAAAAACACAAATCCCTTCCTTTGGGAGGATTTATATGCCTCTTACCATCCCTAGAGCAGCTATATTATACAGGAACTTACCCTTTCTTGGCAAATTTGCTGTGTCTGAGTCCAACAATAAAACAAAAGGTAAAAGCATAATGAGTGATTTCTAGAGAATTTGATTCTGCAATTAATAAAATCTTATTCTAAAAAAAAGCAAACCACCTCTAGAGTTTAGAACTCCCAACCTGAAATCAGAACTAACACTCATGTTAGATACAGATTTTCACTGAAGTTAGGTTTTATTGTCTCTGGGGACTAGAGATCCATGTTTTCTGTTGTTTTCAACAAAATTCCTTATGGATTCACCTTTTTTTCTCTTTTATTACATATAATGATATTATTTTTATAAATGCAGGATTTCCACTGTTTTGAGACTTCTTAACTGGCAGCACTCGATGTGTGGTATAAAATCCTGGCAAAATGGCAAACCTTCATAGACTTACCAAGCAGAGTCTTAGTTTTGAGGTGTTAGGTCTGGCCAGATTCTCTTGCTGAAATAACTTCACAGGTGCTGTGTGGGACAACTGCCCACCCTCTTTGAAGGAGACTGGAGGATAGAAAGCCAAATAATGACATTCAGCCTCAAACAAATCAAAGGTGATGCAAAAAAAAAGCCATGGATTGGGGATGAGGCTAACCTCTCCCTTTCAGGCTGTGACAATTGTTTAGATGCATAACCTTGAGGAATTTGTGGGGCCCTTTCTGTTGTAGCTTGAATGTGTTAGAAACAGCGTTATTTCTTTACCATTGGTCACAATCGAAGCTGGCCAGGAGACCAATGTTTTCTCTTAGGTGCGCATCTTGTTTCTGTAATCCATGTCTATGTTAACTTAAAACAAGATAAGTCAGTGTAGAACATAACCATAAACGTCTCCAAATATGAGCTGATAGAAGTACAGTTTATGAGCACCATATGTTAATGGTGGTCTGTGATATGTGTCATCTGCCAGGGGTTTTAGTGCTGTTTGAGTGGGTGCTTTGTATTGATTTGAAATCCATCACTTTTGAAATATCACTGTTCCTGAGACTGTAAAGCTTCAAAGAAGTTGGTGCCAACAGATTTACTTCTCTATCGTGTTTACTACATCGTTGCCTATTAAATACTCTGACTCTTCGAAAACACTCTTGCCCCTTCTCCAAGAAGAATTGGTCTGAATTTGACACACCAGTGTGTATGTTACTGTTGGGAAATTGTTGCACCCCAGCCAAGAATTTGCCATAAGTATAGTTAAAATCTTAATTGTTTTATCAATATTCACAATAATACTGACAGTTATACTTCAAAATAAATGCAGCTAAAATGACGCATACACATATTTTCTAGTAGGTACCCCTCTGTCTAATTTTATGCTTATCCTTCCACTGGCACTCTGAGTCTGAAAGACGATGTTTTCAATCTCGACATAAGGGGGAGTTTCTAGTAAATTGTCTGCATCCTGAGTGTTCTGAGTACATCCTTGGAAGAAATCTTTCTCCTCACTGTAGGATCTGCTTGCAGGAATTTTTATATTTGTTAACATGATCTGCACCTATCTTATTCTTCACTGGTTTGTAATCCCATATTGCATATGAATTTAATATATATGATGGTTTGGTGTATGTTTGAGACTTTTTCTTTGCTCACTGGTTTTACCCAGGTTCTGAGTACTTATCCCTCTCCTGGCTAGTTACTGACCACTGATTGCTGGTAGCTTACAGCAATGGAACATCCAAGATCATCCTGTGTTCTTACTGACAAGGCTATGCTGCTGTCCTATGTCTTCCATGTTCCTTTTTGGTTTAGGATCCCAAGTACATGTTATTGCCATCTACTACATAAAAGCAAGCATCCCACCATACAATCATAGAATGGCTTGAGTTGGAAGGGATCTTAAAGATCATCTAGTTCCAACTCCCCTGCCACGGGCAGGGACACCTCCCACTAGACCTGGTTGCTCAGGGCCTCATCCAGCCTGGTCTTAAACACATCCAGGGATGAGGCGTTCACAGCTTCTCCGGGCAACCCGTTCCAGTGTCTCACCACCCACAGAGTAAAGAACTTCTTTCTAATGTCTAAGCTAAATCTATATGCTCTAGTTTAGAATTATTGCTCCTTGTCCTGTCCCCACACGGCCTTATAAAAAGTGCCTCTGCAGCTTTCCTGTAGGTCCCCTTCGGGTGCTGGAAGGCCACTATAAGGTCTCCCCAGAGTCTTTTCTTCAGGCTGAACAGACCCAACTCCTTCAGCCTGTTCTCATAGGAGAGATTCTCCAGCCCTCTGATCATCTTTGTGGCCCTCCTCTGGACCCTTTCCAACAGATCCATGTCCTTCCTGTGTTGGGGGCTGTTGGGCTGGATGCAGTACTTCTGGTAGGGTCTCACTAGAGCAAAGTAGAGGGGCAGAATCACCTCCCTTGACCTGCTAGCCATGCATTTTTGATGCAGCCCAGGGTAAGGTTAGCTTTTTGGGCTGCCAGCATGCATTGTCGGCTCATGTGAAGTGCTTCATCAGGCAGCACCCCTAAGTCCTTCTCTGCCAGGGCTGTGTTTGCGCTTGGAATTTTCCTGCCCCAGGTGCAGAACCTTGCACTTGGCCTTGTTGAACTTCATGAGGTTGACATGGGCACACCTCTCCAGCCTGTCCAGCTCCCTCTGGATGGCATCCCTTCCCTCTAGCATGTCAACCTCACAGCTTGGTGTCGTCAGCAAACTTGCCGAGGGTGCACTAAATTCCTTTGTCTGGGTCGCCAACAAAGATGTTAAACAGCACTGGTCCCAGTACCAATCCCTGAGGGACTCCATTTGTCAGAGGTTTCCATTTGAACATTGAACCATTGATCACAACTCTGAGACCAGCCATCTAGCCATTTCCTTATTCACCGAGTGGTCCATCCATCAAACCGTGTTCTTCCAGTTGAAGGAAAGATGAAACAAAGTAGATAATAGTCACCTAATAGTTAGATACTTGCTCTTGCAACTAAACAAGCTCAAACACAGCTCCAGACAGGCTCAGACTGACATGTCCTTAGATCTCTGCTGGTAGCATAAGTCACAGCCAAGGATAATGCTTGGCCTGTTTCAAGCAATGGGAGCATCATATTTCTGGGAAAATGGGACTAAAATATTGAGTTGGCAAATGGCAGAAGCCATGGTGTTTGGGATTGCTAAGAGGGAAAGTGGTGGGTGGATGAGAAAGGAGAAATGTGCAGCTGATTTGACACATGAAGGGTGAGTGTGGCATGAGGAAATAAGGCATTGACTTCAATTTGCTTTTATGTATCTTCAGATGTGAAAGTGTAAGAATGTAATAGAGCATCATCTTAGTGTAAAAGCTTTTCTACTATGATGTCAGTTTTAGAAACTAGGGTATTTGATATGTCTCACTTACAGAACTGTGGGTTAGCAGGATATAGACCAAATTATAAACAACAGCCTGTTCCGGGAGGTTTTAAAGACTGTCTTTAGCATGCCTTGCTATCACCCAGAGCTTCATGGAGGGCATCTTTGTGTTTTCTGTCAGAGACCATAGCAGGTCTTGGATCTGCTGAAACTTTCTCCCACTCAGGCAAGGAGAGTGACTCCCATGGGTCCTATCCCACCAGTTACACCAAAATGTCTCCTTTGCTTAAGTGAAATCCTTTAATCAAAGCAATCACCAAGGGGACAAGTAAGACTTTCAAAAGCACTGCAGATCTGTATGACCTCTAAGTATTATTACTCTCTACTTTTTACATTTTATTATGTTTTGAACAAAATACTGATTCAATTGAAAACTTGATTAATGTTTGTAACAAATTGAAATACTTCTCCTTGAAGTAGTTTGTGCACTATCTCTCCTGGGGTGGAGGGGGATCTGAAAACTAGCTGACCATGTTGGTTAGGGAATCTCTTCAGCAATGTTTCCATTGGTTTAATCAGCTTGGTTTCCAGCTCAGCTTCACCCAGAATGTGGTTAGCCTGAAGTTATTACAGCTGTCATTTGAGAACAGCGATACGAAAGGATTGTCAGTAGTTTGAAAGGCTAGCTTGGTATTTAGGAGACCAGGCTAAAACTCCCTGATCTGCCACAGGTTTCCAAAGTGCCTCAGTTCACTGTCTATAAAATATGAACAGTACTTTTTTACAACCAATGTTCTGTGAGGAAAAATAAAATTATTAAATATTCTAAAAATTTGGATGGGAAGTGAAACCATAAAACATATGTGATTGAAAACTCTTTCCTTTATTTTCTGTAAAAAACCCCCCAGCTTTTCATGGACTTAGTAGTGATTCTTTTTGTTGTTTTTTTTTGTTTGTTTCTTTTCTCCCCCTCAGCCAGTTGTTATGTCAATAGAGTTATGAACAAGCTAGGACCCACTATGAAGAACCTAGTAGGACAGTGGAGTTAAAAAATTTCAAGAAATTCAGGACCCAGAATTCATTGCCACTAAATTATAACCCTTTCAAGAAATACTTTGAGAAACATGGGAACTGATGAGACTGTTCTTTAATGAAGAAAATCAAAGATGATGAGTTCTATAGGCAGTATTTAGCTAGTTGTCAGTAATTAGCTTCAGATGAGATTGTTGTCTTTAATGTTTCTTGACTATTCTTGGATGAGTTGGAACATACGATGAAAGTGTAATTACAGCCTTTGATATTTTGGTGGATGTCTGAATGCTTCCTGGAAGTAGTCCAACAGGTTGTTTGGCCAAGTGGTTTGTGGGACAGCCAGTTGCCTGTACAAATAAAGGAAGAAAGAGAAAACTGTTTAATTGTTCATGCAGTAACTGGTCTCCCCACATACATTTTATGATGTGGTATTTTAAATGCATCTAAGGAAAAGTCAATCTAATGAAAGAACAAATGCTTTTTGTCTTTTATGTGGATTGTGTTACTTGTATGCTTATTGTATTTTTTAAAGTTCAGGCTCTTTAATGCTAATTATTAAAACAATAAGTTCAGTGTGTCTAGGGTGGGTAAAATGAAAACTTGAGAGAATACAGTCTGTGAAAGTGGATTCTGGTAGGGTGTATGCTGATTTTATGCTGGTGTAAGTACTGTTACTCTGGGGCTGCATCAGTGCATTGCAAATGCGAATCAGGGCTTTAGTGTTTTAAAAACAATTTTATATGATTTCAACGTGAATGTTTACAGTTAATGAAGCTACAAGAAGTTTTAAAACAAGGTCTTGCATTTAGAGGCACTTACAATTTCAGATTTCTTTGTCAGATTACCATTTAATAAGACTTCAAGTAGGATACAAATTGGAAAGTGTGGACTACATCTAGTAAGTTGTAGAAAGAGAAAAAAAATGTTTTGGAAATGGCGAAAGATAGTGGCAGAGATGAAACACAAGTAGCCTTATACCTGCTGTGATAAGGTGGAAAGGATCACGGAGTGTTATCCCAGATTCTCTTCTACAGAAGCTCTACAATGCCAGGGAAGAGGTAAGAAATGTCTCCCCTGGCTGCGCTACCTTAGAACAGCATCAAAGTATCTGGGAGGTAGATGTCCGCACTTAAACACTGAGTTGGCAGCCATCACCTTGTTGTGAAGGGTGACTTCAGCTCTCCAGGGATCAGCAGCTGGAGATCTGGAGAAAACTCCAAACTTAGTTATAATTCAGGTGTACTCAGTGGGAACTGTGAACCCATCAGATGCCAGCATGTTTGAAACAGCATTCTGAAGACCTTTATCCTATAATAGGTGTTCCTTTTGCTTTGCTGGAATGTCTGTGGAAGAGGACGGAGTGAAGGCCGTCTGCTGCAAGGTATTGCAGGGCTTTCACATGTATGCTTCGGGTCATACCCAGCATATACAGACAAGCATGCCTTACATGTTGATCTCTCCTTGCCTTCTCTGATAGTCACACCTTAAAACTCTTCCCATGTGTACATAAAGAATAGTGAAATGCTGAAGTAACTTGTTTGATCGGAGTCATGTAATGAGAATTTCTGCTCCTTGTTACAATAAGCAGCTTAATTTTTGTGAAAAATAGCTCGACAATAAAGTTAATGTTGTGGTTCTGAATTACACCTGTTTAAAACAGTTGTCCTGCAACACTTGAAGTCTATCTCAGTAAGATCTGGAGGTATTTTAAAATGATATTTTACAACATAAAATTTAGACAATTTGTCTTTGTCAATTTAAACAAAATTAGATGACCTCATGGGACTCAGTCATAAGCCTTAATTTAATCTGTGATTAACTAGAATTTTTTTTTTTTTCATAGTAGCTTTCGATAATTGTCATGCCTGAGCTATTCAGAACAGCAGATACCTTCCCACAGCAACTCCTACTTCCATCTCACAATTCAGGAAGAGTGCAACACTGCACGTTCCTCACCTTGTATTTGCAGGTGGCAGTTTGTAGCTTCAGGGATATGGTTGAGGGTCTGGGATCAACAGCCCATGGTTACATTTTTATTCTATAAGGCCAGAAATTTTCGACATATATTTGGCAAGAGAATTTACCTAGGGCAGATCTGTGATAATGATTAGTACTGTAATCATCTTTTCAAGGATTTCTCTTGCATTTAGAAAAAAAACAAATCACAGAATCACAGAATATTAGGGGCTGGAAGGGACCTCGGAAGATCCTCGAGTCCAACCCCCCTGCCAGAGCAGGACCCTAGAGTAGATCATGCAGGAATAAATGGTGCTACTTTCATTGGGCAACACCTTGTTTCTTGCAGTAATTGCCCAGGGACGGGAGAAAAGAAAGAGGAAGGAGGATCATCGCATGGAAATCTTAGCAGAAACTTGAATTTTGTGTGGACTTAAGCTCAGTATGTTAGAAGATCTTTCAGTATTAGCACACACAATGACCATCTGTAATGCAACTACAGCTTTAGTCTAATGAATTAGGTATGTATTCAAACCATACTTAGTTAATTAAAATTACCAGCTTTAATTAAAATAAATTAAAGCTAAAACTTTATTCACTGCCCTTAGGTGAAAATCCATGACCTTCTCGTCCTCCACCTCCCTACTCTACATCATCTTTGTCATACAACTTTTGAACACAGTGTTTTGGAAAATCTGTGCACTGCAAGTGCATAGCTATGAAATAAATTATGTTTGAGTTTTTCTTCTGTAGATGTTTCAGATTATTATTATCTCAAACGGATCCCAGATCTGAAGCCTTTTGACTGTGGGTGATGATGATGAATATAAAAGAGTTCAGGTGAGATGCAGAGGGAAGAATTAGGGAGAACAACCTACAAGTCAATTTTGTCTGTGGAAACTGCATCACTGAAAAATACGTCAAGTATCACTTGCATAGGAAGAAAATTGCAAAGCTCTAAAAACCTCTGATGTCATTTTCAAGCACTACGTTTCAATCAGCATTGGAGTGAGGTGAAAAATGAAGATTAAATTAATTGTTGTAAAATTTTAATAAATGTTTCAGCTAATGAAAATAGGAACTCCTTTTGCTACTGTTTTGCTGAGGATGCTTATTGGATCTTTTGTTAAATAAGATTGTGTAATTGAAGATAAATATGTGCTATTGTATTTTTATTTGCTCAGAATGTTACTCTTCCTGTACACTTGTTTGAGCACACAAGGGAGTTTACTGATGAACGGACGACCTCAGAACTCAAATTAGTAATGCAATCAAACAGACAATGCATTTAAGAGACAAAGCCATAAAAGAATGCTTATGGTATGCATAATAATTAAATTCATAACAAAAAGAAAAGCTTACAGTAGGTGCAATCATCAACATTAAATTTGTCTTTGTATGGGACCGAGGGGTCTAACAAATGACTACTCTATCTGTTTTCTGTTAGCTGTGTATATGGTGGTGTCTGTGCTGGATGCTTTTCATTTTTCTTGCCTCTTGGACCGGAAAATGATAAATAATGCACACTCTGATATGAATTTCTGTTTGGATAACACAGGAATTTTAGAAATAAGTGAACATTTCTCTTATATCTGGAACATGTCTAAATTACCACCAGTAATGTCCCCACTACAAATGACTGAACAAGACAGTAAGACACCTGGTCTAGTTGAGAGACGTCCCTGCCCATGGCAGGGAGGTTGGATTAGATGATCTCTAAGGTCCCTTCCAACTTAGGCCATTCTATGATTCTATGAAATTTAGTCCAATTCCTTCTGCCGTTAAATAAACAACCACCAAAAAATTGAAGCTATTACTGTTCCTAAAGTCCTATTTAAAACCAAAGCAACTAAATTCAGAATAATGGCTACTTTTTAGCTACGAGTTGACTCAATTTTAAATTGGTTTCAAGAGGGCCTTATCCTCTGTGCTTAAGCTCATATATAAGAAATCACATATTGTGTAATAACAGCAGCGTTTGTATTCTACTGATGTTCTTGCTAAAATGTGCCTGAGATCTTATGGCTGTGCTTAGTTGAAGTCATTCAGCCCCCGGACTTGCGTAGTGTCTGAAAAATATTCCCCTCTCAAGATGCACGGAACCATGCCCAGCATTTCTCCTACCCTGCGAGCAGGTGGCCAGCACATTGGTGCAAAATGTCCGGCCATGCTGCTGTCTTCAATTAGGATCCATTCAGAGCTGATTCATCTGTTACCATGGGGCTCTTGTCAACCTGGCTGCTTTCAACCCGTAAGTGTTAATGTGTATTTACCGCAGTGCAGTTGTCAATCATTCACACCAACGCCCTCATGGCAAGGATTTGCTCCATAGGCTTAGCAGTGGTGCTGTGGGGATGGGACTGTCTCACCCAACCTGCAAAACTGAGAACCACGGTTTTGTTTTGTGCATCTGTTCCTTTTATTTTCCACGGGCTGAGTAACAATTATTTACCACCCAAAGAGATGAAGGAGTATATCCCATGCCTGTTGTGTTTGGATACCAGCACAAAGATGAGATGCTCTGTGGTGAAGTCTTGTGGTTTAGGAAATTGTACTGCCTATTTTATTTTTCCAGCAGGGTAAATCAAAGAAATAAATAGAAAATAAGTGATTATTATTATTTTTTTAATTTCATTTTCCATAACCAAGGTCATACTTGGAGTAATTTATGAGTATGACTTAATTCTATGCCTTCCACCCCACCCCCCTTTGTGGTTTGCTGCTCCCTTCCGATTTCAAGGAGCAGAGAAATGGGGAATGGCTGATTTTGCGGACTTTAAGCCATTCTCTGGAAGCATTTTTACTATTGCTAGTACCCCCTTTTTCTTGTGTAGATTCATCACAGCTGTTTGTGGCACAGCATCAGTTGCTGCTCAGACCCTGCAGTTAAAAGCATGCCCTTCTGCAGCCCAAAAGCAAATTAGTCCATCAATTTAATACTTATGGGATTGTGGCTCTTGATTACTGGGCTCCTGCCACAGAGGTGATTTAATATCTTTTGAGTCTATGTGGACCAGGGTTGATGGAAGGTCATATCCCAGCTCAGTGAGAAACATGCACGTTTTCACTTTGTTTTTTTTTCTCGCTATCTAGGCTCTGGTGACACTGATGCAATCCTCATCTTTTATTTTTCTTTCCTGTTCCCCACTTCTGGCTCTTGTAGCTTTGTCTAGACTATGGATATGGATGGTGTGGGAATAATGGGCAAGTGTGCATGTGCATGCACACACTCATTTTGTGTCTTACAAACTTTGTATTACCTATGTGAAGTACTCCTGTCTGAATGACTAGCATTAAATCAAAACAGGCTGTGAGAGGGGAACAACAGGAAATGAAAGAACAGCAAAGATAAGGTATTCAGCTGTATCAACTCTTTTCATAAAAATGACACTGGTGCCTCTCTCCATATATGCTTTGCCTTGCTTACATCCTAAGCTTATCACAGCTAGAACAATGTGGTGACTACAAAACACGTTGGGAGGTGGATTTAGGGGGAGGTAGATTTAGGGGGAGGTAGATTTAGGGGAAGGAAATGTTACCTGAGCAAACATCCCAACGTACTGAACCAGTCAGAAACACCATGGCCCATGATTGCCTGCTGTGCTTTTATGACCAGGTGTCATTTTTATTTCTTCATGAGTGCCCATTATGGCATTGAGGGGGGAGGCACTCACTGCAGGCGGAGTGCAAGGGCCTTCACTGTGTGCTTTGTACTGCCACAGGAGTAGCTGAGAACACAAGCGTTGGCCTATCGATGAAGCAGAGCTAGTNGGTTGTTTAGCTTGGAGAAGAGGAGACTCAGGGGAGACCTCATCACTCTCTACAACTACCTGAAAGGAAGTTGTAGACAGGTGGGGGTTGGGCTCTTCTCCCAGGCAATTAGTGACAGGACAAGAGGGCATGGCCTGAAGCTGCGCCAGGGGAGGTTTAGTTTGGATATTAGGAAGCATTTCCTTACGGAAAGGGTCATTAGGTGCTGGAATGGACTGCCCAGGGAGGTGGTGGAGTCGCCATCCCTGGAGGTGTTTAAGGAAAGATTGGATGTGGCACTTAGTGACATGGTCTAGCTAGGTGTTGTGGTGTTGGGGTCATAGGCTGGACTTGATGATCTGAGAGGTCTCAGAGGTCTATTCCAGCCTCAACGATTCTATGATTCTATGATCTCCTGAAAGCAACAAGCAGTGTTTCTGCTAGCTTTAGAGGTCTGTCTATATCCCTGGTTTCACTTCTATGACACCTTTCATTTACTAGCTGCATGAGAAATACCATTGAGATTCTTTTTGTCTCGTTAGATCATTTGCACACATGGTCACAGAGAAAATACTGTCTTCTCAATGTTTTACTTGATTAGTACCTGCCATGGTTATGTTCCTGTAGGTTTAGGTCTTTTAGAGATATAGAGGGTGACATAATCTAGTGAGTCCCAGTTAGACAGACAAGCCATTTTCAAAACCAGATTTTTTAGTTTTTTGTACTTAGCTTAGGGCATGTGCTTCACATATATTTTCAGAGGAACATAAGACTTTCATACGTCTCTGTATTTCTGCTGCAAAGTTAAAATGCATTTCTGCAGCTGCCTTTGTCTTCTGCATTGTGTGCAAGAGTGGGAAAACCCAAATCCTGCTAACACAAAACATACCCTGCACACTCACTTCTTCCCCTGGCAGTAGGATGAGAGAGCGAATGAACGGCATGTGACGGGTATTAGTCACACTGATCACTATGTACTACTGGAAGGTATATTGCTCTGAAGAGGCCATTGGAGGAAATTATACCCACACAGAGCAGGGCTGTTCACCCCAAAATATGAGGAATTTTCTCTGCCTGGTCTAAGAGAAACATTAGTAGAACTAAACTAGTGACAGCAGAGTATTTGGGACTAATGGACAAAACCAAAGATCTTTGTAAGTCTTACTAGGTGCTAATCTTGGGCTTCCCTTAGTTGCCTTCTCCAACTCCTCTGTTCTCCTTTCAGTAGAGCATCTGTTTTTCTTTCTACAGCCTCTTCCTTGCTTGTTCTTTTCTTTAGTTTGCCTCTCTTTGGGTCTGCTTCATCCCAGTGTAAATTATTCCTGTTTATCTGCCCTCTCCAGTTTTCTGCACAGTGCTGTTTTCTGTCCAGAGCCATTTTTACTCTGTTAGTAGAATGCCTTGCACAGTGGAATCCTCTCCAGTGGTGGGGCTCCAGGGCTCTGTGGTAATTAAAGCAATAAAGGCATGAGACTTCATCATATTTGCTTTTATATTGTTGTCAGTAATAGGATGATGTAATAAGCGAAAACGTAGACCAGTTGCCATGTTTTGATACTTTGTGTCTGGTTTGTAACAATTATCTGGCAAGAGAGCTTTATTAATGCAGGTTATGTGGAAAACACTTGGCTAACACTATAATCAGACCCAAAGTAGCCAACCTAATGGCACCCAGATGCTCCTCAAAATCATTAGATGATCTGAGTATGATCATACGATCATTTCTCCCATCTCAACTAGCTATGACAAAATATATTCCTTGATGATCTTCCTTACTTCATGGCTATGCAAACATTCCTGGAGCTGCAAAAAATGTTTTTCTTGGTGTAGGAATAAATCGTGCACACGCACAAGGCATTTTCATGCTGCAGGAAAGGCTGCCAGGCTGGATTCTTTACTGCGGCATGATTGACTTGCCACAGCTCAATGTTGTGAAATCAGCTCTGCATTGTTACAGCCAGGTGAGCTAAGAGAGGTTTACGGCTGCCTTGTGCTCCCAAAGTGTTGTAAATTAGGCATGGTGAATATAGTAATGAATATAACCCAAATTTTTAAAAGTTACCATAAAAGCCATTTTGTTATGTTGTGGGGTTTGGAGTGTTTTTTTTGGTGAAATATAACCATGTTGGCATTTGTTCTTATCTGACTGGACATAGCGTAATTAGTACCTTGAGTGATGTAAGCTCAGTAATCTTAGTTAAATCAAATGAACTCAGTTTTGAGTAGGTGGAGCAAAAAGTGAAATGATTTTAATTGTACGGCTTTTCAGTTTCATTTTGGTGTCGCCACTCAGTCTTTGTTTGCTATCCTCTGGAATTCAGCTCAGACTGGGATCTACCTGGCAAAGAACAGCCATATGGAGAGGGACCTGGGGGTCTTGGTGGACAGCAGGCTCAACATGAGTGAGCAGTGTGCTGCAGTTGCAAGGAGGGCCAATAGAATGCTGGTTTGCATTAAAACGGGCATCTCCAGCAGAGACAAGAAAGTCACTGTCCTGCTCTACTTGGTGCTGGTCTCTGCTATACAAAATAAGATGTGGACAGGCTGGAGAGGGTCCAGAGAAGGACCACGAGGATGATCAGGGGACTGGAAGACCTGCCGTATGAAGATAGACTGAGAAATCTGAGCTTGTTCTGCCTTGAGAAGAGAAGACTTACGGGAGACCTTATTACCATGTACCAGTACTTGAAGGGTGGCTATCAAGAGGAAGGAGAGTCCCTTTTTACAAGGAGTCACATAGAGAAAACAAGGGGGAATGGTTGCAAGTTGCTCCAGGGGAGATTCCAGTTGAAGTGCAGAAGGAAATTTTCTACAATGAGAACAATTAAACATTGGAATAGTCTCCCAAGGGAAGTGGAGGACTCCCTTACACAGGTCAGTTTTAAGACTCAACTTGACAGGGTGCTGGGACTACTCACTTGAACCAATTTTTTTTCTTTTTTTCTTAAACGGTTGGACCAGATGATCCTTGACGTCCCTTCCAACCTGGCATTCTATGATTCTCTAGGCTGTATTTAGATTTTTAAACCCCTAACCTAGAATAGTTGATTAGTCAGAGATCTAAATTTAATTTTATTTCTAGTATTTAAAAATATCTTAAAATAAAATCTGGAGGGATTTTATTTCGAAGTTCTTTATATGTATCATCTGGGTTAAAACTTTGGTTTAGATAACAATGAAAACGTATGAACATGTTAGTGACTTGGAAGAATGCATCAGTTAGCCTAGTCTTTCCATCATTCTGCACTGGTATCCCCTAATGACTCCATTTAGAAATTGATAAATTGAGGTCCCTAGATCTTTGTTTTCGTCAGTGCTTAAAGTGACAGTATTTATATTGAAACTGTTTGCTTATTTATTTGGGTAAAGGCACACAAAATAATTTATTGTAGTTGTTCTGCTTTGATAATAAGGAAAAAAATCAGGTTTTTTTTGGTGGGACACCATATAGAAAGCCAGTATATACTACTGAATCGTTTAACATCCTTTTGAGCATCTGAACATGCTACTGACTGTGCAGAGTATTGTATGATAAAGCACTGCAAATTCCATATATTTGGACTAGATATATATAGTAAGAATAGAACACAGTGATCATAAAAGGAAATCGAAGAGAGCAGGTCGTGACAATCAAAGCAAGAAAAAAAGCTTGCATTTTCTTAGGGCTTGATGGGGTAACCTTTCTTGAGCCTAAAAAGCAGAATGATAGAAAAGAGATGAAAGTAGGGCTGATTTCTGAGTTTGTTCCTAGATATGTTAGATGACATGAACATGAGGAGATTCCAGAAGACCTCCTGCAGATGCATAGCTTTCTTCTCAGCAGAGACATTACCACTTTCTTACCTGGACTATGACTATATAGTGATTTTTTTTACAATGAGGATGGTGAGACACTGAAACAGGTTACCCAGAGAAGTTGTGGATACCCCGAGAAGTTGTGGATACCCCATTATTGAAAGAGTTTAAGGTCAGGTTGGGTGGGGCTGTGAACAATCTGATCTAGTGAAAGATGTCGCTACCCGTGGGATATTTCTTGTCTCTGTAAATACATAGACACAGGCAAATACCAGGTAGAAGGCAACAGGTTCTTCAGGAACCTGCTCTGCAGAGGATCGGTGAAAGTGTGTCTTCTCCCTGTCTTTTTTTCTGGCAAGCCATTCTTAGCATTCAGCAGCCTGCAGGTGATGTGAGTAGATGGGGTCCTCATTGGTCTGAGTAAGCCACCCTGTTTTTTAACATCCATGCCCTCTGTTCTCTTATTTGGTTTGGTAGTTATGTTCTGGTTTAAATGAAAGTTTTATGAGCCTGTCTGACTGTAAGTTTCCACAAGCCTTCCGTAAGAGGCCTTGCTAGTGTCTTGTACCCAGGCACAAGTGTTTTTGTCCCTGCTGGACGTTCCTCAAGATATATCCAGAATTAGTTGCTATAAACGTGTGAGAGTTACTCTGTGTTCGGAAAATGTAGCCAGATCATACTTTCCTCTGCCATTTCCATCTGTGGAGCTGTCACAGGAGAAATCTAGTAATCTTGTTCTTGATTGTCTACTTTTTTTTCTTTTCTTAGTATTATGTCTGTCCCTAAGATCACAGATTTTTCTTTTTTTCCTCTGCAAGATACTCCAGCCCTCTACTGCACTTATGCTGCTGGCAGACTCACTAGTAAATTATTCCTATTTGTGACAATGTAATTAATCAACTCCAAGACTGAACTCTTGAGGAGTTGCGCTAGTAGCCTGCTTTTAGGCTCATAGTTTAAGTACTTACTCACAATTAGTAGTCATGTCCATTATCTTTTTTACAGTCCTGGTGCTAATCTCCACTTTTAACAGCTGAATTAATAACTTCCCATATGGCACCATATCAAATACTTCAGTGAAGTCCAGTGGATTACATTTTCTGTGTTTCTTTTGTCTAGAAAAGGAATTACCTTATCAGATAAGATAAAATACATGAGCTGTCTGAAACATGTTTATGAGTTGGCTGAAGAGCCAAAGGTAGTGCACTACCATCTGTGGGATTATCATGATTTACTTATTTTGGAGAGTTCTTACTGGTTTTTGGATAACAATACTTTGTATTGTGCTCAAATACTTTGCATTTTTTGTTGTTGCTACTGCCTCAACATTACTTGTGATCTGCTTTTATTATATGGTTAAATTTTTACACCTACTAACATTAGTTGACCACTTGAGTTCATTTTCATCGAGTTTTATCTACTCCATATTAAACTTGGATATCCAGTGGCAATATGATAATTATCTACTGAGTGAGTGTAGGAAAAATACGCAAAATGTTTAGAATAGTTCCCTTTACCGTGTAGTAGGAAAAAATCCCTATTATTATTACTTGCTCTATAAAATAACCACCAAAATCCACTTGGCTCCATTCTCCATGGTTTAGTTTCTGTATTACCCTTTCTGAAAATAAGATCTGCGTGGTAGCTTTTGCATATCCTGATCTAGTCATCATACCTCACAGAAGTGTTTGTTAAAGGGCACAGTGTTATCTCTCTTAAGGCTGCACAGTGTTTACTCTCAATCTTTTAACAGGGAGTTTCAATATTTTGTTAAGTCTCTGTAATAGAAACAAATTTCTATTGAAAAATTAAAAGAAATTATTTCCAATGTGTACCTGGGGTTCTTTAGTAGTTGCCTGCAATTACCAGCTTGGCAGTAACAAAGTATCAGTCTGCATATTTTTTGAAAAACAAGTGTTTATTCATAAAGGTCTGAATAGAGTTGCATCAGTCTGATGCGTGCAAATAAAAGAAATACTGCAAGTATATTGGTCTTTCTTGCCGGGGCTTGACAAAACAACAGAAAACACCCAACAGACCACTAGCAAACATCCTATCACACTTTAAGTGAACGGAATAAGAGTTCATGTAAATGAATAGCCATCAGATACATTACCTTTTATAGCAATTTAAATAGCTATAATAGCTATTAATATTAATAGCTATTAATAGCTTTTATAGCAATTTTATAGCACTTTAAACCACAAACTGAAGTCACCTCTGTCACTATAATCAATTTTCAGTGACAAATATAAGAATGTTTTTGCTTGTCAATGGTATTTTGATACTCCTGATGTTAACTACTCAATGATTTTTCTGAAGGAGAATGGAACCAGTTGTTACATTCTTGAAAATGTTTCTGGATAAATTGGATTTCAGTGAATTATCTCTCTTTCTTTTTTTTTCATCCATGATAAAGTAGTATAGTGATGTCCAAGCTGCCAAATCCCTTTTCAAAAGACAGTCAGATTTTCCAATAGCTTCCCTTTTTTTTTTTTTTTGGAGTAACAATCTCATTTTCATGGGAAAACACTAATGGTTTGTGCAGAGAACTAAAATTGGATGAAATAGAATTATTCTTGCAAATAGAGAACTTAACTGTCTGTGTGCATCAGGTTCAACAATGGGAGCATTGAAAGCCCCTCATGCAAGTGTTAGGAGTGAAAACCTATTTGGCTTTTGCAAGAAGGTTCCCCCTGCATTCACCTCCTGAGATTCAGAAGCTGACATCTGTTTTGGTTCCTTGACCGACTGTTTGGTTGAGATACAATCAGTAAAGAATATAATTCTTTATCATTTATTCCTAGTGGTAGTTTGCTGAATACAAAAGCACATGCACTTGTCCATATGACTAAATGCTAAAATAGCTAAATATTGAACCACAGAGAATTATTAAACATGAGCAGATGTAGTATTTAGAAGTAGACCTGCATATTTGAGGCTAGAAGGTATCTTCTTGTGTGTATGTCTATGTAAGCTTGTTATGGGGAGGCAAATTGTACTTCTCTGGACAGGTTCCTTACCAGATGTTTCTTACTACATGACATGATTGAGGAACCAAAGTACATCTGGCTATTAAAATATCTTTATATGGTTGCATGATTTATTCAGAGAGCATGGTTGAAGCAAGTAAGTTTACAACTACGTGAATAGCTTTTACTGGAATCTGGACAGAGATAGTAAGGTTTGGAACTTAAATTAGACAACAGTGCTGTTCTGTGCTTATTTACGAGGCGTGTTTATTTACTTTTAAGATTATTACATTCAGGCAACTTTCTATTTACTTTTTACTATTTTGGTATTTTTGCTGAGAGTCAAGAGACCTAAATAAACCCACAGTCTCTGTGGATTATAGTTATGTACTGTTTTATACATGCTGGAAAGCTATAAGCCTTCAGGCTGAGATAACTGCATAATAAACATATATTTTATGAAATAATACCTTTAACACATGTTACTTAAAAAAAAAAAAAAAGGGAGAGAAAACAGTTCATCTCTGTCTGCCACAACAGACTTCTATCAAAAATAAATTTAGAAGAGCTCCAGTTCTTCTCCTAGTTTTGGAAAAGAGATGATTTTACTTGAGATTTCCATAAGGTAGCAAGGAGCGCTTTTGAATATGTTCAGTGAGCCTGAAGTCACTGTGAGATCCAAATTCTAAAAGGCTTGCACTCAAAGATGAAAGAGGAGGTGTCATTGGGAACACAGAAAAGTTCTGTGGTATTTAAAACTGCGTTTTCCCTATCAGTGATTGCTTCTGATGAAGCATTAGGTATTACTGCTTTTGATGTTTGCAAGGCTGTAATGCAATTCAATATTCTGGTACCCTTATGGGGCAAGTATTTCATCCATAGATGATAGTCATTAACAGAGTGGCTGAAAGATGGTTAGGTGTTCCTTTCACTCTGAAATACCACCACTTCAGGTGCTAACTCTGGACTTTTAAGTGTTTAACCTCCTTAGCTTTGCTCAGTCTGTTAGAAAGCAAAATGCCATGGAATTGTCACCTCCTCTAAGCAATTTCTGAATTCTGTTCCCTTCCTGGTGCCTGGATAATATCAACAAAATATCCTAGAGTGGCATAATGCTTATCGATGGCATATAACAGCTTGCATGACCTCATATATATAATAGCATTCTCACAGCTGCAGTGGTATTATTTTGCCTTGCTCCAGTAAAGGATGAAATTAAAATGCTGACTTTTGTGTTCTTGGATATTTTAGCTAAAATTCACCAAAATAAGTAGCTAAAGTTTTTTTTTTTCAGAGCTTAGTTTCTCCTACAGATTCAGGTAAATCTCAGTACAGCTTTTCAAATAGAGATTGTCCTTTAAAGTACTTCTTTAAAAATATAATGGCTTAAAACAACTTATTTTTAGATGCTGGGTTAAATATTGAAGAAAAAACCCCACCTCTTTCTGACCTTGTTTGATTTTGGTATTATATTTAAGCTTTGGCATTAATATTCACTGATATTTCTTTCCTGTCCTCCTCCTTTTATTTTGAAATTCTAGTTTTGAAGGAGATTTCCCATCCTACAGATAAAATTTTATTGAGTAACTTTAAAGATAATGTTTTCTGGACAGGAGGGTGAAATTTTACTCTTCTGAATCAAAATTTCCTTCAGTTCACATACCGTGGCCTCCATTGCAGTCAATCTAGAACTTCAAAAAGTAACTCAAACTGTCCAAAAACCCACAAGTTTGTCATTTCATTGCCAAAAGAGTAAATAAAGTAACAAAGCTGTGAATATTTCATGGTTTTGCCTAAGAGGTTTTTTGGAAATAATGTCCAATTTGAAAGTGGAAAAATATGCTTTGGCTTTCTTATGTCTCCTCTATGTATTTGGTTTCTTGATCATGATACGATATTCATGATAAATCATGATCTCTCTTCTTGGTGAGAACAACAGATGTATCGTGAAAGATGCAGCCCAGCCTGGAGAGGAGTGTGGTTGGTAACTTCCACAAATATTTTACCAATACAGATTTGCTTCCAGTTTTTCATTTGTTATGCTTTCCAGTGACCTATCAGTATTTTCCCATGGAAAGCTGATAGTTTTTGCAGAAATGCGTCCATTACTTGGAAAAACAAATTCCTGTCAGTGAGAGTTTTAAGGCTAGATAAATGTTTTTCCATAGAAAATGTTGGTCTCTGGGAGTCAGTTACCAAAGTAGATAGCTATGTTTTATACTGGCTGGGACTTCTGTACACAGGTAGTCCCAATGAAAGCATAAGAATGTGAATATTCATATAGATCCCTCTCGATTTATAGCTCTGACACCCATCTCTAACAGAACATTGCATTTGATGTAAGATTTTCTTAATTTTAGTGAATATTAGACACTCCTGATTTATTTATTTATTTTAAACTGACTTTTCTTGGTCTTACTATTTTGCTCGGTTTATTGGGATATACAATATTTCTGTTGGTTTGGGTTAGTAATCAAGATGCATATTTGACGAAAACAAAGCTTGAGATGTATACAAGGCCTGTGGCCAGGTGGTATTAAGAAATCCAGAACTGTACACTGTGTTTTTTTGACAAGGTGATTTCAGAATGGAGAACATTTTAGGCAGACACCTAGGCTTCATAATCTGTGTATTTCTTCTTATAATGCGCTTTCATTGATACAAGGAAAATAGACATCACAACATGTTAGTTTCTACCTGTTAGTTTCTGCTTGTTTCTTTATACTCTCCTTTTTCTCCTTAAGTGATTTTTACTGAAACATTATTTACCACAGTGTTCTCATGTCATCTTGATTCCTGGCATAGTAGCTTTGTACAGTCATACCCTAGAGCTGCATGCATGAGCAGAACCAAAACCCATATTTTCCCAGGATATTGTTACTACAGAAACATACATACTTACTCCATCCTCATTTACCATGGAGTATCTTTCTTTTTTTATTCTTTTTTTTTTTTTTTTTTTTTCTTCATGGTGTATCAACGTTAGTCTTGATTTGCTTCTTTCTATAGGAGGGAAAAGAAAGAAGGACTAGCTGATAGTTGGCCTTATACAAACATCTGTGCAGGAAAGAAGCTAAAAAGTCACTCTCCAAATTTGTGTAGCTATATATAACCCGACTCCCCTGATGTATGAATATATTTATGCATGCATGCATGCTGAATATTTATTGGTTTCTTTTTTACAGGAGCAAGCATTTGCTGCTAGGGCCAGTATTGAATCTTACACAGTTATTTCAGCTCTACCAGTGAAGATCAGCTTGATTGCCGGTATGATTAACTACTGGCATAATACACCTCTAAACTCCGTAACTTTGCTTGGAAAACATTTTATGTAGACTAGGTTTCAGATGTGTAAACACTTTGTGGTTGTATTTAAAGCACAGAAAAAGCACACAACCCTACAGGTTAAGATGTATTCAAATGGCAGTGAAAATGCTAAGCATAAATGAGTGCTAGGTAGTGTTATAAAATGTTGGAAATGTTTAGGAAAATTCTGTGAAGTTGGTTGAGTTCATCTTCCAGTATTTAAGTCCACATAGGGTGGCTACTCATTTGAACACCTGTGTTCTGACTGGACTGCAAAATTGGCAGTCCTGGACAAACTCTGGATCTGCACAGGGAGGAAGTATTTGCACATCAGCTCTGCACTGATGGCTTTGCCAGGAAGACCTGGATGATGACAGCTGGCCCCCTCTTCCTCACTGGTACCTTATTAGAAAGGACCTCGTCTTTCAGCGTCCGATGACCGCCTTTGTAAATGCAGTGTTATCTTCCCCGTTCTGCGTTTTCATCTCTCAGGACTGAAGGAATATCAGGCAGCACGCAGACGTGGGCTCAATTTAAACAGCCCATTCATTTCACGTTGTAATAACCTGCTCGTGCCCTTGACATTTTTGGTGAATAGAGAATTGGGACATTATCGGTGACTAGTGAGGATGAAAGGAAATACTTCACCTCAGCTGTGGAAGCACCAGCATCTGGTATATTTTAGCTGTTATCTTTGGCCAGGGACTTATAACTGATCTCACAGCTGAGACAGGAACCATATGCATGAAGAAATTTGTTTTAACCCTCTCCTTGCTCATCACTCATGGGTGCTCACCACATGTGTTAATGTGAGAGCCATTAACACGCCCTCATCAGGAAATGCCACCTTATAGGCAAAGGGTTAATAACTAAATACAATATTTCTGGTGATGAAGCAGGAAGAGATGCTTTCTTTGTGTGATTGTGTAGCAGCAGTATGACCAAAAAAACCTTACCTAAATTAGTCAGATATCTGACATATGTTGTATGTGGCTATACCTACTTCTTTCCATCTCTGACTGTGGTTTCACCCAATGTTCCATCTACTCTGAGGACATTTATATGTACCAATAGTATTCAACAAATTGACCTGTTTAAGGGAAATTTGGGTGAAAGGTGATTTGTTATTTTTAACGTTACAGTGGTGGTTTAGCATGTGACTGATATGTTTACATTTGATAAATTGGTGATTGAAATGTTTTAAAAATAAAAAAAATCCACAATTTTCCGGAAACCACAGGATTATTATTAGCAACATATTGATGTCACTAATGATTTCTGGGTGCTGTGACTGTCAAATGGGCTACGGAATTTAAAAGTGAACACAAAAAATCAAAACACTTTTCGGATAGAAAGACTCAGATGAATGTTTTATGTTGTACGCCCATTCATTTCCACACCATAAAAGCAAGCAAACAATATCTACTCACCTTAAGATCATCTTGTAATTGTCATTCAACGGGTTCTCTTTAGCTTTAACTTCTTAGTGTATAGATGAAGCTAACAACCAATTGTACCATAAGAACTCCCATGAAGTATTTGTGAGAAAGGAGGGAAAAAGAAAAAAAGGAAAACCTGAAAGCTCTTTATAAGGCAAACATAATTACCATTGATAGGGTTTTCTTTTTTCCATTGTAGTTTAAGACCAGCACTGCCTGCTGTCTCGAGGTGGCTCTGTACAAGTCTGTCTTAAACGCTCAGCAAAAAAATAAAAACAAAAACCTAAGGCAAGCCAAAGTAAATATTAATTTTGAAACTATGAAGTGATATCCACAATGAAGTAACTTCTTTGGCAAACACCTGCAGTTTTACTTAGAGTGTTCATGCTTATAGTGAATAGGGAAAGAAAGGATTTTTGATAATTAGGATGAGAAGCAGTTATATGAAACACACTGTAAAGGGAGTTCACATGCAATGAATTAAAAAGTAAACTTATTATATTTCAAATCTTATGATTGACACATTCTTTGGCTTACTGTGTAATC
Source organism: Baryphthengus martii (assembly GCA_013396935.1). NCBI lineage: Eukaryota > Metazoa > Chordata > Aves > Coraciiformes > Momotidae > Baryphthengus > Baryphthengus martii. The sequence goes on along the minus strand of VWZK01019033.1, from coordinate 218,568 downwards.
TGTATTTGTACAAATGCCAGATGAGATACCTTATTTTTGAATGTTTGTAGCTCTTTTCTAGCTCTCACAGCTTCAAGAAAAACTTTTAATGCCAAATGATAAAGCTGTTTCATTTGGAGGATAATACCAAGCATTCCCCATATATTATTTCTTCATCTGGCTCTAGAAAATGTCATTAAAATTTTAAACATTTCACAGCCTATGAAACTAGTGCTAGATAAAGCATTAGCCTATGCATCACACTAATTTTTTTAAGTTAAAGCTGAAGGCAAAATGTGCTTTCCAGGTGTGCCCTTAGTAAAGCAACAAACACACTATATAGCATGCTAAATTGCTTTTTGATGATCAAAATTCATCACTAGTTCCTAGCATTTAGGAAATAAATTGGGCAGATTCAAATGGTGCAAAAGAATTCTGCTCCTGAAATTCCTAGTGTGATGTTAACAGTAGTAGGGAGATGGGTCTACCTTTCAAACAGGCAGCTTGTAGCCAATTTCTGCTCACAAGACAATAACCATATGAGAAAATGACTCTTTTACTAAATTTACATATATGAAAGGATGTAGTGTGTAAAAGAAAACTTCGGATCCTACAGGTGTTGAGGATTCAAGGGAAGGAAAGATGCAGAATCTGAAGAAAAATACCCATAAAACATGCAAATAGCCTAAATAGCCAGTTCCCTACTCCTGTATTTCATTTCGCATAGGTAAAGAGGAAATAACCTGTTCTGCTTAGTGTTGCCTAATGTTTCCTGTTAGAAGATCCTGTCAGTAGAGATTCTTTGCTAAACTTAAGACTTCTCAGTTGAAGCTCCCAGCCTTTTCCTCATTTGTTGCCTTCCATTCTGCTTGCTCAAGACAAAACTTTCAGGAAAAGTAATTCAGTTGTTCCAAAACTTAATTCAAGATTTTCAAGACTGAATCTTTGCAAGGTTGAATTAAGATAAAACACATTATTTGCTTTTGTTAAAATGACTGATTGAGCTGTCAACTGAGCTGCTGGGGAGGGTTATCGTTTGAGAAGCTACTGGACATAAAAAAATGAAAGCAAAACTAGCAAACATTTTCTCTGCTGACCCCTAGGCAGTCTGGCAGAGAAGATGGAAAGTGCTGTACTGAAGCCCAGACAAGTTGGGGGGCAGACAGAGACAGTCTCTGGATAGTAAGAATATTCTCTCTATTACTCCTAATGATTCTTTTTAAATGGCAGGAAATTTTAATGTGCATTTGTAATTCAGCAAGGGAACGGGGCTGCTGTGTAGAGGTATCAGTGTGACAATGTGTTACTACAAACCTTCTCTATCCTTGCTGTTATAAATGACTTTTATAAATGAATCTAATCTAATTGAAAAGATACTCTGAAATACTGAGAAAGAATGCTCAGGTTGAACTGTTAAAGGCACCTAAAACCCTTTAAATCAATGACACTTAGGTATTTACCATTTCTTCCAGTTCACAGTTGCGTCCCACCCTGATTAGTCCTAAAATTATATCCAGGGAACAGACAAGGATTTAATTTCATCTTATATTAAAACTAAATAAATAACGTAACTACTAGTTTCAGATACGTTTGTTCCCTTTGTTCACTGTGCCAATATATAGCTCAGCTAAGCCTCAGGATTAAAATAAGTGATCCATGATACTAATTAACAGATTTATAAATCATTTGGTATGATCAAGCCATTCATAATTTTCCTGTCATATACGGGAAGGCATGTGTAGTTGCCAGAAATGTATTACAAGCGTAATGAAAACAAATAGTCCAAAATGCTGAGAAATCAAACAAAATCTTATTAAATATATCTTCAGTCATAGATCCAAAAAAGTAATTATTTGCACAGTTCCTATACCCCACAACACCTGAAAATTAGGTAATGTTTAACTTATGTCAGATTATAGGCCCAAACCCAAAGTCAATTGTTGAAGTCTTTGCCCTGGAGGAAAACCATAAATCAGACAGGATATGGGAAATGGCGATGGACTAACCCTGCTCAAGGATCAGGACAGGCAGACGTGCTTCCAGCTGGTAAACTTGGCGAAGTACATGCAAGTTGGTCAAAAGTGCACAACAAAAGTGGTTTCACCACTCATGACATAGCTACCGTGCAGCACATGTGCACCTGTGTAAAAAGAAATGAGCAGGCTTTAGAGCAAGGTTTGGATTTCTTTCATTGTTGGGTTTTTTTTAGTGGTTATTAACTCCAAATAATCTTAGCCTATTGAGTTTGAGACAGTTCTCCAGGGTAAGTTCATTAAAGGGCTGAAATATTTTAAATTGTTCCAGTGGGATTTTTTTTGCAGTTCTCTGCGATTCTCACTTTGAAGCTAGTGACCAGTGATGCTGGAAATGTTAGATTGCTTTTGAGGTGAAGACTGAAAGAGAAAACTTTAGTCAGCACTCATCAGACCACATCTGGAGTGCTGTGTCTTGCTTTGGGGCTTCAGGACAAGAAGATGTTACTAGACTAGAGCAAGTTCAGCTTAGGAAGACCAGCATGGTCAGAGCACTGGGGCAGGTGCCCTGCGTGTGGCAACAGAGGGACCTGGACTTGTTCAGCCTGGAAAAGAGACAGCCCTGGATGACACCATAGCAGCCAGTGCCCACAAGGAAGCTACTGAGGAAATCCCACCAGCCTTCTTAAGGAGGTGGTCAGCAGGAGGAGGAGATACAGTAGGCATAAACTGAAACAGGGCAAGTTTCATTTTGACTCAGAAAACTGGTTTTTACTATGACAGTCAAGCATTGGACCAGAGTTGCCATGTGGTGTCTATCCTTGGAGATCGAGTTGGAGAAAGCCTTGGGCAATGTGGCGTGAATTCAGACATGAGATTCCCTTGTGGGAGGATGTGTTGGGTGGATGATCTCCCAAAGTCTTTTCCAGCCTGAAAGGTGCTCTGATCCTAAATGAGGACAGAGGAAGGGAGAGGGACAGCAAATAAGGGGTGAACAAAATTACTAGTAAAAACGTACCTTGCTAAAACCAAATAGTTTGTTCTGTTTATTTTACTTAGTAACCAAAAGTGCGGAGTGACATAACTGATTCTGACCACGACAATCCCCAGGCTACCACGAAAATTGTAGCTCAACAAAGTTTTGTAGTATGTAATGTTATAATGCCTTGAACTTGTGCAGAACTCCTATCCAGTGATCTCTGACCCTGTACAAACTCGGCTAACAAAGACTGAGAGCAGTCCTTTGAGGCAGAGGATATACTGCTGCTAATTTCATTTCTGCAGATGCAGCTTGCGGAAAGTTATTTTGACTGAAGTTGCGCTGTGTTTGACTGTAAATTTTTGTGGGGTCAGGGGAACTGGAACAGATCAGGTGTACTGAGAGCAGAAAATAATGGTCAGCTCTCTACTGAGCAGGCATGGACTATACTTCTTTTTTTGTGCCTATCCTGGAGCAGCTGATACATTGAGTCCTGCTTTACTGGTGAATGAGCAACGAGTACAAAGCTTCCTGCCCACTGTCTTGCAATTGGAAACAATGGGTATACCCTCAGCTTATTTCCCACTGATACAACCTGGCCAGTGTTGCATGGAAAAGAAAGAATTAAGTCTCCTTTTCTTTCAAAGTTACAGAAAGGAACCAATGCAGTTTAGTCTCGAGCAAGTTAACATCAGACCGGGCTTCCTAGTTTTAGGCTTTTACTCTATGAACATTTTGCATATTACTCAGGCAACTACAGGTGAATGTTTTTTTCCTTGCCATAATACAGTTCTACCATTATTCATTCATAGTGTCTACTAACACGTTTTATATAACAAAGAAATCTACTTCAGCTATCAGTAGTTTAAGAATTTTCATTCTCATAATCTGTTTAGGTTATTTTTCACCTATCAAACTACTATAGCATCTTGTTACATCACGACAAATTGTTTAACTGCTTTCAGTTTTCTAGATCTGAGACATCTCCACACATAAAAGATAGTATTGTGAAAAAAAAACAAACATTAAATACTTATGAAATATCTCCTGTTTAGCTGTGAAAAGCCTTTAGGTACTATATCAATATTTGCTTGATAAACACAATTTCAAACTCATCTCACTTAGCTTTCTGGTTAGGCTTAAAGGAAAAGTCAAGGAAAGGTATATTCCTGATTCATATCCTGAAAAAGCAGTGGGTGAATCATCACAGGTTTTTCTCTACTGACAGGTTCAGCCCCTATATAATCTACTGAAATTAAAAGCAGCACAACCCAAGCAAGTGTTCCCCACTGTTCACAGACACAGATCCTTGCAGACAGCCGTAAGTTCACCTAAGAGAGTATTGAGGTTTGGTTTTGGTTTAATTTTTGCCTTTTAGCAAGTCTAACTTTATTAGGGGGAGGTATCATTAGCTGAGCTAATAAGTTTGGAAGAAACAAGCAGTTCTTCTGAGTGCACAGTCTCTTCTCAGAGGCCAAGGTTGATGAGAGATGTGAAGGTTAAAGCAAAAAAATGAAAAGTGACTGACTGAAGAGCAATGCATTTTTGATCCTGATTTAAAACGCACAGAAGGCAATGCCAGCTTTAGCCTCAGCTTGAGTTAAGGTTGTAATGCTCTTTGCCCCTCCTCTTGCCCTAAGCAGGAGAAAAAATGGGCTTAGGTGTCATGGACAGAATTGTTAATGTCATTTCAGAGTCTGGGTGATTCTGAAATTGTTAAAATTACCTTGTGCTCAAATTTTAGCTTTGTCAACCATTAAATTAACTTTATCTTGGTGCTTGGCCTCAAAATGACTTAGAGATGAATGTAGAATCCATTTGCTTTATCTCTTGAAGAATAAGACTGACTTGAACTGTGTAGCCGTGTAGATACAGAGTGAACATAGCTGTTTCCTGCCATTCCTTCTGGGTAACTACAAGTAGATTGTTGCTTCTGAAGCTGCATCAACTGTAAGTAGGCAGCACATGGAGCTGAAATTCACTGTTCCACACCTCAGGTCAGTGTCCTAACCACCAGCCTATTATATTCCACTCATGTTGGAATATAAAACCACAAAAGAGCAATGTGCAATTTGGCTGTGACTAAATGAAATTTAATTAGAAATGTTCCACGATAATGGTGTGTGACCAAAATGTGAAATTATTAAATGCTTGCTGTGTCCCTAAACTGACAATGGAAAGGTGAATAAAATCTGTCAATTGATCTTTGATTTCCCCAGCGAACTTCCATTCTCTAAAAACTGTGAAGTCGTTTGTGCAAGTGCTGTCTTAGGTCTGCAACTACCTTTGTAGAATGTAGCATGTGTTCTCGTGTGTCTGAGTTACTGATGTAGTCCTCCTTGAGTAGGGAAAAAAATTCAACCATTTCATACACTTTAAAACTTTCATTTGTTTTATAGATGGGTTATGATTTGCCTCAATTTACTTCTTCTAGATAGAAGGGTGTAATCCACTAAAGTCAATGTAACAGCCCTCAAGTCTTATAAAATAGTTTTAAGCCTGGGTAAAACCAAGCTGGTGGTTTCTGTGGGTAGGCTGGCTGGAGCCTGTGCTGGTGCAACAGGGGCAGAAATCTTTGGGGTTGCCCCAGCCGAGAGCTGTAGCTCTGTTCCCATCTCATCCTTTGCTTCCTCTTGCTTGCCAAATTATTAGGCTTAGCCTCAGGCCCTTGAGAAAAACCTTCATTCTCAGCACAAGATCATGGTGCTGCACTCTTGAAGGGAACGTTACCATCTGGTGTCAGCAATTCTTACTGTCCCAGCTCTTGGAGCAATTAATATTTTCCGGATGCATGTGTGGCAGGATTTTCTGTGGCTGATTTCTTTTGTTTCTTTAAACCCTCATGCTTCATTGTGAGCCTCATGGGCAGCAGACTTTCCAGCCAAAGTGCATAAGCATGGACTTGGGCGGGAGGGTAAAGTTTTTACAATAAATGTCTATTACTCAAAATAAGGAAGGCAGTTTTATAAGACCGATGAGTGCGCATTTCCCAGTCTACTGCTTCTTAAATTACCAGGAATGCAAAAATAACCAATAGTTTGACCTCTTAAATCACAAATTGGATAGGCTTACCATTAAAGGACATTGTAAATGTGTTTCCCATTATTTAGTTCGTTTGGTATGTTCAGCAGTGAGCTTTTGGATGTTTGGTTTTGTTTTTTTTTAATTCTTTACAGAAAGCATTTGATAACTTTCTTTCCTGGAGATTGATTAGGTCCTCTGGACCTACAATAAGAGAAACTGAAGACTTTAAAATGAAGGTTGGGTGGAGTTACAATATTCTTGCTATAAAAACTAATGGGTGCATGTTATTAAGTATGGGTATAATGGTGTGACCTTCATAAACAAGATCTATCCATCTTTTATATTTGGAGACTGTAGACAAAGATTACACCAGAGAACTGTCTCAAATTGAGACATGCTGTATATAGTTTGCCAGAGATTGCTTTTCTGCCTAGGAAGGAAATAATTTTCTGGGAAATTTCTGCAGAGGGTGGGATCTGTAAGAATTCTGCATGTTAGTCTGATCTTGTTCCCACTTAAATTCATGGTGCACTCTTTGTGGAACTCCTGTCTGAGCAACATAAGCATGTATCTGTAAAGTTCCTATTTGCCATCATTGTATCTCTTTTAATTTTTTGTTCATTGATTACGTTTTTTCTTTTGGTAGATTTTCATAACTTGTGATTAGCTTTGTAAGAAGTAGAGGTCTATTCATTGCGGACATTTCAGTATAGAAGTAATGGAAGCAAGGGCAATGCACTAGCTTTACAAAGTATTTGTAAAAATATTTTTATAAGAGCATTTACAAAATTTTTCTGCCTGACACGGGGCTTGTTTGGAAATATTTTCATTATTTTCATCTTTTAAGTCTTTTTGTTACTTTTATTTAGAATTTTGCTGTCAGCATCTGCAATAAATTGCAAATGAAGCAAGAAGGAGTCTTACTGGAACAAGAAAGTCTCAAATATGTTATTAAAATAAAATTCCTGTACTTCAGACTAATCAGGCTCTAAATAAGGAGAGAAAATGTGTGTCCTCTGTGTCATACGTGTATTTGGGGTACGATTCAGGAGAAATTAAGTGGCTGTTTATTGTCCAGACTGTGGTAGGGCTGGTCCTGTGCACGCTGCCTGTAGGTAGATTATGGGCACATTTTGACTGTAATCAGCTAGGCTCTGTTCGTGCAAAAAACTGCAATAGTTGCCTTTGGTTAGTTAGACGTGTGCTAAAGCATTTGAAGAGTTAGAGCCTGCTGTTGTACTAATCTTTCTTGCATTGGTGTGTTAGTTGAGAGTGTAAGTATGAGATTCCCAGTTGACATGGACAGTCACCTTCCTTACCATTTCGCCTGTTATATCATAGAATCATAGATAGAATGGTAGGAGCTAGAAGGGACTTCTGGAGATCATCCGAGGCCAAGCTCCCTGCCAGAGCAGGATTACCAAGGTGATGTGGAAGAGATGCGGTCAGCAGCTATTCTGTGTCTGACAGTCTTGAAAGGTGATAGGTAGCTTCATTATTGCTGTGACTATGCTTTAAAGATATTTAACTCACATGGCTTTATTGCTACTCAGTTGACTAGAAGGTCATCTGTGCAAAAGGCAACCTTCTTTTAGATGACCAGGCCTCGAAAGTCTAGTTCATAGGAGTATATGCAAAGTCCTCTTCTGAAAAGATGAGAACAATTTACCTTTATTTTTCATCTGGGGGGCATATAAAGTGACCTGCTGTCAGGCAAAGGAAATGAAAGAGGGATGAGATAGACAACTGGAAGTGCAGGTGGTTTTACTGCTTTTGTGATGAAATCGTCTTCTGCCTTTGATTCCTTTAAGGGGAGCATGCAATACGACAAACCCCTACTTTATTTCAGTGCATGCAAAGTGAAATGTGTTCCATTTAAAATGAGCTTGTAAATGTGTTTCATTAAAATAAGATTTTGAAAAATACTTAGACGATGACGACTAGATTCTCAAAGATAGTTTAAAGAAACGTGCATAGCATTCTGTGAACAGATAAACTTTCATCTGTAATTCTTTGGATATATTGCCTGTAATATGCACTGTCATCCTCTGTTTAAAGTCTTATCAATAAAGCATACAGAATAAAATTTTTATCAGTAACAGAGCATTGTTCTAAAATGGCTTTGTCTGTTGAATGAAAGGCAGGACCAGAAATAGGTAGTATTTAACTATACAGCTGCTTTTAATGGAGATATGCAAGCAAAACTCACATAATGAATGTTCCTAAAATTTTGTTGGGCTGCTTCTATTTTTTTTTTTTTAAGTGAACATATTTATAGAAGCTGTAGAGTGGATAAACCTAAAGGTTCAAGATTCCACCTTAAGTAGTTCCATAGGTTGAAAGGCTACTGATATCTCATGGAGTAGATAATTTCCATATAATCAATTTGTGATCAATTCAATCTAAGAGATGGATAGAGGAGGTAAATCTCTGAGGTGCACTGAGGAAGTTTATGTACATATACAGCACAAATAAAGGTGTTTTTCTGTCACAACCTTTACATTGGGTTTTCTCTATATGTTTTTAGTCAAGTAATTAAATTTTTCTATTTTTCGATAATTTGTTTGGCCTGTACACCCTAGTTACTCGGTGTGTTCCAATTGCTTGAAGTACAGCAAAATGCAGAAAAAAAAGATAGTCTGTGACCCTAAGAATTTATCATCTTTGCATAAGACAAGGAAAAACATATGTATGCAGTAGAGGAGAGCAATAAAAGAATATTTGTCTACAGGACAGCAAGTCATCTCAGCATGCAAGCAACTTAACCCTTGTCAGATTATTTTGAAAGAGCCATCTGTAAAAGAGGGATGCGAACCTTGTGAGATGCCTATACTGAAATCCTGTGTAAATACCAAAGTTTCAGAGCAGCTTAGCTGTTCAGGCAATAAATCTTACAGGAACACCTTTTTTTGTCCTGTATTAGCTTCGTCAATGAGTAGAACTGGAGTTTGCTGGCAGCTGCTGAGGGCAGGGTCTGTTGAAATTAACAACGCACGGTTAATTAATGCCAGGTCTGTGCATTGTTTCAAATTCACCGCACAAGCCCATAGCTGCATTTTTATTCAGACGCGTTTATTGTTTTGAAACTGTTTTTCTCTGGATAGCATCATTTCCTGTGGGAGCTTGTGACATACCTGTCTGTACCCGTTTACACCACGTTCCAAAGAAGGCAAGCTGTGCATCAGGGTCCTCACGAGGCTGGTTTCCACACTGAAGGAAAATGATAATCAGTGGAAAAATAAATGTGCCTATGTTGTTAAAGCAAAAAGAAATGTCAGCAAAGGATTGACTAAATACCTACAGACGTGTTTCTTCAAAAAAAAAAAAAAATAATAAAAAAAAAGCACTAGGGTAAATGTTGAAAAAAAAGACCCAGAAGCAAGGGAGTGGGAGAATCACCATGGCTGGGATTAACATTGGGAAGCTCTAAATAAAAGCATCAGGCACTAGGTTATTACAGCATCCAAAAGAAGAACAAATGGAAATGAGGGTTTAGGTTCACAGTGAGTAAGTACACTTCAAAGTATGGCATTGATTACACGGAAAGAGTAAAACAGGCAGTCTGAAGGTTATCTGGTGAAGTACTGAATTCCTGTTACAGCCTGAAGAGATCATTACTGATAATATCCCTGGTGACCTGTGAAGCTTCTCTGTCAGTGGAAACAACAAGAAGGGGTGAATGACCTATAGCATCACCTGCTTTTGGTAACAGATGCTGATGCACAACATCTTGGTGGATAGAGGGAAGTGTAACTCACACTTTTACCTCCCAAAGTGATTCCAGCCAAATGTCTGTCATTATCAATACAACTGTCAGGCTGATTCTTGCGGGTAAGAGCTAATGGTGGGTGTTCGTTTAGTTTATGGAACTTGTGGGGGGTTTATTGCTACATGTTGGTTTTTTTTAAAGAAACTACTCAACAATTCCCTTTATAGCCAAGCAGCACATTAGTGCGTAGAATAATAGTGCAATCAAATCCTTCTACGAGGCAGAGGAAAGCAATGCTTCTTTTTTTCTAGGAATTTAGCAGCATCCAGTAATCACAGTGATATATGCTAGGTTCTTGCATTCTCCCAGAGAGAGAAGGCAAGGGAATAATAACAGATGCTAGACTGGGTATCGGTCTCCTGTGATAATAAAAATAACATTGAAAGTTTCAAGTGGGGAAGGCCTAAATGCAGAAAGTGTTGGAAGATCTGGTTGAAGATTAGTCTTAAACCTCACGTGGGGGAAAGGGAGGTGAATTCTTTTCCATAAATCATCCAGATACTTAATTTGATATCAAACATGAACCTTAACATGTGTCATATAATCTGTTTTAATACACATGGGTCTTATTAAAATAGTGTGAGCCAAGGACCGTGCTGATTTACACAAATCTGAGAAAGATCTTTGCAAGGCAGAAAAAGTACTTTAATTTAGAGTGCTTTCATTTAGAGATAGAACTTAAGATGTTTTTAACAATTCTAGTGGTTTTCCTCATTAAGGAATGGATCCAGTGCCTGTTGGTGTCAATGGAAAGATTCCTATTGCATTGTACAGGAAGATTCATTCCCTGAGACACAGGTGGTTATCTGAGGCATGGTGTTCAGGCAGAGAGAGGAGCACTGCCGGAGTAACTGTGACTCTTGAGTCCAAACCCAGAGCTACTTTTGATTGGGGTGTAAAGCTGAATGCTGTGAATTTCTCTTTTTTCTTCCTCTCTTCTTTTCTTCTCTTTTCTTCTTCGTTTCTTTCTTGCACCTCTTAGTGGGCTGACTGTTTGAGACAAGATGTAAAGCCTTTGGTTCTGAGCAGGAAGAAATAGTTCACACTTGGAGTAAGCACACCAGTTATGTGGTAGTTTTGTGACTGGTACCAAAAATCAGCAGGTTGAGTAGACAACTGTCATGGAGCAAGGCTCCCTTGGTCAGGTTTATCAGCCTTGCTTATCCTACTCCTGCGCTCAGTGTGGGGTCCAGGGTGCTGAAGGTACACTCAGAAGATACCAGTAATTACAGTGTCCTTAATAGGCTGACTGAGGAATGAAAATGTACTACAAAAGCAACTAAAGGAGGTGGGCTGATTTGTTGAAAGACAAGTTAGCAGCAAAGTATGATTTAAACCATCAGCTAAAAGACAAACCTTAAAAAAGCAAGCTGTGTAACTTAGTCAAGGCACATGAAGAAAGACCATTTTTATCTAACTGAATTTATATTAGTTTCACTGCAGTAATTTTGATATCATTATCCATGATTTATATGGTGTGAGTTAGGTCGTACTCTAGTCCATTGTGAGGTGCGATCTTTGGGGGTTTTTCCCAGTTAAATAGTTCAAAAGTGTGTTTGGGAAGCTAAACAAATAGATATGCAAGAAGATGCGAGAAACTTCTGAGACTGAGTGAAAGAGGAGGATTCAATCTGCAAAATATTCTGAAGCACAAAATGCATGTAAAGTACTTGTGAAGATATATCAGTTCATAAAACAGTATCAGTAACAGCTTAAAAATGAAGTGAAATCAAGGAATACAGGAACTGTAGGAATCCCTGCAGGAAGACAGTCACTAGCTGCAGTTGAATTTAGGAATTTTCAAGCTGCCTTGCTCCAGTCAAGATACAGAAATAAACTTTTTTATACTCTGACATTTTACAGAATTCCTACAGGATTGCTTATTTAAACAAACAAAGAAAGAAAGATGATTCTGGCACACTAGAAACATCTTAATCTGAGCTATGAGAAAGAATTCCTAAAGGAAGCTGAAAAATCACAAAGATCTCACTTTAAATGCAGAAAATTCTGAACTTTTGTGACCGAGGCACAGGGAACTCAACACTTTAAATAACCATTTCTGCATAGAAATATGGATGCTTTATTGCCATTGCTAGGGGTAAGGGAACTTTAATCTTCTGGGACAGCAGATCAGTATTTCTGAATAATCAAAACAAATATATAAAAAATAAGGCTTTATCTGTACGATACACTTGATCAAGAGTATCTTTGTCCTATTTGAAGCTTCATTTTTTATTTTACTTCTTATATCTTCAAAGTATTTCAGTCCTTTGTACAATTTTTTGTGGCAGTCAGAGCTCTGTTTTCCAAATGTTAATTATAGAGAATAATTTGCCTTGTGATCGTACATGATCCAACACTTAACTGAAGGAAGTGGTACAATTTCATTGAATTTAATCCCAATTGAATCAGGCTCAAGGTGTTGCAAAACTGAACCTTCAGGCAGTACGTTACAGCAGCTTTGAACTGGAAGCAAAATAAGACCTATATTCTGATATCTTTCCTCCAGCAGAGCAGTTTTCTTTACTCCTTGAAAAGTGAGTAATAAATAAAGCAATATATTAACATAAGGATTATAACAATGTCTCATAAATTTGACCAGTACTTATATACAAAACAAAGGGATGTGGTTTGTTTTTTTTCAGAATTCTAACTAAGACTTTCATTATTCTACAAAAGGTTTTGAAACTGCTCCAATCATATCGCTTATTTTTGCAGGGAGTCTCATAAACATCATTCGTGAGACTTGTGGGGTAGTAACGTTGTATAACTTAAAGATATAAAAAATAGTAGTATTTGAATAGAGCCACTTTTTAGTGTCTTTCTGGTTGAGTATTTTCATTGAAACTAACAAAAATAAGTATAGCCCAAATAGCTGATTAAACAATCAGTATTTTCCACAAAAGAGACTGAAGATGAAAATGTCAGAATGTGAGTGTAATATATTAGGACACATCAATTTTAGAAATTTCTTTTCTTTTGAATTAGTAAAAAATAGGAGGAATTGCAACTTCTCCAGAGTAGAAGGGTATATTTATATAGTAGTTTCACCTTTGAATCAACATTGATGATTTCAAACAAACATAAGATGCACGGTTTCCTCAACCAAAGCAGAAATGCACCAGGTGACTTTTTGCTTAGCTCTATGGCTCTTCGTTCAAGGCAGTGTGCTGCCTGCTCTCTTTTTCTATCTGCATTCTTCATGCTCTGTCCAAAAGATGTACAATCCCATTCTCTTAATTCCTTCTCCAATACTCAATTCAATGTTACTGTATATAACTCTCCCTTTTATCAGTTTACCCGAGTGTCTTTGCAGCCATTGTTTTTTGCGGGGTAGGACATGTGCCTGCATTTTTGGTTTAGAGACTTAAATTTTCTGAAAACGCTTAAGGCTCTTCCTTACCTGAAAGCAAAGCAATAATTACACACAGAAAGATCAATGGAAGAACTTTGATGAAATCACAGGAAGTACAAAACTGTGTGAAAATTGAAGTGAAAAGTAGATTGAGAAATTAGAAGAATATTTAAAATTTAAATAGAAGTTCTTTTGTTTTCATAGAGGATTTGTAGTACACATAATTTCCAATACCTCTAATTCAGCTTCTGAGAGGTATTTTTGGGTTTGGGAGGAATGTTAAGACTCTTTCAGTAATTATCGTCCTTATTATATGAAGCTCAGCAACTGAGGAAATCTTATATATTGAAGATTATATAGGAATATGAAATTGTATGATAGCGAACAGTTGTAATTAAGGCTTAGTATTTTTTATTTTACTTTGATTCTACAGTTAAACACAAAAAGAAACAAACATGATGCTAAAGGTGGTATATTTTATGGTGGCTGTTAGAGAACAATGAATCCTGCAAATTTCATTTCTTGGTGTGCAAAAAATCAATAGTAGTGGCAGCCTGTTTGCAAAATGTCTCTTCAGACATTGGCTTTAGATTCCTTCTTCATACCGATTGTGTACCCAGGTAAGCCTATTCAGAGGAGTAATTCTTAATTTTTGTGAGTGTAAACATCTGGAGAAACAGATCTAGTTAACAGTAGTTTGACTCCTCTAGAAGTGATTTCGTTGATGACAGAGTTTAGCTTATCTAGATGATTAATTGCACTGAAATAGAAAAAGAATGAATACTATTGATTCAGGGAGAGAAATTATCTACACAGTAAAAGTACAATTTGATATCATTTGAGCTGGCTGTTATGATCATTGTTACAGAATACCTTGCACAGGAGTTTGATTTGTATAGAAATTCTGTATTTTTATGATTATGTAAATGGATAATTAAACTCTAAATATATCCCTTGTTCCTTGCATTTTGAAAGGAATAGTTGTGTGCTTAATGTAGCGCCCATGCTTGGTTGCACTACACTCATGTATTTCCATTGATTATAATTTTAAACAGTCAGAAATATTGTTCAAAAATCCTTTATTTCAATATCTCACTGAAAATGTGGTCTGTAGTAAAAGATTTTAGCTAGTTTACGTATGTGGTTTCTATAGGTTCATTATGTTACAACTGCTACTTACCACACTAAACATGAAACTTGATAAAAATAGCTGAGAACAAACAGTCCAGTCTTTAAAAATGCTCATTTTCATGAGTGTAAATATTTTGTTTATAAATCCACATAGTTACCATTCTGTATTTATTTCAGAACAATACTGATTCAAATATAAAACTTTCAGACTTCGCAATAATTAGGCAAAATCTCATCAGTTAGGGAATCTTTGGCTACAGAATACATATAATATAAACAGAAAATGTAGGATTATTTTTATATAGATTTTTATTGTTTGCTTTTTTCGAGTCAATATAGATAGGTTTGCATTCTCAGGCATTCTTAAATCAACATCTTCCTTACTGTACTTTTTCCATGGATATATTAGAACTGTTCACATACTTTTGGTTTTCATGTGTAAAACTTATAAACACACACACTCTTACAGAGAATAATGCACAATTTAAGCAGTCATACTGTAGAAGCAATTCAGAAAATGTTAAGTCTTTTTATTTTTTAAAAAATTGAGTACAAAATTTGCTAAAGATTAAACAAAATTACTCTGGAAATGTAAGTCATAAGAAGAGGGAGCAGAGGAATTGCTGCTTGTGGCTTTTTTCTTATATTTGTATTCACAGTATTGAAATATTTATCAAACATTAAATCTAGGAAACAGAAATTTTATAGCAGAGTAGTAATCTCATTGAATTTTTAAAATAATGTTTCTTACTAATGATGAAATTAAGGCATCGTAACGTTGATTTAGTAAAATCCTGCGTGTGGCATTTTAACTGAGGTAATATTTGCTAAATACAAATCTAAATAATTTGGTTCATTTTAGTATTTTTTGTTACACATAATCAAAAATATCCACCCATAATTACACTATTGAACAATTCTCTTCTTGTGTATGCTGAAGTTATTAGTTAGATTTGTTGCTTATACTCTACACACTTTTTCTGAATTGTTTGTCTAAATTATGTTAGATGTAGTGTTATATTTTCAAGGGAGTAGACCATGGCATACATACATCATCAGTTCAGTAAAGTAAACAGTTGTTTTATTGAGTTAAAAATTGTTCAGCATGCAGACTAGAGACAGTTAGAATAATGCACAGTTTTGCTGTGGACACGAGCAGCTCGAGTCTTTGTTACATAAATCCATTGTACGCTTTCTAGGACAGTGTTTGTCTCTTCTCCCATTCCAACAAAAATTTTTTTCCTGTTTCCAGTCCTAAACTGAACCTCCTTTGATGACTCATCACTGATGGAATTTTTATTTTGCTTAAAACTATCGTGTTGAGGGAATATCTTCAATTTACATGACCTTAAATTTTGACCTGTGGTTTATGTCCCATTATTACTACTTTTGCTTGAGGCGTAGAGTTGAGGATTAGAAAGGCCTCAGCTCGGGGCGGGGCGGGGGGGGGGATGGGGAGATGGACATTCCTATGCTAATTCAGACAAATAGCTTGTCCGTCTTTCTGCTTCTCTTATTTAGCTTGCAAAAATGTGAACTTCACTATTGCAAAATTTTTCCAAATAGCACTGTATTGGAACATTAATTGAAAAAAAAAAATGCAGCATTTAATCTATTTGGCCTCTGAATGTAGAACTCACCTAGCAGCTCTGCAGGCAGGTCTTTGTTTGAAACCTTCCTTTATGTACATTATGTTGAAGAACAAATGAGGCTTTGCATAACGGTCCGTTGGCATGTATAGAGACCTCACAGCACAATCACTAAAATAATCTTTTCCTAAACTTGGCAGGGCAGTAAAAAATATTTTTCCTGTAGTTGCTTCTGCACTGGAGGCATTTGCAAATTTGGAACAAAAAGCTTCTTCAGGATTTGATCCAAACAGATAACAGATTATAATGTCACTTAAAAACACCAAAACCATTTGTAACACAGTTGCCAGGTTTGAGAAAGAACTCAGTTAAATCTACTTAAGTCCTCTCTCATATATCATTAGAGATTTCCCATTCAAAATCTTTCCATTAATATTATTTATGGACCATTCAAAGTAATATTATTTTATGTTTGGGGGAAATAAAACTTTGGGGATTAAATATTTCACTTGTCAGTGTTCATTCCAGTAAATGTATTTTTCCCTAGCTAAATCCTAGAGTTCTTAAGATAATAGCTTGCACTTGTAAATGCTTGTATCTGTGACCGTGATCTCTCTTTTCTCATCAAAAATGAAATAATTATATTTCCCAAAGAGGTCAGCCAGCCAACCTTCTCTACGTTGTCCCACCAGTTCTATTTCAGTTTTGCTGTAACCTGAAGTTGACATTTTATAGCAAAACCAAGAACACAGCTATGGAGAATTGACTTCTGCTAAGCAAGATGTTTGCTATGACTTTATGAAAGCAGAGATATGTTTGTTTCAGTTACACGCCACTCACACTTGATCAAATCCTGTTGGAGCACAGGTTCACCCATGGGTGAACTGGTAGTACTGAACACTTTCTCCTGGTCTTTGCAGATTTTAGAATAACTATGATTGGCCCAACTCCAGGAGTCATTATCCAGCTGTTTTTGTAGGAAAAATCATTTCTTCCAGCTCCAGCCCTTTCAGTTACTGGCACCTCTGCTAAGGATTAAGTGACAGGTTTGGTTGTGGGTTTTCATCTGTGTTCTCTGATGATTTTATATTTCTGTCAGAGAAATCCTGAAAAGAAATGCAGGCACTTATGGTACACAGGTCATGAACTGCAACCTTTGTGTATCTGATGTATGTAAGTTATTGCATATGCATTACACAGTCTTTGTACGTATAATGTACATGGTTTTAATGAGTCCAAGAAATCCAGCCTGGGACCAACGCTGGGTGGGGTTGATTTTGGTGTACTGAGGAAACTCAACATACCTAGTGTAAGCTGCACTCCTTGCACATTGCATGTTACCTCTGCATGAGCCATGGTGCTGGTCTGGACATGAGCAGTAGTGATTTCTATAGGACTGAGTCTTGATGCCCAAGATCCAGTCAATCACCAACATGCCTTTAGTTTCGAGCTTATGTTTTATCCATTCTGCAGAATGTAAATCGCTACACATTTACCAAATAACAAGTCATGAATGAGTCAGAAAAACATTTCTAAGCTATATGTGTAAGCAGAGGAAGAAGACAATTTCTGGCTGACGCCCATCGTTAATCATACGATGTAATGAACCTGTGTTCAAAACCCATCAAACTGCAGGTTGCTTTATTGACGTGAAGTGGATCTGTGACTGTGCACAGCGCAGGAATGGAGAAATAGAAATTCTACAATGATTTTATATTATTCAGGTTACTGGGAGGAAAAACTGTACTTGACCTGGAGAGGGATCTTTCATCTGTTATGTTACTGTATATAAGACTTTTTTTTCCTTTGCATACCGTGAATGTATTTTGCATCATGACATAATACATTTGTGTTGCTGTGGGAACACAATAATGTTATTTTCGTTGTCCTAGGAAACACAGAAACACCACCTGACAGAGACCGTCATACCACTTTGGATGGATGATTGTTTTTTCCTCTGTTCAATGAAATCTTCCATTCCCTACCATACCTGAAATAGCAGAGGTTCTTGTGGTTATTATCATTATCTTTAAGTATCCATTCACACAAAATAGGACCAGCATTCCATGCATGAAAATATTCAGTGTCTGTGGTAAGGGCTCTTCAGTCTATGGCACTGGTCCAGGAAGCCACTTTGCCCTTGCTTAACATTAAACCTGGGAGAAATCAAACTGAAATCAATGGGACTGTTCATGTGCTTAATGTTAACTACATAAGTGCTTTGCTGGACTGTTGCTGGACTAAAAGTAAATGACCAGGCCGTGGTTCAGAATGAGCATTTGAGAACTTGAGAAAGTATGTGGCCGTTGATTTTGGGTTTAAAATGGGAGAGGATCTATTAACTATCTGTGAATTTCCATGTTTCCAGCAACTCAGTCATGAAAAAAAGTTTTATCATTTGGGGAAAAAAAAAAGTCAGAGGGTAAAGTTGAGTACACAGGGGAACTGGATGCCTTATGCCATGAGAACGTGTGTTTGTGCAGTTGTTGCTGTTGTTTTCTGGATGTTTCAGCAAATGTTCAGTATTTGTCTCTGCTGCTCTTCTGTGAAAGGGGAAGCAACAAGCTAACATTATTGTTCTGTTATTTTGATGTGTAATTTCTAGCTTTTTGACTATGTGCACAGCTATAGACAGAGCTTTGATTTTTGTCCCATGTCTCCATAAAATCTGTTTTCACAAATTATCTTTAAATTAACAATTACATATTTTTTAAAGAAACTTAGATTAATTTACTGCATGCAAATGTCAAATGTGTAAATATAACTTCTCAGTAAAATCAGGTTCATGCTTTGTCACACATGGCTAGAAAAAAAAATTCTTTACTTAGACCATAGATTTGTCTTATATATTCTTGCTCATATGTCCATATATATTTTTTCATATACATTCTTTTATGACTCTTATGTCTCTTATGACATTCTCTCTCATATTTGAATGCCTGTGGAAAAAAAAAAAAAAAAAGCCAAGCATTTCAATATGTAAGAATATCTTTTGTCTATATTTGTATATGGACCAAAGTTCATGGAAGAAAAACTTGATAGATTCAAGCATAAGTCCAGTGTAATGATAAATTTTTGACTCCCTATAGGTTGCTTAAGTGTTGAAAGAAAATATACCCTGGAATCCTGCTGACCTTTTTCCCAAATGGCCTGACCTCAGTTACTCCCAGTTACTGGCTCCATATAATACTGTCAGTAAGAATAACTACTCTTTATTCTGTGAAAAGCTTTGCAATTTACCCGAAGTACAGTATATGTATGTAGGAGATGAGAGGGAGCAAAGAGGAGCAGCTGGACCTATAATTCAAGAAATGGGTTTTTTTCTTTCTGGAAGTTGCTTCTTCCCTAATTATTGTTCTCTCATTCCTCTCCTCAGAACTGTTGCTGTTTCTTGCTTAGTCTAAGACAAGCCATGTGCAAAACAGAAGGTGGGCCATGCAGTAGCCCAAGTGTAATTCCTAGAAAAAAATACCAAGTGTCTCTGAAAAGTGTATCATTAGAAACAATGTTTGATGGGGCCTTCATTCAGGTAAATGGGCTGACAATGAAGAAAAAAGAAAATTACAAAAAAGTGGTTAATAAAACCTGTAATTCTTACACATTTTATCTGGTCAAGGAAGGACATAGCCGTCTGATTCTTCAGAGATGGCTTGGGTGTGGTGGACATTTCTGGCTTCACTCTTGGTGGACACACCGTTGGGCGTCAATAGCATGCAGAGCAACACATCTGCATTTTCTGGCCTGGGACAGTTTATTTCATTACTATATCCATTTAGGGGGAGTGGAGAGAGAGTGAACCTGCTCCTTAGGGGAGGAAATCCAACGAAACACTTATGCCAGAGTTATTCTGCGCTCGGTGCACAAGCTATGTAATGCTCAAACAGAATAATTGAGAACTGACTGAAGTTCTCTTCCATGTTAAATTAATAAATGTAAGTTTCTTCATTAAATCATTTTTATTTTGTTGTGTGAGTGTGAGAAAGGCATTCAGTAAAACCTGAGGATCCACACAATGCTCTGCTACCTCTGGCTGTGTGAAGGGCTTTCCAAGAGGCTCGCTGCTGGTGGTGTTTCCTGTAGATTTGGGGGACCTGCCAGGGGATGATTCAGACCACCTGAAGTAAGGGCTTAGCTTCTTCCCAGGGCTGTCAGGAGCCCAGCTTCCTAATGTAAGTGCTTGGTTTAGACGCTTTATAGGAAGCATGGATTCCTCTAATATTTCCAAGCTGAAGGTTTGTGTCTGAAACTGATGGATCTAGACATGTCGTAAATCAGCATAGCTCAGTATCAAGTTTGATTTTGGATAACATCCCCTAGCAGTTTAGCACCAAGGCTAAATTTATTGTTGGGCTTACGATGCGTAGATGTAAGCGGAAACCCTGACAGCGCTGAAGGTAAGGGTAAAATCATTTGGCTTCAGTATATGCTTCAGTTACACAGAGACAAATTTAAACTTTTGTTAACTTGAAGAGGCTTGAGACACATGTTCCTAGAGAGTACTTACTCATTCTTCCCTGCTGACTGTCAGTAGCTTCTTTCCGATTTGTTTTCTCTCTTTTATAGCTTAACATCTTTACTGGTCTGTCCCACTTTCAATTTATCAAGCACCAAGGAATTCTCTTTGTGTCATTCAAACCTCTCCTTGAAACAACTGCCTTTTGTGCAAAACTTTCATAGTAAAACCATTTTCACCTGTGGTCTTATGCTCCTATCTCTTTGGGTTATTTGTTTTTATGTTTACCTAGTGAGTGAGATGTGACAATAGCTTAGAATGTACCACCTTGAGGCATAAGTCTTTATTTCTCCCCTTGTTGAAATACTAGATATAGTTACATTCCTCTGTTCCATTTATTTCTTATTCCTTTGACCTTTCATAAAAGCAACACTGTGTCAAATCAGAATGAAAATGAACACATAGCCCATAAAGAAATATTATCCTAAGAAAGGACTGACTTTCACTGCAATCAAGGGAAATCTTTAGTGTGGTGTATGGACATGAGTCAAAATCCAAGATTTTATGATTTATAACCTTTATAATAGTGATAGATGTTGTCAAAAATACCATTTAATCCTCTATGATGTTTCACTTTTTTTTTGTTTTCTCAGTGGATGATGATGTCGAAAATACCATTTAATCCTCTATAATGTTTCACTTTTTTTTTGTTTTTGTTTTTTGAGTGGATGACAAAGATGATAACATTGAATACAGTGTAGGCATAAAACTGTGGGCAAAAAAAGTATCTTGTTAATGGATAAGCAAAACATGATACATAGTTCTGAGTTACTGCTTACAAATTTTAGGTCAGAAAATTCATATTTTGTTCACTAAAATCGCTGTACATCTGTATCATACTGAAGTGCATGAAAAGGTATACTTCTTTTGTGGGTATTTATTTGTCCTTGAAGTAGTGAAAATGAACAATGCCTCTTGGAAAACTGATTTTAACCCAACTGTTATCTTACTCCCTTGCAAGGTTTCTCCCACCTCTGCTTCTTTCCACACTGCCAAATTGTGCAGCCAGTAGAAATGAACTTGTAGAACAAAACATAGCTGAGGATCTGATGAGCATATTTGAGGGGGCACAGGGTTACTTTGGATAAGCTCTAATTTGCTCCTATAGGGTGACTACCTACTAGCTGCTGGAGTACATCTGCCAACCTAGTGTCGTCCAAGAGGAGTCCAGGCTGTTCTCAGACATGAATTGAAGCATGATGAAGTGCTTCAAAAGCCTATTCCTGAGGCAGGCCATGTAACATGTGTGTCTATGAAGACTAATGCAGACACACCACTGTTTGCCTTAGAAAGTACTTTCTGGTAGGATTTCTTTATTTCTGTCCTGTCTTTCTTTTTTTCCCCCTAACAAATTACTGTCATATTACTCTTCCGTCATCATTTTCTGATCTGTGATACCTTCTCTTTCCTGCTTCTGTGTAATTCTTTCACAGGTCTTCCCTCAATCCATTTCATAGAATCATAGAATCGTTGAGGCTGGAATAGACCTCTGAAATCAAGTCCAACCTATGACCTAACACCACAACATCAACTAGACCATGTCAATTAGTGCCATGTCCAGTCTTTCCTTAAACACCTCCAGAGATGGTGACTCTACCACTTCCCTGGGCTGTCTGTTCCAGTGTTTAATCACCTTTTCTGTGAGGAAGTCCTTCCTAATATTCAACCGAAAACTCCCCTGGCGCAGCTTCAGGCCATGTCCTCTCATCCTGTTACTAGTTGCCTGGGAGAAGAGCCCAACCCCCACCTGTCTACAACTTCCTTTCAGGTAGTTGTAGAGAGTGATGAGGTCTCCCCTGAGTCTCCTCTTCTCCAAGCTAAACAACCCCAGCTCCCTCAGCCTCTCCTCATAAGACTTTTCCTCCAGTCCCTTCACCAGCCTTGTTGCTCTCCTCTAGACCCGCTCCAGCACCTCAATATCTTTCTTGAAGTGAGGGGCCCAGAACTGCACACAGTACTCGAGGTGAGGCCTCACCAGCACCAAGTACAGAGGGAGAATGCCATCCCTAGTTCTGCTGGCCACACTATTCCTGATACCAGCCAGGATGCCATTGGCCTTCCTTGTCACCTGAGCGCACTGCTGGCTCATATTCAGCCAATTGTCAACCAGCACTCCCAGGTTGCTCTCTGCTGGGCCGCCCTCCAGCCACTCATCCCCCAGTCTGTAGCGCTGCCTGGGGTTATTGTGGCCAAAGTGTAGGACCCTGCACTTGGCCTTGTTAAACCTCATACCGTTGGCGTCAACTCATCAACGCAGCCTGTCCAGGTCCCTCTGCAGCATCTGCCTACCCTCCAGCAGATCAACAGTCCCCCTCAACTTGGTGTCATCCACGAATTTATTAATGGTAGACTCGATCCCCTCATCCAGGTCATCAATAAAGATGTTGAATAGAACTGGGCCCAGTAAGAACTTTTTGTTTTATCATAAAGCAGAAAATGAGGCATTTTTTTGCTAACATATGGCAGAAGATAGATGATCTGTTACATCATTATTGATCATGCAAACAAATATTTCTAGTGTGTAAATTGGTCGTCTCAATTATGGTTATTAGAAAAGCATCTGTTTCCATTTTCACATGTTCATTTTTTTCTTTTTTTTTCTTTCTGTAATGAAAATCACCATTAATGTGTACCAGAACTTGACTAGATATTATATTGATGAAATGCAATCAATTTACATGCACTTAGGTCTCACTGGCACTTGTTGAGGACCAGGTTTTGTTATTATGCTAAGGAAGGTGGGTGGATTTGCTAGGTAAATGGATATGAATACAAGACACCCCAAAACTTTGTTGGATATTTATTATGATGTATGTATTTTGAATAGCCCATAGTTTAACATAGTTTATTAAATGATAGTGCATTTAATGCAATTTGTATAGCCTAATTGTGAGTACAATGCAGAGCAAAAAGCAGATCGGCAGTAAAATTTAATGTTGGTAAGCAAAGGGACAAGTTAAAAGGAAGGAAAATGTTACAACTTGCACATACAAAAATTAAGTGATATAATCCATGATCAGAGAATACACAGGACACCTTAGGAAAGAGCTGTTGCCAAAAGAAAATACAAGAAAACCAAGAACCCGATGTCTCAAGCTTGAGACTGGCAGGACTCTCTTCAAGTTTTCTCTGGCTATCACTGTCTTCAATAAGCTCATGTTGTCTTCTGTCCTTCCCACAAATTGGGAGTTAGTAAACGAAACATTATCTCACACAAGGGAGAAGTAACCTGACATTATCTAAAATGAAGAAGAGGGGAGTCTGAATGAATTAACAGTGATAAACTAAAGGCATGGTATTTGCAGATGAGTTTAACAGTTGCACTACTTAACATCGTAGATGTGTATTTATAGCAATGCAGCTAGAGGCATGATCACCTGGGGATTTACTGGGTTTTTATTCATAGAGGTTTGAGTTTGCACTGACAATGGGTTGATCTGGATCAAGTATTTGTCTTGCAGGTAATAAAGACTGTCACGGGTAACTCATTAGAGTGACAATGACCAGGGTTGCTAATTTGAGAGAAAATTCAGAATATGCCAAAGTGCATGAGGGCACAGATCTGCCATCCTCCCATCTCAGGGTAACCATCTTCATGCTTTGTGGTACCTTATTGTGCTCCACTTAATAGCCAGGAAGCAGCTATTAGCTTATCATTATAACTAAAATTAATATAGGACAAGAATGAACAATGCACTCTGGGACTCATTATTTGTCTTCCAGATGCAGGGGGTGAAGAAAACACGGGAGTTACTGTTTACCTTACAATACTCGTACTCTGATGGCCACAGTCCAGGCCCTGACTAATAGTTTTGAAATGCTGAGGACAGAAGTTAAACAGGCATCTAGATCCTGGACCTCACTAGGGAACCCCTGATTAGCACATGGAGGGTGAAAAGCAAGAGAAGCGTTGAGACTTGAAGCCTGGCCAAGAACGTAAAACCCATAGGGCTTGTGGCTATTGCAGGTAATAACAAAGGGGCGATGTCCATAGGAGGGTAAGAGAAGACAGTTCAGGGAAGGGCAAGTCAAGAAACCAGAAGACTGAGGAGTCGGCTCAAGTTGTCTGGCCTGAGAAGGTTTGCTGCACATTCCAGTCATGGCTTAGGGAAGGCACGGTGACCAAGTAATGGATCTGCACTGAGACCTGCCGGCACAGGCACCTCGGTCATTGCTGCATAGGACCATGCAGAAGAATGATGGTTGGTGCAGATGGAAGTCCTGAAAGCCATAAATGCCTGTTCATAAAGCTAATGGGTAAGAACATTACAAAACCTGGGAAACAGTGCTGGGATTTTGGTTTATAGCTTTAGTGAAGGAAGTTTCCCATATTTCCAGAATGCTGTGGTCTTCTCATACTGTCTAATTTTTCATTATGCATTTTATTTTTTTTTAGCTTATAAACTAAACATAACCAGAGATTTTTTTCAACAATCTGGCAAACTGTGGTGACTTTGGGCAAATACCTCTGTAGTGTTCTAGTGATCTTTAACTTTATCCCACATATCTTAAAAAGTAGGTTATTTTTAAGTTTCTGTAGTAGAAGTATATGCTGATAAGCATATCCCTGGCACAGCTGAGATCATCTGAGCTGTTGCTATGATTACACTAAAAAGATTATCTGGATCTTGGACTAATTATTCAGTTTAAAAACACTGTAGAGCAACAACACGCAGGAGTTTGGGACAAATGGAAGTCTGGATTGTATTCTATTTTTCAGGTTTGTAAGAAACCAAGTATTGTAGCTGTACTATGTGAGTAGTAAGGAGAAGTTCAAAGAGAAAAGATAGTAAATATCAGAGATGGAAGCATCTTATTAGACCATGAATGAAGAATTATAGGAGTGTGCTAGGAGTATAGACAATTCTCCCATCTAAGTCAGATGACTAATAGTATGAATTTTCTATATGGTGAGACTATACTACTTTCTGTCAGAGTTCAGCTTGAGTAAATAGCTCATAACTGTCAAAAGTCCTGGAGAAAAAGTTTCCTTGCTTTTCTTCTCGCAGAAGTTTCACTGATTGCATTGTTTACAAGAGATCAAGTAAAGCCAGGCACAGTTTGTGGGACATTACACTAATGGTAGGGTAACAGACAATCTCCTTGCCTTGAAGAAATAGTATATAAATAGATAAAATTGGAAGGGAAAGGAGTAGGGTAGTACATAGCTATCAATGTTGTGATGATAAATGACATGTTAATTCTCCCTTTTTGGCAGTGGAATATTATTTACTGAATAAAAAGACAAGGAAAAGGGGAGATTTGTGGGAAATAATATGAGAGGAGTGGAAGATAAGGGCAGCTCTGGAGTATAGAGGTGAAGGGTCTGAGATGATTCTGGAATAGCCTTTGATCTGGTAGTTAGTTGTCAAGGGCAGTTGTCCAGTCAGAACTGAGAAAATATTTTCAGTATCAGCAGTCCCTGCGTTAGCTTTTTCTACAGCTGCTCTGCTGGTTTCAGTGCCTGGTTTTTAATTCCATTTCATTTCCTCGTTTCATTTGCAAAGCTCTGGTGGCTTGAGTCAGAGGAGATCACCCCTGTGGGACACACATTGACTTTGACAGTGGGTTGTCCAAGCACCTGGAATGGCATGCTGTGGGGCAAAGGAATGCTGCAGCAGCCAAAACTCCCACTCTCTCCTTTCGTCTGGGCTGAGCGCTTGAGAAGCTGTTCTCCTGGATTCGGTGAGAAAGTACAGGGATTTTAAGGATACAGAAAGTATCCTGCACTTGAGTAAAAAGTGTGGGAGGCATTTATAAGTGTTAGAAAAGTAAATGAATTCTTTGTATATCCAATAGATTAGACATTTTTTGATAGGATTTAAATTCAAATTGCAATTCTGAAAGTATGTCTGCTAATGATATGACAGGTGCAAGTGTTGCAACAGCAATGTAACAATTGCAGTAGTCATAAGAAGAATATATTTAATGAAAATTGTTGAAAAGTTCAACTCAAAAGCCAGGAAAGTTGCTAAAAAGTCAGAATCTTTGAAAAATCTCACTTGATCTGTCCTCATTATGCATTTCAGTCAAACAACATATCAACAGTGCCCACCATTTCAGGACTGGCATCTTAGGGCTTCTGAACACATAATCCTAATTTAAGTGTTTTGTCTCTGCTAAGCGCTTATCATGTAGAAATGACTATCGGGAAATTAGTTTACTTTCCTAGAATTATAAATACTGTTGAATTATTATAGCCATTTTAATGTGATCTCATTTAGAGGCAAGAAGATTAGTTCAAATTACAGCATATATATATATATAAATGCATCAGAAGTCTAGCCCTTGACATTTGATATATAAGGCTAAATTAATTTAAATGCTTAAGTTTTTTCATTAACTTCAGTACGTGGATATTAGATTGTTGTATCTGCAGATTCTAGCTAAGAACATGTCGTGCTTGAGAACAGCTAAGTAATTTTCTTCATCCTATTCATTGTCTAGTATATTCCAAAAGTTTTTTTTATATATTGTGCTAAAGTGGCTGTCTTTCCTTTCACTCCCTTCACCAATGAAAACCAGTTGAAACTATTGTTTCACGATTTGCATCACTAAATACAGATTTTTAAAATTTATCTTTGGTTTTCCTGGCTCAAATGCATTTGCAAAATAATGGAAAGGGCTCTAAGGGGCAAAACTAATACAAGTAGAACTATACTTTTTTTGTTAGAAATGTGGTGTCAGTGTCTGAAAATTTTGAAAGCTGTTTAAATTATATGGAAACATGGTTCTTAAGAACATTTTTTTTTAGGAAAATGGGCTTATTAACAGAAGCAAATAAAAAGAGAAAGTGGTTTTTAGGTTTTTCAGTGGGAAGAGTGATATGAACAGACATATGATGGTATAGCTTATTAAAAAAATACAACAACAAAAAAATAATTCCAACATTATATTTTCATTTTGAGAACTGGGGAAACTACCTCAGGATTTGAAATGAACTGTAGATTTTGTCGCTCTGTATATCTCTAGTGCTGTTAGGGTTGTTTTGAAGATGGTGCAGCTAATAGACATACAGTTTGGCTTCAAAGAGTAAGGGATGCTTCCAAATAAACCCTGGATCATTGGCCTCACATTCCTCTGATAAGTAGACTTTTGCTAAGTGTTCTTAAAGAGAGAAAGTCTTGTAAACTCAGGAATAGGTAAAGAATAATATCTAAAAGCTCAGTTTTCTGTTAAGCACCTAAGCATAACTGGGTCCAGCATTTGTCCCAGAGCTCCAGAGTCAGTCAGTGAATACCAGCAAACAAAAGCCAGTCTGACTTCCTAGCAAATACCTGAAAGGCCCTTTCACTCCAGCATCAATCTTCCCAGTCCATAAGTCTAAACACTCCTTTCCTTTCCACTGCAAAGTCAATGAAACAGTAGAGAAAAAAAACTGTCCTGAGGGAAAACAACTTTTCAAGAACTAAAAATGAAGCAATTTCAAGGAAAAGCATCCAAGAAACTTACAGTGAGCAGAAATTTTGCCCCTTCAGAAGAATGAGCGGTTTACTAGTTCTGTGAGACTTTGCTGGTCTTATTGGTTTGGTATTGGTTAGTGAAGGAAAGACTAATAGCATTAGGAAGAAGTGAGGGAAGAAAGAGGGAAGTTCTTCTACTTAGGAAAAAAAAACATGACAGCTATATGAAAAAGGTGTTTCAATGTCCAACTCACCTTTTTGAAGACTGGCATCATTTTATGGTCAAGAGATATATAATGTTCACTTAATTTATGTCTGGAAAGCATTGGATTCTAGTAGATCTCATTATATTTCATATAATGTAATAAGCACCTGTATTACAAAGCACAAAGCTTATTGTGACTTATTTCCTTTTCCTGAGTTGGTAGGTGAATAACCATACGAATCACCCTGGCATGCAGGGCACCAAATAGTTGTCATGGCATTAGTCAACAGGACCCAATGTACCCAACTTCCATAGGCTCATGCAGAATCACACCCATATGTGTCTGTCAGTGTCAGAGTTGTCTCTTTGTCTGGTAAGTTGTCCCTTTGTCTCATAAGCTGTCCCTTTGTCTGAGACACATGTCCATAAGCTCTTCTACATGTGCCATGCTCTTGCTCGTCTACCCCCCAGGAAAACTGAACAGCTCTACTGGACTGCACCACTCAGCTTGTCCATCATGTCTCCTTGAGGGCTGTCTTGCTTTGACTCTGAATGAAATCACTCCACCTTTCCACTGTGCTCCTAGGTGACTGGTTGGGGTTTTTAATAAAAACACAGGTGCACACAGCCTTTTCCTTTCCCAAGGAGAACCCTCCCCATGGGCCATGTGGAAACTGAGCTGTGTCAATTTGCTTAGCAAGTGTGATGCAGCTTGAGCTGTTATCTATGATCCAACTCACATGGCCACGTTGTTGTGTGAGCAGCTCTTTGGAGAGACACCTGTCAGGAGGAAAGAAAGAGTATGCCTCTCTGTCTTATTTCTGCCTTGGGTCTCATTACAACAAAACAAGGGTTGCCAATTGGGCCAAAGCTGAGCCAAGCTGGGAACTCTACTTCTCCGGGAATAGGTTGAAGACCATCAACCACCATATGTGCATCCATCACATCATCAGGACAAGCTGGAGTCCTCTTGGTCACGGCTGGACGTGGACCAGGATGCTTCAGATGAAAGGATGTGGATTTTAAAATTAGCTTGACAAAGTGCCCTGTTCTCCCCTGCTCAAGGAGACTTCGTGATCACAGGCTCTCATACTGCTGGGGGATCTTAACCACCCCAACATCTGTTGGAAAAGTATCACGGCAAGCTGTAGGCAATCCAGGAGACTCCTGCTGTGCCTTGATGACAACTTCTTAAGACAAGAAATTAACAGCCCTACCCAAGGGGATGCGATATTGGACCTCATGGTCACAAATGCAAGTGGAATCATCAGGGATGTCAAAGTTGAAGGCAGCCTGGGCTGAAGTGATCACTAGTGCAGTTCACTGTCTTGAGGTGTATAAGGCCAACAAGAAGCATAATCAGGACTCTAAATTTCAGGAAAGCAAAATTCCAGCTCTTCAAAGAACTGAGAAATAGGACCCCGTGGGAAATAACCCTCAGAGACAAGGAAGCAGAACAGAGCTAGAAGATCTTTAAGGATGCTTTCTGTAAAGCACAAGAGCTCTCAATCCCCCAGGTCTAAGAAATTGGACAAGGAAGGCAGGAGTCGAGACCTGCTGGTCAAACTAAAAGGCAAGATGGAGCCACACAGACAGTCGAAGAAGGGACAAGCATCCTGGGATGAGCATGGGGGTGTTGCCTGGTTGTGTAGGGATGAGGTCAGGAAAGCCAAGGAGCAGCTGGAACTGAACTTGGCAAGAGATGTAAAGAAAAACAAGAAGGGCTTCTACCAGAAAAGGAAGGTNAGAGAGTAGTGGTCAATGGCTTGAAGTCCAGATGGAGAGCAGTGACAAGAGGTGTCCCTCAGGGGTCCGTACTGGGACCCGTACTGTTTAATATCTTTATCAATGATATAGATAGTGGGATTGAGTGCACCATCAGCAAGTTTGCAGATGACACTAAGCTGAGTGGTGCTGTTGATAAGACAGAGGGACAGGATATCATCCAGAAAGACCTGGACAAACTGGAGAGGTGGGTCCAGGTGAACCTCATGAGGTTCAACAAGATCACGTGCAGGGTCCTGCACCTGGGATGGAGCAATCCACATCATCTGGGGGATTGATGTGATAGAAAGCAGCCCTGCAGAAAAGGACTTGGGAGTGCTGGTGGATAAGAAGATGGACATGAGCAGACAGTGTGCGCTTGCAGCCCAGAAGGCAAATTACACCCTGGGGTACATCAAAAGAAGTGTGGCCAGCAGATTGAGAGAGGTGATTCTGTCCCTCTGCTCTGCTCTGGTCAGACCTCACCTGGAATACTGTGTTCAGTTCTGGAGCCCTCAGTACAAGAAGGACATGGATCTCATAGAATGAGTCCAGAGGAGGGCCTCAAAAATGATCAGGGGGTTGGAACACTTCTCCTATGAAGACAGGCTGAGAGAGCTGGGGTTGTTCAGCCTGGAGAAGAGAAGGCTCTGGAGTTACCAAATAGCGACCTTCCAGTACCTGAAGGTGGCCTACAGGAAAGCTGGAAAGGGACTGTTCACAAAGGCCTATAGTGACAGGACGAGGGGCAATGGTTTTAGATTGGATATTAGGAACAAGTTCTTTACTTGTGAAACACTGGAATAGGTTGCCCAGGGAGGCAGTTGAGGCCCCATCCCTGGAGATATTCAAGGTGATGCTTGACAAAGCTCTGAGCAACCTGATCTAATTGAGGATGTCCTTGCTCACTGCAGGGGGTTTGGACTAGATGACTTTCGGAGGTCCCTTCCAACCTAAACCATTCTATGATTCTAATTAATTGTTCTGTCTAGACCCTTCTCACAAACAACTCAACCTCCTTAGCTGGCCAAAGCCTGCACCTGTCCTCACTCCCCCTAGCAGGCTGTTGTTAATTCACAGCCCCAAAGTATCCCTTCCATCAGTCCAGGGTTAAGTCGCTGCATTTTTCCAGGCAATAGATAAAAAACCAAGATTGACAAATGAGTTTAGCATATGACTGTCACGCATCATTTATTAAAAAGGAAAAAAAAGACTAACTGGAAGGTCCATCTACTGCTTGTTTCTCTTGCCCATCTGGGAAATGGAGTTTAAATTACCGCATTGCTTTAGGAGCCATTCGTAATCCCAGTAGAGTGAAGTCATACATTTTTCATGGGATGGGAACAGCAGATAATAAGTTTCTACAGTTGGCGTGATATCAAATGTAATGGCAAGATACATTTTAAAGTGGTGTTGTAGATTGAAATGTACAGCCACAGAAACAGTATTTCTACCTTCCTGGATGAAGACACTGAAGCACTGCCATAAGCTTGCTTCCATTTGCAGGGTGCGTATCTTCCCAGATACCTGAAGCTTGATTCACATTCTTACTGAAAAGATGGAATAACTTCCCAGAATCTGTAACAGGGTTATCTTTATGTAGAGTATGAGGTTTTTTACTCCTGGTTTAGTGCAGTACATTTCTAGCCTCATTTTGGTTTGCAAACTCAGAATTTTTTCCAACTTACTGACAAAAGGCATACTTTCTAATTTAAGCTCTCTGAATATGGGGGTTCAATGGACCCCAAGCTGAAAACTATTGTAGTACGAGGCAGGACAGTGCTGTATTTTTGTTTTACTTTAGGAATCATTAGAAGAATAAACTCATCTGCTGTTTGTGTTTCCCATTATACACAGTAGTAAGAACAGTAAAGATAATAGACCTTCAGCTGTGAACTAGGATGCTCTTGTGCTAAGTGCTATATAAACGCAGAACAAAATGTTAATCCCAATACCTAAGAGGTTAGACTTCAAGTACAGAGAGATGGCTGTGGATTAGGGTGGGGTGGGAGTGTAAAATGAAGCAACAAGCCATGCTAGTGGTTCAGCTGCTATCAAAGATTCTTGTGGGTGTCCTGGTTATTTACAGAGAATCTTTTCCAGAAACAAAAGTTTATTGAGAGTGAAAAATCTGGTTGAAATTTTAATGAGCTGTCAGTGAGGGGGATATCATGAGACAGAGCACTGGAGCCAGAGGGAGAAAGAGGTGCTCAGAAGGGCATGAGAGGTATTCTTTGAGGGCCAAGGCTCTGTACTCTGTTAGAGGCATGAAGATCAGAGAACAAGAACTAGATGCAATGAAGGGCTGTTTGTGAAGTTTGATTAAAGGAGTACAAAAGCTGCACCATGCTAGAGGTAGCTATGGAGGAGTTAAGTTATGGATAGTGATAGATCCTCAAATACTGATCTTCTGCAGTATATGACCTACTCTTCTACTTCTGCCGTTCATACACTGCTTAAACACTTCCCTTCTGTGCACCGAGTGTACAATTCATCTTCTCTGTCCTTGCTGATCTGAAAGCTATAGGTTTGGTGTGAACTCAGTATCAAAGCTCTACTTTTACCCAATAGAATATTCAGAGAGAAACAGAGGCAAGCAGCAGACAGTCATCTACAGGAGCAGGCTCTAGCATGTGATGTATGAATTATTTTCTCAGTGTCTCTTGCCTGTATGACTAATCTAGTCATGACACCTAACCTTCAGACAGTTAAAATTAGCTGAAAGGAACTGTACCTGGTGTCCTCTTTGACTAAATCCCTTATTAAGTATCTACACATTTTTGCTGCATTAAAAATAACAGTTTTTAAAATGTAGTGGAATTTCAGTTCCCACAGATACTCAAAACTCCTGTTTCTAGAGATAATGCATTTTCTGACGCTTGTACCAAACAGAAGAAGGAAATCTACAATCCATTTCCTGTTGCCAATATAAACCTCCTAAGAACTGAAAACCATTTCTGTGATGGGAGCTTAGACAGGAAGGGCTGGAGTCTACAGTTCTTGCTACGATCTGATAAAATTTTCTAAATATCAGTGTTGCGGTATTATTTTTTGGAAAAAAAAAAGATACAGCATTGATAATGAACCCTTTGTTAGTATAAAGTGTGTTTCCATGTAGAGCTGATCCAACATAAAAACCAAAAACATTTTCCACACCCAAATGGAAGCAGTGAAAGAAAATAATCATTTTCTTTCCACAGGTTTTCCCACCAGCTCTAGTTCTGATGGGCTTTAAACTATAGTATTTATTTGAATGTCTCCACAGATACTAATTTTAATGTCAACAAAACTGATAACATTTAACTGCTGATCACTTTAGCAGTTATCATGCTTGTCCCAAATCCCTAACAGTCTCAGCAATCTCCCTAGATGCAAAAGCCTCAGATATTCCCAGTACTGCTGTCAAAAACCTCCTGCTACCTCTCTTCAACAGTACCATAACGCTAAAACGTGCTTTCAGAAAAAAAGACTGTGATAGAAAGGCTGATAAGGAGATTGAAATGTGAGTGGCTTTCAGTATAGATATATCTTGGTGAAGAGAAATTACTAGGTAATAGATGCCTTCTTGATTCATCAGAAAAAAAAAAAATCCAAATTAAAACAAATGGGGACAAGACAGATGTATTTAAATATGGAACAAGCCACCTTCTGTCTTGGTGACTTCAAATTGAGGTGACTTTAAGGGAAGTATTCTTTACTATCATATGCAAGTTGTGCTTTAGCCAAGTGTTCGTGTCTGTGTTTAAAAGGGCTAAGTGGGTAAAACAGAGTAGCTTACTATGCACAGGAGAATGATGATGACCTACTGTTTGTTTCTGACACAAAGAATTTTAAATTCTTGCACTGCTAGTCTCTTCAAACCTCTCATTATTTTATAGTACTTCATCATCATTTGCACAACTTTCTTTCTAAAATAGTCGATCGACCCCTGACCCCTGAAACAATCCTCTGTGAATCTTTTCCTGCAACTGTTTTCCATTCCTGTGATGTTATTATCTGAAGTCTTTTTAGTTCTGCATTGAGTGTTTTTTGGGTTTGGTTTTAGTTTCAAGGAAGGGTGACCTGTGCCACATGGTGACACAAGGATGTTTGATAATATTACTGGAGTGATGCACCTCAGCTGCTGCCACTGACATCTACATGACTTTCTGCCTGTTGGATCACTGGTAGATCAACCTCTGTATACTCAACATGTTTATGTTTTAGAGATGTATTTTAGAAAATATTTAGACTACACTGAAAAAAAAAATCAGGAATTCTAACATTTATTTCAAGATATTTCCTTGATGGTCTGTCTGCTCAGTTCGTTAGTACTTAGCAGATATTAGAAAAAACCGTTCAGTTCTACTTTTTTCCTACATTTCATGCAATTACTTTGATTTAAACTCTGCAATTGGGCAGTTAGGAATGGAATATTTCTGAAACAATTTGCAAATTTTAGCAGTCTTTTTTAAAAAAAAAAAGATAAATGTGAATTAACGAAAAATAAAATTAGGTTTGAACTTTTGGATGAAAACTGATTTCCTGTGTTGTTGTGGATATTAGGAAATCTTTTTTCACTGAAAGGGTCATCAAACATTGGAATAGTCTACTTAGGGCAGCAGTGGAGTCACCATCCCTGGAGGTATTTAAACGGCGTGTGCACCTGGTGCTTAGGGACATGGTTTAGTGGCGACCTCCAGTGCTGGGTCAAAGGTTGGACTAGATGATCTTGAAGGTCTTGAAGGTCTCTTCCAATCAAAGAAATTCTGTTTCTAGGACATGCAAAATTAATCTGATAAAGTAGCTGAGAAGCTCATCAAATAAATGTTTAGTCATATACAAATGATTCTCTTTGTTCAGATGGGAAAGACAACACTAGGAAAATTGATTCTTTTTAAAGGTAAGATACAACTGAGTTGCATCTTTTGTTAAAACAGGATTTCTTCATATAGATGTCTTCGTGTTCACTTTTTCAGAGAGGCTGTGCCACCACTGGTGATAACAAATATCAGTACTATGAGAATTGTATTTTGGCATTTCCTTGAGGGCTTCATTAAAAATTACTGCCATTAAGGAAATAAACAGTATCTGTGAGTTCTATGCTTACAGTTGTCCTGAGTTATTGAATCTTTGATTAATAGTTGATTTTTTAAAAAAAGTTTGCATATTGAAATGTTTCGATATTCATGAATAACATACTCTCAGAAACAAAAACTAGTTTACAAGGAATAGGAATATACATGCCATACCAGCCACATAGGTATGCATTTCTGATTTGTTGACTACTCTTTGGCCAACTTTGACAGCAGCAGGTGATAGTTATAATATGGGTTTTGCCAAGAACTCAAAGACTAAGATCTGTGTCAGGAAGTCTTCTTGTGTTAATTATGTATTTTTCATCCTCTTTTTCTAAATAATATTTTCCTTTAAAGAGGGGGAAAAAAAAAAAAAAAAAAAGATTGTGCTTCTTAAAATGTTAATGTCCTCTAAAAGATTATTTCCTCTGCTTCAGGAAGCTGGCATGCAGCAAACCACTGCTAAATCAAGCTGTAAGCTGGTACTCTAAAAAACAAAGAGTTTATTGGTACCAGACATTTGTAAATAAGTAATTGATGTTCATGCTATAACAATAAGCAATTCCAAAAAAAACAGGGCACTGCCAGAATAAACAAGCTTGCAATGAGCTCCATCCAATGCTGTACATCCATCAGGGTCAGTCCCATCAGCAGTGGTCAAAATAGTAGCTCTGGGACCAGACGGAGTTCTGTAATGAAGCAGCTATCTTCTGCTTTTGTCTCATCCTTCCTTCTCTGCGCTCTTCCACTGGGATCCCTTGGCATGGGCAGACTGCAAGCTATAGCAGTGCTGGTGGAACAATGTGACTGAGGGTTGGTGATAAATCCAAAGTCTCTGGAATTACTGGGATTTGGATACACAGTGGACCAAGGTGAGAGGCATGCTGCTGCCAGGGGGTCATAGACTCAACACTTCAGCTTTTGAGGGACCAGAATCACCCAGTCAGGCCACTTCTGTTTGGGTCAGTGCTGTGAGGATGTGCCTCAGGAACAGACCGAGCACGTTTACCCTTCTGCCGTTCTTGGTAATTGGGTGAAGTATGATGAACATTTGTGGTCTTTGCAATAGCATCTAATTAAATTTCGTGGTAGCTTTCCCCTTCTCACCATTTCAAGCTTCTGACTGGGTCTCTCCAGTACACCCGACCAACCCCCACCCCACCCCTTGTTCTGTGCTTTCTCTTTACTTCCTGCATTTCTGCCTTGCATTTCTTGTTCTGTAAAAAGCTGTCAGAGCAGTAAGATAAGAGGGGACTGCAGCAGACATTTGCCACATTTCAGCAACTGACAACAGTCATACAAAGGTGAAAGCAAAACATAAGGTATTAATTTTGGTTTTAAATTACTAATAAATTACTAATAAAAAGCAGTGTGGTAGCGGTGGTCATGTTAAAAAGTGATTAGATAATAAGGCACTTGAGCAGAAAGTTTTTGTCCATCTCAGTGAAACATTATCATCTAAATGAGAGAGCACAAACCTCCAGACTAACTCTGTTTCTTCACTCCTATGCAGCATCACTCCTAAGGCAGCATCAGAAAGATATCACACAGCAGACTGCTGAGCTAGGTAAGAAAAGCATGGCTTTTTATTAGTGCGATTTAAAACCAAAATCAATTGTGGCTTTGTCTGGAGTGAAACTGTGCCTAATGTGAAAAAATGACATATTTTCTTTTGTCAGGACCTACAGGTGAGGTTGTTTGAGGTTTGGGGTTTTTTTTAAGAGGAGGTGTCTCGTTTGTTCCCCACCACTATCACCACTGTGGACAATTGTTTTCAGAACACTCAACTGACGATCCAAAGAGCTAGATTTCTTTATATTTTTGGTAAATGCAGTCATCTTATCTACTTAACTCTCTGAGCAATTAAGTTTTTGAAAGTTACAGGACAGATCTCAAGACTCCTAAAAGTCTTGGCTTACAGTATCTGCTAGATGAGTGTTTGTTGGCTTCGACCTTCAGGATATCTTTTTTTAAAATTACTTTCTTAGAAGGAAGAGAAACTGGAAGGGATGAAAAATACAAATTTTCTTAGACAGTGGTTACCCTTCCTGTTGGGAGTGATGATGCAAGACTCTGAAGTGAAAGCAGAGAAGGATGATGAGTTGATGACAAGAAATAGTTTACGTGTCTCTTAAATGTCTCTTCTCAGCCTCTGCCCAAGACAGTTCATGGTGTTTGGTGAGGTGTGGGGTTTTTTTGCTGTTTTTTTTTCATCAATTAGCAGGAAAGTCAGGATATACTGAAGATGTCTTGACTGCTGATGTAGTGTGTTCCAGGTGTCAGGTGCTGCGAGTATAATGTTGAAAGTGTGGTTATACAAGTAAGTGCATGACTATTTTAATTGCTTTCATTAAAACATGTTTAAAATCATAAATACTATAGGTCGCAAACAACATAAGACAAAGCAAATAGTACAGTAATAGATACACGCCCACATTTATACTGTAAAACAAATATATGCTGTTACAGAGTAGAAATCCATTATTTTTAGGAAAGTTAATAGGTATTTCCAAAGAGATGTTGCAATGCTGAGGCTATTCTAGGCTAATAGGAAGAGTATTTGAATTGTTCAGCAGTATTCTCTCCAGTACTTGTGTCATGACAGGAGATTTCTGAAATGTTACTGAGCCAAAGTCAGTTTTAATTCCCTCAATGAGCGACACGCTGAGTGAGAGCAATCATCCCCAAATTCAACTGTTCTTTAATTCTCAACATGATGTATATTTCCCCAAAATATTAACAGAATGGCTTCTAAACAATCAAAATTCAGTCTTGCAAAACTGTTTGCATGCTATTCGGTTCAGCAATGTTGCTCAGTATTTGTGGTGTGCAATGAACTGCCTGTGCCTATTGTTGTTCCAAGATTAAATCTCTAAAGGCTTTGTCAATCTTAAGCTCTGCTGAAGTCATTGGGCTCTGAAGATTCTCACGACTTTATTTTTATGCTGTTGTTATGTCCTGTTACTATGTTTTGAAGGCCTACCCACCAAATATTGCGAATAACAGTAGCAAAACCTTTTTAATTTTGTACAAATGCTAGTGTGACTTGAAGACCATTCCATCCTCCAAATTTACATCTGTTTGAGCAAAGGGCTACCAGAAACAAATAGCAAGGATATTGCAATCATTGCTCAATAACCACAGACATGATTTTGCAATATTTCTTGAGCTCTGCAAGAGTTTTCCTGGGATCAGAACTTGGCTGGTTTTAGTAGCAGTATTTTCAGTTGTGTCATGTAGATTGTTTTATGTTACTAGAGCTGAATGTCGTTATCTGTCATTTTGGAATTGCTAGTTATAGATCTTGCAGCAGTGTGTTTATATGCTCTAACCTAGAGCAAAAAGCTGTGTAATTTGAATGCCAGCTTTACCCACCCCAAGGCTCTGTGGTATGTATCATGATCCAGCAACTGTGTCAGGGCACCTTTCCTATTTCACCTGGTTGATTCAACATTACGCATCCAGGTGCATTATTTTCAAAACCTCTTGAATTTTAAAGTGTAAACTCTCCCAAGAGAAGCATATAGTTACCACTTAAGATTAGTTTTGTAGAAATGATGTGTTGGGATTTTAAGATGACCTTCATGTGTTTTACCAAAACTCAGCCTACATAATGCTCTGAGACACAAGTATAATCAGATGCTTTTTCTTGTACAGCTAAAATATATGGGTTTTCCTTCAATAGATTTGCATATCTTTCCAGAAAGAACTACTCTTCTTAAGCAGCAGGTAAGGAAAAGAATAGGGGTAAAATATGTGGAATAGGAAAGGATATTTAATATATTTCATCTTATTAT
Organism: Baryphthengus martii; assembly: GCA_013396935.1. Classification (NCBI taxonomy): domain Eukaryota; kingdom Metazoa; phylum Chordata; class Aves; order Coraciiformes; family Momotidae; genus Baryphthengus; species Baryphthengus martii. The sequence goes on along the minus strand of VWZK01019033.1, from coordinate 180,030 downwards.
ACATTTTTCTACATTAAAGTCAACAGGCTGCAAATATATTCTGCTACAAAGCTTTGTGTAAGAAATATCTCTATAAGAATATACATCTCATTAAACATTTCCTGTAAATAAATTATCCCAAATAACTACGGTTTGCAAGAGGAAAAGTGTGTGTAGGAAAGGCAGGCAAACAATAAGAAGAGCTACAAATTGCTGAGAGCTCATTTCTGCAATCTCTCCCTACCTCCCCCCACCCCCCCACCTCCAGCTCATGCTGGGTATAATTTTTTTTCTATATGGAGTCACAATGAGAGCAATAGAGCTTCTCTGCTGAGTATGTGCTGTGTCCGTGTAAATAACACTTACAAAGCTGGTTTCTGTACTTTTTTAATATCTTGAAAATATGCAATGTCTGAGCCTTATTCCTGTTTCAGTTACACTGGAAAAACCCTAAAATAAGCAAAATTGTAGTGACAGAACTGCAAGATAGAACTCTGACTGAGACTATTAAAACCCAGAAGACCCTATCTCTAAGCAGTCCCTCTAGGTCAATACAAACTAACAACTCCAGTACAGAAAGAGGCATGTGAAATACTCTTCTTATTTAGGCTCTTACGAAAGACAAAGGCAACACAGCTGAGGTCTGTGTTCTAATTAGGAAGTCTGAGGGAAGTGATGCAGCTAAGCTATAGCATTAAAACAACCACTGGTCAATGAAGCTGTCAGGTATGAGTGACATGGTCTTCAAAATTAAACTATATACTGGTCTACCTGCGTTGTTCAGAACTGATTAAATAGAAAAGTCTGTTGTATTACAAAACAAGAAAATGGGTAATTAGAAATGGCTAATTACAGCTTAGCAGTAAGTCAATTATAGAATCAGAATTCTTTAAAGAATTATCAGTCTCTTTACCAATGTCTATACAAAGGAATACTTGCAAATAAGTAAAATGAAAACACTTTGACAAGACCTGGGACACAACACACGGATAACCAGTACACAAACAAGGTAGAGTTGTCAGCTGTTTCCACAGTCCATCTACTTCCATCATTCCTGGCAGAACCATCAGGCTGAAGACATAAAGTTCAGACTGAGTACATGCTGGAGGCTTGTATGCTGTGACATCACACAATGCTTAACAAGTCATTTGTAGTCGTACTGTCTTCTTACATCTTTTTCTGCAGGAGAAGTCATACTATCTTCTTACATCTTTTTTCTCTGCTGCCTCTAAGAAATAAATCCATTCTACCTCTGCAGAATGCTATCAATAGCTTGTTGCTACTAATAAAACGTAAAAATTTGAGTTTGTAGCAGTATGCTATGAACACCTCAAGTGTCTACATCATCTGTTGTAACAGGAACAATGAAATACCTTCATAGTTCTTCATTTTAGGCACTTCAACACTCTGCTGTTTCTTTTGGAAATGTCTTTCTAATGCAAGTATGCTTAGGCAAGGAAAGTATATTTAGGACTAATGAGCAACTGCCTGTATATAATTCTGGATTCAGCATGCACATATTTGCTTCTCGTGTTCAACCCGATGTATACTAGCAGTAAACTGAGGCAAATACAAGCAATTAAGTAAGTGCCATACTATGACATCGAACTATATAAAACATTTCAATTTACCTTTGTATAGGAAACAAAACCCTGTTTATATGTCTCCTCTTAGAGAAGCTGTTGCTCTCTTGAAGTTGTGAGATGGTAAGTTTTCACCTCTCTCATGAGGGCCTGCAAAACACAGCACTCTTGTCCTGCAGGAGTGCTTTCTTTGCTGAAGTGTCAGCCCTGAATGACAAGGTCGTGTGGACATTCACAGTAACTTTATTTCCATTTTCCACACCTGCAATGTGGCCAATAATGTGTTGACAGATGAGTCTTCTTGACGTGCACAGCTTCCTATAGCAGTACAACGTATACAATTTATTTAGCAGTCATCACCATGATGGAAACCCCCTGTAGCCCTAACACTGAACACCTGAAACATCACGGGATAACACAGCAAGGTAAGTGACATTAATTTCCACAGCACTTGTTTGCATACTAGCATTTCCCACAAGCTGTAGAAGTTATTTACATAAGAGCTACACAGTAGGAGAACTCCAGCTGTGCTTGTGTTCACCACCAGCTCAAAAAGAAACGCATTTGATATGACTTCTACTCCTACCCTAACTGTTACTTTAGCCATTCCACTTTCATTTGCAGTTCTCATTTCCCACCATGCTGTAATGCATGAAATACATAAAGTCACAGTCACTTAATACTATCTTCTCAATCCTTGTTCAGATTTTCTGGCAAACGTGAAGTCTTGATTTAGAAGAGGAGGTCGCATCTTTCCATACTTTGCAAGTCAGCCCCTTGGCACAGTCACATCGTTGGAAAATCTCCAGTCCATGGGACCCTTTCTTGCGCTGTTTGGTGCATACCTCCCCCTGATGCAACACAGGCTTGCAAATTTTGGTCCAGAAATGGCGAGCACAGCAATGTCCCTCAATACAGTCTGATGACCGTAGGCAGGGATCACCTTCATGACCTAAAAAGAGCAACCAAACTATTTTACCTTATGGGAAAACATGAAAGTACAGCTTCAGTGCAGATTGATGCTCCAAAAAAAAGAGAGATGATATTTCCATTTGTGGCTATTTGAAGAATATGAACACAAGGGAAGATACAAATTAGGAAGGGTCGAGGGAGTAATTAATGAGACCTGCCATAAGACTTAGAAAGGAGAAATTCAGCTACAGAATTGTAAATCAGATTACAAGTGCTTAATTACATGTGTTACAAGAGGAGGACGTATGTGGTCTTGCACAACTGAAAAATGAGTTGTCAGTCTGCCTCTGATACAGAGAAGAAAACAGATGATATTCCAGTCATAGGAACTGTTGGTTGATGTTACATCACTTTTGTGTTATGCTGTGAATTCTCACAATAAACATTCACTCCCTGTGAAATTACTGCCTATTCCTGGTTTGCATTCCTGGATCTTAACAGCAATGACATGATTCATCATATGACAGAAGAAAACAGTGTAGTGCAAATGTCATCTTACCTTTTATGTGTGACAGCTTGGAGCGCTGCCTCCCTAGATTTTGCCATCCCATATCCTTGTTGGCATAATGACCGTTCTTCTTGTTCCGTGGCCCTTCTAGAGCAGGGATGTGAGGTGTCAGGATGCTTTCGGTTACTGGTATGCAAATACCTGTAAGTAAAAGGCAGTCAAAGATTTGAATAAGAGGAAAGCAACTAAGAGACATACACAGATGAGGACCAGGACCAGGACCAGAACCATGAAAGTACTGGGGCTTGGCCTCAGTGACGGTCAGCTGTAATCACAACTCTGTCCCTGATTCCCAGCACCTAACTTCATCACAGCTCTGCTTCACTCACTGTCAGAGAGACAAATCTGCTGTCATGTTGGTTTTATGGACTGAGCACCTAGAAATTGTCTCATAGTCATCTCTCTCCAGTCTCCAGAGGAGAGTATGGGAATGCAAACAGTATAGTATGGTCATAACACACACACCTCGGGAGAGCGTAGATCAAGGATTCATTAAGTTTCTTTTGTTTTCTTGAAAATAGGGGTTCTGTGCAGTCTTCCAGTGGATTAAACCACACTAAATGTAGTGCTGTAATTTCACTCAACAGCAGCAGCATTTTTGTGTTTTCCCACACCCAAAATGGCAAAAAGTCTTAAACATAGAAATACTATTAAAGAAAATGAAGTGATGTGGAATGAAGTAGAAAATTAAGTTTTCTTGGTTTAGAAAAAGAAGCATAGTCACTCAGAAAAAAAAATAAATCCATAACTTGCTGGAAATATTCAGAGAAACAGATATATCAAAATGCCAATTTTATGAAGGAACCCCATGAAATGAGTGATGTACCATTGTTGCAGCGGTTCCCAGGGCAGCACATGCCATCTCTGTGGCAACGCTTCTTCTTTCTCCGGCACATCATGCATGCAGACGTTGCTTGATGAGGACTGTGACAGTATCGTCCAACTTCACATTCCTTATCATTGGTGCAAGGATAGGCCTGGTAGGTAAAAGAAAGGTTTACAGTGAAGCACTCCTTTGTACAAGGCCTATATGCAGCCCATTAAAAAAAAAAACCACCACAACCAAAACCAAACCACAACCAAAATCAAAACTACCACCAATGAAAGAAACTGACAGTTTTAGCTCCTGACAGCACTGCAGGAACCCCTGGCAGAGATACAGTCTTTGAGGAGGAATAGCTGGAAAGCTGCTCAGCAGAGAGGGACCTAAGGGTGTTGATTGATAGATGGCTCACCATGAGCCAGCAGTTTACCCATGGTGGCCAAGAAGGCCAAGAGCATCCTGGCCTGTATCAGAAATAGTATGGCCAGCAGGACCAGGAAAGTGATTTTACCCCTATACTCATCACTGGTGAAGTCATATCTCAAGTACTGTGACCAGTTTTGGGCTCCTCACTACAAGGACACTGAGTACTAGAGCGTGTCCAAAGAAGGGCAACAAAGCTGGTGAAGAGTCTATAGCACATGTCTTACGAGGAGTAGCTGAGGGAACTGCGATTGCTTAGCCTGGAGGAAAGGAGGATCAGGGGAGACCTTCTCGCTCTCTACAACTACCTGAAAGGAGGTTGTAGCAAGGTGGGGGTCGGTCTGTTCAATCAAGTAACAAGCAATAGCACAAGAGGAAATGGCCTTAAGTTGCATCAGGAACTTAGGATATTAGGAAGAATTTATTTACTGAACAGGTTATGAAGCATTGGAACGGCTTGCCCATGGAAGGGTTACGTCCCCATCCTTGGAGGTATTGAAAAGTCATAGAGACATAGTGCTTAGGAATGTAGTTTAGTATGAGATCTCGTCAGTGTGAGGTTAATGACAGGACCAGATGATCTTAAAGGTCTTTTCCAACCTAGAAAATTCTGTGATTCAGTTGAGATACCATTCTTGGGGGCTGGGAGATGCAGGTAGGGATGCTTCACTGCAGCCATATAGTAATCTTTAAGCTCATGCTGCTGGTGAAGATCTAGCTGGTTAAAGACTCAGGGAGATCCAACCAGCTACCTCATGGGCTCATCTTTAGTTACCTCAAACATATGTTAGAGTAGGAGAACTCACATTTTTGTGGGTTCGAGCCTCTGATTCATAGACAAGAGCTTAGAACTTCACAGTGAAGAATAAACAGAGCCATAAAACTCCTTTCAGTAGGTAAAAATCCTGAACCACCCCCTCCAATAGGTAAGATTGTAATTGAAACTCAGAGGCGGCACTTTGGTGGTTTTCAAACACGCTAATGGATAAGAAGATAACTGTTCTTACAGCGCACATGTACACCACATTGGTACAAGCTCCTTTGCAATTGCACAACTCCCCGCTGGCACACACCAGTTGGACTCCTTGGAAGTAAACAAACATCACTGGACAGCATTTTGCTTTGATAACCTTTACTTCGCTTACAGGCATAGTATACGCCTTAAACTTGCCACTTAATAAACAACACCATGGAATATATTATAGAGCATAAGCTGTCTTGCACATATAATTCCTGGTAAGCAGAGACACATGTACACAATTCTCCTATATTCATCAAAACCTACATTCTCTTACATGAAAACTGACTTTCAAAAAAAAAGGATGTGAAAGCACTGTATTCTCCCACAAATAGAGAGAAATAAAAGTTTATTCCTACAAAAGGAAAAGGCATGATGTTTTAAGGAGATGTAACAACACACACTGCCACATTCCAGGATCCTTTCTGCTGACTCCCACACAGCTACAGTTATGTTCCCTGTCTGCATCTAATTTTATCGCCTATTAAATTAATAAAAGATTTTTTTTTTTTTCATTCCTCAACATTACAGTTGAGGAATTTGTTTAGATAAAAAGCTGAGAATAAATTTTGGACAGTTTCTGGAGAATTATGTTTACACTTTCTCAGCTAATTTTCTCCAGCAGTTTAAATAAATCAAAGTATTGCTTTTAATGTTTTCAAAATTACTCTTGCAATCAATTATTCACCACAAACAAGAAGGTCAACTGACTAATTTTTAATGTAGGGTGATTACTTTTCTAATACTTTAAATCAAGTCTTGATTATACTGTTCTCAGAAAATAAAAACTTGGAAGATGTTGAGAATTTGCTCTGAAAATTGTTCTTTTAGCTGGAAGACTTCTTGTTTCTCTTTGTGCCTTTGTGTTGCGAACCACAGAAGAAACAAGAGGTCTGATAATAAAATCAAGCAAGTTTCTCTATTGCCATTAGTGGAAGTTTCCCATATGAGTTCATGAGTTGTTTTCTCTGTCAAAATTTACTTTACGGTACCAAAAGTGCTGGCTGGCTATTTCCCAAGTGCTGATGCCCTATCACTTCTGCCCTCTGAATATGTGTCTTCGAAGAACGATTCCAGAGTGCAGCTGTTTGGAGTAACCTGGTGTATGTGTAAGTCTTTCTCCCATAAGAATAAACCTTTTTGTCTTGAGTTCATCCTTGAGCATATGAACAACAAAGAAGGCCAGATCTTTTAGCTAGGAGTAGCAGTAAGAGACAAATGCAATCACTCACCTCTTTGGTACTCCTAAGGCATAAGTGGATTCTACCTATTCTAACAAAGCAGAACTAAAGTACTCTCCCCTCAATCTCACTGCTCCTTTCCCTCATTTTTCCAGGAGGAGATCATTAACATTGACTTACAATTTATGATACAGTTATCATAAAATTAAGGCTTCTCTAACTTAATGAGACCTTACTAATCCAGAAAAGTGATTTTTATATAGACCTGTGCATGGTTATAGTGAGTTTGGAAAATACTAACACTACTAGTAAGGGGAAATGCAAATAAAAACCAGATGGACCAGCTAAAACCTTGAGATGAAGGCATTTTAGACCCTTGTCTGTCATCATGACCTTCATAACCGCAGGTTTTCTTCCCAGTATGGGCATGTGGTATACACCTGCAACTTATCAGCACGAAGCCTACTTGCAGTTTTCTCTCGGTTCCTCAAATAGCTTTTAAAAAAAAGTTCCCTGATCCTGAATGGTGCTAATGAATGCTCTCATATACCATATCTAGTCACTGATTTACTTTTGGCTTTTAGGCTGAGTGATATGTAAAAGGTATTTTAATATATACATCTAATTGTCAACTCTCAGCTTTGTCTTTGAGAATGGTAAAAATAACAAAAGATAATTTTGACATTAAAAATTGCCAATGAAAGTGATGTGACTCAGTTTTTAGTCTCACGTTAGAGCCCATCCTAAATAAAGATGACACTTTTGAAATGAAAATATAAGCCAAAACATTCACCTACCTAAGGGAAATGACTACAGCACATACATAAAAAAAATAAATTTGTTATATGGCAAGCCCATTCAAAACCCCAGAAGACCAGCTGCCAGCCAGCTATATGAAAAACCCTCTTCCAAATGCCTGATGCCATCAATTGCCTTGATCTTTCTTCCAAAACCACCATCTACTTGATATCCTAGCTATCAATCACAGGGAGATTGAAACAAAAATGCCTACATAGCATTGTGTCTGTCTCCTAGTCACTAAACATCCAGTGGAATGACTTCTTCCAGAAAAGTTATTTCTGTCACTGTGCAGCATTCAGTAGCAAAACACAAAAATAAAACAAAATAATATAGTGTGTATATAGGCTTGGCTAACAGAAGGAAAAATATATGTTCATAATTGTCCCATTGTTGGCAGTAGCCGAGCCAATCTAGGTATAAATATGCATATATTTTTAAAAATATAGGACAAAAAGCCCATACTTGTAAAAATGTACATGATGACAATTGTCTGTGTGTGAGTCAAGGTTTTCAAAATCTCCTACACCACAGTGCCTGAAACACAGGCTTTAGGCTTAGAAAATTGCAGAGGACATTTCCTATATACCACTCAGAGACACAGATCAGTCCCAGATGAAGAGGGAAAAAGCAAGCTGTAAACCAGCTCTACTTCCCCAGCAATGATAACCAACTCTACAAGGCATATCATCCCTTCACATTCTTCAGCCATACATATAATTTTCTGGTTGTAAATCTCTATCCACTAAACACTGCTTTGATATTATGGGAAACCAGACGAAACCAAGATAAAATATGTAGCATTCCCTGAAGCTGCATTAAAACAATCTTACTCATTTTTTTTAGCCTAGATTGCAGGTGACCAAGTCACCTGTAGCACAACATAAACTAGATTTGCCTGTGATAACGAGTCACATTTTCAGAATGTGCTATCTAACTGAGAGTATTCCTTGCTGAGATGTTTTCTCCTCAGTCATTCCAATTACTTCTGTATCCTTGTATAAAAAAATACTGTTGAACATGTGTCCAAAGATGTACAGCAAAGGTGTACTGGATTTTTTGCAATGTTGGAAGATCGAGGCTAGATATTTAAATGGTTGCTGCTCATGCTCTGCCAGGATGCCCCCTGCATCTGTCCACCAAGACTAACCTTTGCCAGCCAGGTCACAGCAGCATGTAAATGTCAAACTTTTCTTATTGAAAAAGAGAATATGAATCTCCATTCCTGTCGTTCCTGAATTTATATTCAAAGTGCCAAGAGTGAATGATAGAAATCCTCAAGAAAAGCAATGCAGATGATAGAGGAGAAAAGTTGGGGATTTTTATAGTTGAAAAGTCCTTCTAGGAATACTACTGAGGTCCTTCCTATTGTATTAACTTCACAGTGAGGCTCAGGAAGGGAATGACTAACTTTTGTGACAGTAGTTAATGCCATTGCCTTGAGCTGAGGAGCATGCAGGAGCGAGGTTTATTTTTACCTTTGTCTTCTGCTTTTGGCAGAGGAGGTCTCACTTAGCACCTTTTCTTGGTGCAATGAGGTTTTCTTGATATTTTTGATGGAGTCATTTGCTATCCTGAGTATTTTTTATGGTCATGCTGCATCACAAGAGTTTCACTGCAAGCTGAAGCCATACTAAGTGATGGCACTGCTGCTCTATGGAGTCAGTCAGTTTGAGTCTCTCTGTTTGGCACTATAAAATGTAATGGAGAAACACTTTAGGGGGAGAGTAAGACAGACGCTGTAATGTGTTGAAGAGTGAGTAGACTGATGGCAGACACATTTTCTTGAGCTATGGGAGATAAGGGCTTGAATTTCAGCATGGCCTTCAACAAATATTTGAAGACAATATTCCCAGCTTAGTCACCAGGCTCTCATCTGCTCATATTAAGATGTCTCATTTGTGTTTATGCTGAAGCTACTCCACACTGTACTATGTCAGAGTAAGGCAGGAAGAGCCAGTGGCATTTTTACCTAGGCTGTGTCATCACTTATCCAACACAAGTAGTCCTAGACACTGCTGGCTTCAAACTTACCTTCAGCGCTAACAGGAGCTGTGCCTAAGTAGGTGATTTGGTTGAACAGATATCAGTAGTGATTCTCCCAGAAGGAGTTAACTTTTTTTTTTTTTGACACATCATAAAGTTCAAGTGCAGAGTCAGTCCTGGCAGGAGATCATGGCTACTAAGACTCCCAGCAGAAGAAACAGCATGGAGATTATTTGTTACCCTCTTACTGTGGACGCTGAGCAACGCTCAAGAAGAGAACTAAAGTCTCATGCACCACATAAGCGCAATATCACTGCAGTTACTGTACTGGACACTCAGCTAGCTTCTGTCTCATACAATCGTCTCACGATGGCACTGGTGACTGAGCTGAAGAACAGGAGAAAAGCACCAGCCAGTTGTACAGTCAGAAAGTAAGAGCACTGTAGAACCACCAGGTCAATCCTTTATCACTCTCTCACACCTGGCAAAGAGACAGTAGCTACTGCAAAGGTGAGATAAATGGCTCAAGAAAATGAACACATACATTATCCCAGTAATGGTCTTGCTTCCAAGGCACCCACTTGTTAGAAATCAAAGTTAGTCTACTACTCACAGTTGTATACATCCAGAATCCCTAGTTATTAATACCCTATGCAAATACCTGTGCCACTAGGTTATGCTATCACATCCAGCAGAAATGTCTTTTTCTGCTGTCAAAAGACATCCCCTTTATATCTCACCTACTTGATCTTTTATGTTCACACTGTGCCTGTGAGCTTACCACAACTCAGTCTATTACACATTACTTAAGGAAAGAAGGTTATTTTCTCTATTTTGATTAATCATACTTTTATAAATTTAAAAATAGCGCCTGTAAAGGAGTTAGAAGCTGATCTCTCTACAGCCAGCATGCTAACTGGATGATCAAAGCTGGCGTGAACTATAGGCAAGAGGACCGAGGGTCCACCTTTGACATAGAAGATGAATAACAGAGCTTGTCTGCTCTTTATTCTCGGGACTGTTCATGTTCCACAGCCATCAGGCACAATGAAGCAACCAACTGGCTCCATCACGGTGAGAGCCTCTCCTTCCCATCCTGCTTTAGATAGGACAACTATCTGAGCAAAGACTTGGTCCCCATAGAGCAAACTTTAAATAGCTGGGGAGAGGTGACAGTTCTGCTTTGGCTTTTCACTTTCACTGAAGAATTAGTTAAACCCAAGTAAAAGCATGCTAATATATTAGGAAATGTAAACATATGTTTTAACCAAATAGCCTACTATCAAGACTAATTACAAAGAATGCAAGTCATTGTTTGGCTCCTTGGTTAGGCCTGATTCTGAGTGGGGTCTCAAATTTGTTTCGGCTTTTAGCAGATAACATTGGTGAGACAGTTGCACACGATGTGTAGTCTGTAGAGCTAGGTGAATACATCACACATAGGATTTGTCCACTCACATCTTTGAAGGAAGAATGAAGAGCCTCTCAAGTCAAGGAGAAGACCTAACACAATCTCATAAGATACAAACTTTTGTAACAATGGACATAAAGCCTTTCATTCAGAACCACATAAATGTGATAAAGCAAAATGGAGGGGGAAGGGGGATTAGTCAAAGCTTTTTAACAAATGAACAAACAAACCAAATACACAACTCTGTGGGTTATTTGTTTGCTTTTTTTTTCCCCTGCAAGCCAATTAAACTACTTTCTGATAGCTTCTCAAGTGTATTCAGACAAATCCACATCTAACTGACAAAATTCAAGCCTAGCTTTCGCCTAACTGCTAAGCAAACATGTTCATTAAGATGTGGATAGGAAATGACTGTCATTTACTACTATTTTGTTTTTAATCCCAAATGAGAAAAGAGTTTATCAGCAGCCATCTGGAGCAATGCAGTTTTCCCACAGCACTGCTGATGTTGCTTTTTTCTATTCTTAGCTCAACACAAGTATAGATGATAGTAAGGAATCTCACTGTGCGCAAGCAGAAAGCCACGGTTAATTTATCCCATGGAGGAAATCATGCTGTGCTCTCAGACAGCTCCAGACATGGATCCTGCCTCAGACAGATCTCACCAGAAACTCTCAACTCCCAGTGACTGCTGTGGCACAGACTATTCCTGAAAGCAAGACTCACAGTAGTTACAATGAGACAGATTTACTTCTTTCAGCTGCCATGACAACTTAACGACTAAATTTTTCTCATTGAACCTCATTCTTGTTAAAATAATACATCTCTGACTCACTCCTCTGTCAGACACAAAGAGAAAAGCACCATCTTCCACCATCAGGTTAAACATCGACACTTTCTTCTAGCAATACCTTGTTTTTAACTCTTCAGCTTAAAGCAACACTGCTGTTCGTGAGGTCTGGTTCACAGAGTGCTACATCATGGATACGCATACTGTAGCCTCCAAAGATCATGCCTTCAAACTGTGTGGCTAATGACCCCAGATGTCTGCATTATTAAGACGATAAATATTCATGTTTCAAATTAATACTCAATCCACTGCTAGACCACCAGAGGAAGAACATTTCTAAAACATGCAGTAGTCCAGCTCTCATGATTTGTTAGAGCCAAAAGAACCTTAGATTTAACAACCAAAAACCAAATCTCACTGAGGTCCCTCTGAACTGGTAAGTCTGCAGGACACACGTGGGTCCTGATTCATGCTTTCCTCATCCCAACAAAAATGTCATGGAAAACAACTTCCCATTCTGCAAGCAGTAGGCAGTTGGGCAGGGACCTGTGCTTCAAGCGTGTATAGCTGCACCTGCCAGAAATAAAGTCAAACTCCTTAAAATAAACACAGGAGTTGTGTTGCCCTGTTGCAGGCAGAGCTAGCCAGCATGGGTGGTGCCTCTTCCAGTGCAGACAGAATATCTCCAAAGACTTTCCCTGTGCGAAATCTCACTCACATTATGACCCTATGTGATCTCCTGGCCTACGTGGCGGATTTCACTGGGCATTTTAGGTACACAGTAGAATCTCTTATTCAACAGCTTACAATTCAACAGCTTTTCTTACAGAACTACCTACATTTTTTCATCTAGTATGAGAAGGTAGTGTCTGTTTAAAGCTGGCCTTGGCTTCAAGAAGACATACAGAGAAGATAATCTGAAAGACTGCAAGTGGGTCAGTTAAATTCCTGGATAGATACTGTTATCTGCCTTAAAATGTCCTTAATTTAGTGCATTTTACATGCATCATGAAAGTATAAACTCACAGGTTTAAGGCACTTAAAGTAATCCACAAGTTTATTCAGCTGATTCACCTTCAATTCCTCATTTAGGTAAAACCTGAAATTAGTTCTATTTCTAAATGACATAGAGGACAGCACACTATACCCAAAATATGCAAAGATTCATGTTGTTTATACCACAGAACAGCATAAAACTGTCACCAGAACACAACACATACATTGTCATTTCCAAGGCAGCACAGCTATGGGTGGGTCTTCCTGTTCTATCACACCTTTAAGGGAAAGAATCAACCTTAGATCCATATTGGTGTCACTCTGCAGAATCCTGCCATTTCAGAGGAAGCATGCTGTGTTTCCTGCCTCATGCACAGTGCGCATACACAGGGGCTCAAGTTTTCCCTCTGTACCTTGGTTTTTTTACCATGGGATTACATACCAGTGAGTCCTTCTCAACTTTGGGAGATACCATGAGCCTCTCATGCTGCTTGATTTTGAAGAAGGCTTCCTGTTCCATAGAACTGGTACCTTACAGAAGACATGATTAAAGTTTGGGAAAGAGTCAATTGGACCCCAAATTTTATGGACTTTTTCTCAATGTGTATGATTCATATTGTCTGGTGAACTACCATCAGCAGCATTACAACAGAGAGCATCGAAACAATGTTAGGTAATCTTTGAAGTCAACAATGTAGTACTAAATCATTGTGACAGGAAGCCTCTAGGTCTTCATTTTATGTCATTTTTGAACACATCACCAAAGACTGCCCAAAGAATAAAGGTTTGTTAGAATGCACTTTGTTCTATGTCCAGCCTTTTCAGCAGACTGTTCCGTTCTTGCCCTTTTATCTCTGCATTTTCCCCACTCCTTTTCTGATGGCTTTGCTTTTTAGTTTTGTCTCTAATTGGCTATTTGTCATCTGTTCCAAAGTGAGATTCTTCTGGCTTTTTGATCAATGTGTTTACTGCGATGGATGAACTGTGGGTTGCCAAAAACAGTTTTCCCTCTGGATCTATTAACTCTAGAAGTATGGAGATTTTTATTAATCTAAGAATACTATCCAGATGGAAAGAGCTTGCAGATCCTGTGGCTCACAAAGCACCAAGCACTACACCACAGGTAGATACTGAGATATTGTGGTTGGGAGTAGAGTAACACTTCTGGGAGCTGGCAGTACGTTACTATTCTAACACCTGGGTCTGAACATCCCCAAATCATGACGCACTTTCAGGGTGAAGCTTTTTTGGGGAACCATCTCTGCAAGCATTTATTAATAGCAAGAAAAATGAGAGGATGGCTTTACTTTCTGCAGTACAGCTACTAAAGAAGTCAAATTCTTTTGCTTTTAAACGTTCACAAAATCGAGAAAAAGCAAGGGGGAAATCCTGTTTAGTTGAAGTCAATGCAAAACCTTCCTTTGTCTGCTACAGCACCTGGAGAGAAAATGCTTCCAGGTTATAAACATTTGTGCAGCGTCTGCAGTCCTCACCCTGGAAATGACTCTTGAGTATTCCTTGCAGAATACAAAGCATTAAAGACAACAGTTTTCAAAATGCATCTTCTCTGGCCCTTATATTTAAAAGGACAGCTCCGAAAACTTGCGTTTTGTCAGCTGGAGAGACAGCCAGATGACATATGTCTGAGAAGGATAAACCGCAGTCTCCATCACAGCAGACTGCTGACTGCGATCTAACATTGTTGCTGAATGTCAGCATTCTTGTTTGTCTCCCTGATGGTCATTTATGTGAGAACACCTGGCTCATACGCCTCTTTCAATCCCCGGTTATTTTTTTATGCATCAGAAACCACTATTGTCATCTGAGATTCAAACCACCTTCCTTCTTTTCCTGCTCTACGTAAGCCTCTCTGCAACGTGATGGCTGCTCCTGCCCCATTGTGAGGGGAACCGAAAGGGAACAAGTCCTTTGATCTCCAAAACACTTACAGAGAATTGAAATCAGACATGAAAAATCAGTCAGCCCAGCTTTAGCATCAGAACAAACAAACATTGCTGGGGCACCTGCACCAGCTCCCACTCTCCAGTCATCTACGCCACAGAAATTCAGAGACATGGCAACAGAAGTTCATGAGTTTTAAGGACAGGAAAAGAAAAGAAAGGAGTAATAAATATTTCTTTTGCTCTTACATTTGATCTGCATCCGTGAGGCTGAGAAACAGGATGAGTCAAGAATGCAACTTGGGGCTTTCCCCTTCACAACAACAGGAAGAATTTCAATATGAGAGTGCAGCTCCTCATCCTGACTCATTCTAAGAGCAACTGTTTGTACAAGGAGCCAGCAGAACTCACACAGGGCAACTACCTGCAAAAAAGCAGCTGTCCTGGGAAAGGGCTTGATCATAGCCCCCTGCAGACACGGGCAATCTCTGTGAAGTGGTTAGACTAATATGACTGTTCAGCTGACTCCTCAGTAAAGGGAAAAATTACACACTTTACTCAAAAAGAAGGCCAAAGATGGCAGAAAAGGAAAGGACACCTTACAATATCATTAAAAAAATAATTGTACTCTTATTATATGATTAAGTTAGAGCTGCCTACCCCATTTCGATCTGTGGTAAATAACATAGGAATCAAGGTTTCAACACTATTTACCCTCTTTTCTCCTTTTCTTTTAAAATGCTCCTGGTTAATTTTGCACAAACAAGAAAACAGGAACAACACAGCAAGGCAAGAATAACTTGTGAGTAAAACCAGATGAACACTAACATATTTACATAGCATAATGACTTCACTATTAATTCAAACAAACCCAAGCCTCAATTCTCAGAAGCGAGAGCTGAGCAAATGCAGTTCAAGAGGCAAGAGCAGGGTGGTTTCAGACTACCTTTATGTCTGCAGCCTCTTAGTAGTGATTGCTCTTAGTTTCAGTCTGCAATAGCTGCTAAGGGAGCATCTTTCATTCCAGACATTGTACTCTGACTACACCCTGTTCTTGATCTTATGGCCCCTTTCAATTTTCAAGCAAGACTTCCTTCACTTCTAGGGACCATAACACAGAAGAGACAGGACAATAGGATTTCAAAAATTATCTAATTCGTAGAAAAAACACCTAATATCAGAGAAATGAGAGGAAAAAAATAAAAAGGAAAAAAAAAAAAAATCCAGACTCAGGTCCAGTATCTACAGCAGACAGTCATTTCTTGATAAAGGTATCAAAAAAAAAAAAAAAATGTCCAGAGAAACAGGAATAATCCTGTGCAGTTTCTGAATTGAGCCAAAACAGACATTGTCTTATTCTAGTTGTTGTCAGCATGCAATTACCTAGGATTCTGGCATTTAACTCTGAATTAACGATAAATCTGGTTTCCACCCTCAAAATAAGCTGTTCTCCAGCTGAGAATTGTTTTTATCCTCTTCCCTGCTAGGTTTTATCGTATCTTCTAAACTTATGTTTTCAAGTACTCTCTCTTTTTGTCGGAAAATAATGTTTTTTATGTGGAGTTATGGAATCTCTTCTTTGTTCCTAGATGTCTTGGATGTTGATAACAAAAAGTCATTAAAAAGTTTAATCCTGTATGCTTGGCACTACATCAGACTGAAAGCAGTTTCTTTGTAGCAGTCTTTGGGATAAATATCCATTAAAGATTTTTTTTTCCTTATACTGGTCACCAACACTTTATAGTGGGTGGCCCTTTCATTTATCCCTTTACTGTATCTCCACTTCTAAAGCTAAGCCAGATGCAGCAACCTGATACTACTTTTTAGTTCACACAACTTTATTGTAATGAAAACTTCTGTGTATATCTGATACTTGTTAGAAAAACCAAAGAAACAAGAATCATGGTAATGTTGCACCACTCTCTTGACAACCTTTAGTCTGCATCAGTTGGATTCTCCAGGGTACTGCATGCTTTGTTAGCAAGCATTTTTCACATTTAGATGCCCCAGACTGCAAACACAGTCAAACCATATCTGAACTCCTCTTGGTGATATTTTCATTCTAACCACGCCCAGAGGCAGTGTCTAGACGCTATGCTTTCTTGTAATTCTATATGATCAGTAACTATAATTGCTAGATAGTCTATATAAGAAAGACCAAACAAGGGTAGACAAGATTTTAAAGGGTTTTGGGTTTGTTTGCCTTTTTTTCTTTCCTTTCACCTTTCTTCTTTCTTTTAAATGGATGAACCAAAAGTAGCGTAAATTAAATGGCTTGGCTATGCCAAGGCCACATAAGAAGTCCACAGTACACAAGCAATTTTCTTCAGTCCTTATCCATTTAACTGTATGACTCTTTCCTTTTTCTGAACTTGCACCCTTCCCTTCAGATGTGCTAAATATGTGTCTATGTCTTTAATAATGATCCCCTCTACACAGGGGTACAAACATAAATCAAGGTGGACACATTCACCAGCCAAGTATGAAAAAAATGTAGTCCTACTGACACAAGGGAAGGCTAACTAACAATGCATAGTTTAGAATGTGGTTAATGAGAAATTTAGAAAAGGATGTAAGCAGGAATTTATCCAACTGCTGGAGCCAAAGTGACTGTTCTCACTGCCTAGGCAAGCATAAACAACAGATAATAAGAACTTTAAGTTTCAGATAAGCAGGAACTCTGCTCCGCGCAAGGACACCTGAGGAAGGACAGAGCCAGATCAGCACAACTCAGAAATTTTGGAACAAGGGTGAGAAGAACAGCGTGAGGAAGACTGTTGCCTTCATCCCAGAGACCCCAGCCCACGACCACCGGACGACAGTACGCATGCGCCAAAAGGAGGAGACTTATGATAATGAGTTCCCCGAAATAATTGTAATAACCACACCTATTCCCAGAACTGATTGGAATAACTCAGCCCATACTAATGAATATGCATGTTTTATAACCATAAGAGCGAGCAAGTTTTAGTCCCTGGTATGCAAGTTAGGTAGACCTATCCCCTTGCATCCGGCGCCGTAATAAACATACCCTGCTTTAAACTCTTTACGAGTTTGGAGTTTGTTTCCGCATGTCACTACTTTCTAGTGATAATCATGAAAACATATTTTAAATAAATAAATTGATTGCCTAAAGCGTATCTTATAGATGAACTTACTTGGCCAATGTAATCATTGCCAAACACTTCTTAAAGCACGGATATGTGCAAAGTCCTCCTTAAACTCCATGCTGAAACCAACCATTGATCATGGCTTTGTGATTATGGCAAAGGAAGATTTCCTTCTTTACATTTTTGCTAGAGTACTATAGTATTTGCTGGAAGGTATAAAGGAGATGTGATTTATTGTTTTCCCTGTATTTCACATGCCAATCCAGGAAAAATCACGCAGATAAAAATAGTTAAAACAAAGTCTTGCATAATTCAACTAGCAGTAGTGGGACTATTCAAATGCTTGATGCTATTTATATGTTTATACATGTGAGAACATAAGTATATCTGTAATACTTTACTGTACACAAAGTACAATTCACCTCTTAGGCAACAGATGATTTTCCTAGCTACATCACTAGGAGGCAAAGAAGCAGACTAGACTGACATCACACAAATGTAATAAACTAACACTAGATGGCTTTCCTCAGTCATGAGAAGGATATTTATTTCCCACGTCAACCAATTCCCTTTCATTTTCCTGCCTTTCCAATTTTCCAGGAGACAGGACTGCACAGAATGCTTTGCACTCGAAACAAGTGAGACAGCACATTTACCCAGCAAGGTGCCCGTTGCACCACGTCTTTAGCACTGTGCTTTGATGAGCACTCAGGTTTGAGGATTTCTCTCCACCTGCACTGAATCGACAGTTACTGGCAGTGGTTACACACCTGCTCTGCTTGAAAGAGCTGCAAAAAAAAAATAATCTAAGTAGTTCTTTGTATATCTAAATTCACATGAGTGTTTGCATGTTCTGTGAAAACACACAGGAAAAAAGGAGAAAATGTGCCCTTTCCCACAGACCACTCAGTCCCAGAACAGGCACAATTCCCACTGGCATCAGTTTTTCCCAAGTAAGAAAGTCAGCCCATAAAGTAACAAAGTACCACTTCTAAAACATTAGTGTGCCTCCTGAATTTGGTGAATTCTTCTTGAAAACAGTTCAAAGGCTGATGTTGGATAGGAGCAAATGGCATATTGTCTACTAAGTGGATCTCTCAAAACTGAGGCACTGGGATGCAGCCTTGCAGCTACTTGCCACCTCATTAATTCAGGAATGGCTTCCTGGCAGTCATGCAAAACAGTCACCAGAATACAGTGGGGAGGGGCTAAACATCAGATTTTGCCATCATTTCCTAAGTCAGTCCCTTGCTGGCCTTTCTGTGTGCATAGGAAGGGGAAAGAGGAATGAGTACAAGAACTCTGTAGTGCTCTGTTGCTACGACTTCACGTTTTGACCACTGTCCAGAAGAGTATGAGTGGAAACACCCCTCCCAGGAAACACTGAAACACCATTTTCTGTGTTATTCATTTTCCCTGGTATCACTGGCACAGAAGCTATAGGCTTCTACTGCTGCCTGCTTTACAAGTGCTAATGCTCCACAAGTTGAGTGGGGATCCAAAGGCTAAAAAAAGGAATGAGGAATCACACACACATACACGCCCTAACGCCTGCAGGGGAAGGAAGAGCTGCTACAGAGTCCCACTTCCCTCTGTGGGAAGCTGCTGCTCTGAATACCTCCTTCAACGCCTGGAGTCTCTGAGGCCATGCCAGAGTTACGTTGTTACAAACCAATTTTTTTGGACATATATAGGTATGGTGCATAGCAAACACTGCTTTTATTCCTGAAAATCTGTACTTGATCCCTCTGGTGCACTATTCTCATTTTAATTAACAGAATGTCATTTAATCGCAACAACTTCAGGACTTGGCCCGAATGCAAGACAGCGCTCTACCTTAAAGGGTTAACAATTAGGATATAGACTGTAGCGAGATGAGCTTTGTCACTAAAGTAAAAACAGACATTTTCATCAGCATAATTAAAAGATTCAGTGAAAATTCTTGGTTTGAGGATGTCAGGTTATCTTGAGCTGCAACAATAGGACATGTGAATTACTTAGCTTAAGCATTGGGTAACACACAATGTACTTACTTAGAAAGATTTAATCTAATTTAAGTGCTTGAATCCAGGTTTATTCACTGGAAGAGATTCCTTTCTCAATGAAACCAATACAGTCATGCTGAAGCCCACAGGTTGAACATGTAAAAGAGCATTGAGATCACTAATATCTGTGCTGATACCGAAAGAAGTCCCTCACTAAGCTGTATCATACAAGTACTGCTCATCAGTTAGGCCTCTGTATACTTCAGAATATTACTTGAACATGCAAATATAACTACATTGCTATTTCGACAATTTTCTAAAGCATTCTGACAGAAAATTATCACTCTGCTTCAAAATGTTTGTCTCTAAATATTTTCTCATTTTTTCTCATCTTGTATTAGTGATGCTTGATCATGAGATCTGGAAAAATAAAGGAAGAGGTAAATGTTAATGCAGTTAGCCCATTTTTCTTTAAGCAGAGGACAAAGCCTGTCTGCACACACACGCTTGCAATCATTGACCTCATTCCTTCTCTCCTGTATTTTACGTTCTTGTGATAGAATTCAGTGAAGGACATGGAGACACTGACAAATATCAGCATTAGCAGCAGTGCACCAATATGTTATACCAAGAAAACCCAGCTGTTTGCAGGGTGATGGCCAGTAGGGACTGCGTGCTCAGAGCAAAATACAAATACCTAGATCCTCCTCAGCACCTCTTCCAGCTACTTGTACAAACCTTTGCTGACCTTCTTTCCTCATTTCTTTTTAATTTGAGCTTCTTTTTTATTCATGGCTAAGCCACAGTTGTTTACCATATACCAAAAATTTCAAGATAATTGTCTTAATGTCTTTGAGTCAAAGTGCATCTGGTTTGGAAATGACAGTCTATCTTAGGCCCATCTCATGTAAATACACACACACACATCTGAATGGAAGAACGCCTGCGTGTTACAGATTTGCTGAGGAATGGGCAGTAATACCCTTATCATTCCTACTGGGTGTAACTCGAGAAAGACTTTTGAAAAGTTCAAAAGAAAAGCAGCAAACTGTTGTTTTAGAGAGACTCCATTAGGCAGAACTCTGTTCATGACTCCCCCAGATCACTGATTTCATTAGCAAGAGACATGAATAAGAGCAAAGCTATTTGTACAGCGCTCATTGCTCGAGTGAAGGCTCCTGCTCCGCCAAAGTGCCGCCTTTTAGATGTTCAATCCAGCACTGCTGTTATCTGCTCTGTGAGAAAAAAATAAAAATTATGGAAACAAATGGAAATTTTGTGGCTGGCCAACAAATGGGCTTGCCCAGCCAAAATCAGAACAAAGGTTTTAATTTATTTAAGGAAATGAAAAGGCTAAAAAGGCATGATCTTGCAATGTTTCCCTAAAGAAAGTCATCCTCACTGTGGTATATCATTCTGTGGTTTCACTGGACTTCTTAACAATGGATTTACTCCTTAAAGATTTAGCACACAAGTAAAGATTTGAAGAACAGGACATCAATACACAGCAGCATAAAGTTATTATGAAATGTAAATGATGTATTGCTTGGAAGTATTCACTTTAAGTTATTTTAAAGCAACTTGGACAAACTCTTGAAAAGAGGCACACAAACAGTCTGGTTTGTTCTCCAAAAAGCTGAGACTGTGTGTGTCAATTTTTCTGAAACACCACCCTCACTCATCTATGTATAGAATAATGTCATGGTCTGACAATGTTCTCAAACATCCACTTTGTACATCCGAAATGAAACTCTTTCAAGGCTTAAATAATCTCTTTTGTAGATTAACCAAGTCTATAAATATGTAAATCATTCAACAAATTTGCAAATCTAAAAATAGTTTTAAAACCATTACTGCGGTCAGAAGAAAACAGCTGTAGAGTACTCCATAAATCTACACTTTCTGCTTCTTCTGAGCAAAACCTGTTCCAATTTGAGAGTTAAGACTCCAGTTCAATACTACAGAACAAACACATGTGAGTGAATAAACCAGATTACTTTTTCATCCTTTTTCCATTGGTAATTATGGCTAAGATAGTAGTTACCATTTAGATTGCTCTATATAGCCACCAAACCTATTATAGAAAATGACCTAATTATTACCTACAAAGTGTCCAGTACATGCATGGTCCCATCGATTCTGATGGGATTACTGATGGAAAGTTTTGCTCTAAATGAGGGAATACAGGAGCTCTGTGCTTTGACTGTCAGGCTGCTTGTGGCCAAAAACACCCGCAGGTTTGCCGCTAAGCCCCAGCTAAGGGTAGTGAATCTTTACCATCTACTGTGAGTTCTAACTTCAGTGCATAGTGTTGTTCCTTCACAGGTCCCTCCTGGATGCCTGCCCATGGATCACACAGGAAGTCTGGACAACAAACCTTTTAGTTCTTCAGATTCTGCCTCATTTTTGTCCAAAAAAAAAAGAGTCCTAAAATGACTGGTAAAATTTTACCATTGTTTGGGAGGAGTTAGACCTATTCTTGTGCTCCTGCTGCCAAGGGAGCTCTGGAGCAAACCCAGGCAGAATGCCAGAACGCAACAGAGGCTATGGGCACAGGGCTTGCATTGGCAGGTGGCACCTGCTGAGCATACACAGAGCAAACAAACACTGGTAGTAACACCTAAGCTCCCCAAAAGTCCAAAGCTGTGGTTAAACTAACATGATCCATCATTTACTGATGAATCTCATAACTCCACCACTTTTTACCAAAGAGTCTGCAAGAAGCAGTACTGCTCAGAGGCTACCAACAATCTGATGTTGACTCTGAGAGCTGTCGTGTTCAGGATTTGAAAGGAGGGAGACATATGCATGCTTTCATGCTCAAAAAATGCACTGCCTACCTACAGCACATGCACATGCTATAACCTATACAGTAATGCACTGATGATTAAATTTTTAAAATTCCTTCATTTATCTATGTATATATATTATATGGATATATATCAGAGATATAACATAGGACTACGCCGACATATGGCAGATGATAACAGAACATAACAAACTACATTATCTGCAAGTATCATTGTAGCAATGCTGTATATGCTTAGAAAGTTTTTTCTACTAAGAGGCAGCAAAGGAACCTCAGTTAGAGACAAGACCTGCATTGTTTTAAGCAAAGCAGAAATAGGAATTCCACTGTAAATGCCAGAAAGTTTCAAATCTAGCTCTGTAGTGGATTTACAAAGGGCTGAATGAGGTCCAAAGTCTTTTAGGATATGTCAACAAATCAAATTGAAAACACAGCTATTCCAACAAGGAATCTGTATGTACTTACATACTGTATATTGGTATACCTATCATGTAAGAATTTGGTTTAGTTAACATGGTTAGGAAACTCTTCCTTTAAGTTTTATTTGCTTCTCCCTTTTGAAAACAGCTTACTATTTTCTTTTTTTTCTTTTATGGGCCACCAAATTACATGTGACCAAATGTACCTATTTAGTGAAAATGGGTTCCATTAGTATGTAATCTTATACTTGCATTGTTTTCTTCTGAAGGAAAATAATGGAGAACAGGTGGTGATGCTTAGCATCAGGCTCCTGTTTCTAGAATTACAATCTACTGGGAGCCACCAGCAATCTCTGAAAGCTGTCATAAGTGCTCAGGAACTAGTATGATCCAGAGCACACTCAATACATTAAAGCGTCTTTTTGAAAGTTTAAGTAGGTGTGACAGGAGAAAACTGGCTGAATGGCGCAGAGATTCTAACATGTCCCTGCAAAGGGTTGTGATTTCCTTCTGCATCCCATAATAAATAACTCAAGCTGGCCTCCACTTCCACAGCAGAAATTACACATTTAAAAAATTCAAATAGGTACCATATGCACAATAAACCTTTCTGGTTTAGCATTCAAACGCAGCCACATTCAAGTTGTTGGAAAATATGGGATTTAAATTCTCCTAGAAGAACTTTAAAAAGCTGTTCCTTTACGCTTATTTATTCTTTTCTCAGTGCCACAAAAACAGCAGTGCTGATAAATAGCTCCTTGATGTGGTTTGAAAACCCACTAATGTCACATGACACAAATAGTTTTACCCGGTGAGTCACAACACCACGTGTCAAATGGACATTCCTTTGCTTTATCAATACCATCCTTACCTTCCCAAGTAGCAGCTGTTTACAAATAACCCCACACAACTGACAACTGTGTTTCCCAATGCATTCTCATGATGAACATGAGATAGAAACAACACCATCTAACACTATACAAGCAAACAAGCATTATAGCCACATTTTAAAATGTGGCTCTGAAGCTGAGCAGTAGAACAAAGACAAACACATATTTGCATGGCAATTTCAACCGACATACAATTTTACAAAACCAGACACAGAAGGCTGGCTGATATCCCTAACTACTGTTCTGTGTCAGATATGCCAAGATACACACTTACATGAGGAAAGAGCTACTGCAGCTTTCTTTTATGGCATTGTGGTTCTGGAACGATAGGAATTAAAAGAAAATAAAGCTATTTGCATGGCTAGATTTTCTGTTGGTGGAAATTGGCAATCTGCCCCCAGAATATGTTAAATTGCACCAGGCAGTTAGATTGTACTTCATATACCACATTTCTTGCACAGCTACACAAGATCAGTGTTACATTTATTATTACGGTGGTTATTTCTTTTGGGAGACCTTAGTCAAAGTCAAAGCAGTCCCTGCAAGTTGAAATCAGTTGACACTAGGCTAACTTCAACCGGCTTTGGAGCAGAGTATGTGTATTTTAGCCATCTTCAGTCTCACCTGTGTTAGCTTTCCTCTAAAATAGGAGGCAGTGTGATGAGCTGCAATTCTTTAAAAATCATATTCTGATTCAACAGTGCTCAGGAAATTCTTTCACTGCTTTTGGTTTTCCTCAAAGTCATAATGAGTCCTGTGTAAGTGTCTCTCCACTTGAAGCCCTGTGGCTATGACAGAAGAAAATTAAAAGGTGCCCATTGTTTTGAAGATCCTATAGAAAAAACTCCACTTGGCAAAAGCAAGACAAGCCCAGACCAGAAAACTGTGAGAGATGGCAAAAGGCAAAAGTATTAGAGGAAAGAGAATGGCAAATACTATTTTTCCTTCTTGGCATTTTGCTAACAACAAAGGTTTTTTTCTCTTTAAACTTTGTTTTCTAAATGAAAAACACAACTGTTGTCATAGGTGGTTTTTAACCTAGGAAACACTAGTTCTTGCACTACCAAAACTCTTAGGCTTAATTAGTCTTTCTACCTGAAATCAGGTTGCTAAGTAAGGGATTCTGTGAAATTGTCCCACCAGATCCATCTAAAATCAACTGGTTTCTGAATTTCCTTAATGCAGCAAATCACTTCTATTAACCTGGATTCAGTTAAATACTACTGAATAACTGAAATTTCTTCTAGTGCATGCATCACCAGCAAAATTATTGACCAAAAGACAATCACAGAATAATTACTACTGGTGATGAGTGAACCAGAAAAAGAGCACAGCCTGACCCCAAAACAGGTTTTTTTTTGCTATGCTTTGAGCAGTGAATAAAACTGAATAATGAAATTTAGAATAGTGAATAATTTAGTTCCAAAGAGACCTAATTTCTAGAAGGTTTTTTTCCCTAACAAGAACTGAACGTTTTGTGTCTTTACCAAAACTTCTCAAGAAAATGTTATTTCATGACATTTTTCCTTTTCCTAGTACTAGATAAAAGCAGTTCTAATAACAACAGAGTGTTGGTAAGAACTAGAAAATTAATTATAACATTCCTGCTTAATCCATATACCATAAATAGTCTTGGTGTATGCATATGTGTGAAGATTCTATATGTTGAATGTAATGTAAAAAAGTATACACGAGTACAAATTAGGATATGCTATAAAGTGGGAAAGCCAGAGACATTCTCTTTACTGTATCATTCCTAAAATTATGTCCTTGGCTAAAATTCTGAAAGGATTTTAAAAGTAGAAGTGCGTTAGTTACCTTTTGAAAATCTTTTTCCACAGCCTGACTGATCACTTGCTAAGGCAATAGCAGCACAAATTCACCTTAGCGTGGAGCACAATGATACTGGATTTAGCTCTTACAAACACTACAAACTCCTCCTCTCTTCAAGTTATCTCCACAGTATATACTTTTCCTCATGAAAGAGGAATATAAAGGCAATAATGATGACTAACCAAGGAAAAACAATGTTAGAACAAAAGATAAACAAGAAAATTCGCTTGATTTTCCAAAAATTTTCATTTTGTGCTCTATTTCTGATGCCTTCCAGACATGATTTTACCATCATTCTTCAAAGAACAGAAATCTTAATTTTTTAAATGGTGTGCTGCCAGATGAATCTGTCCTGAATTGTGTCATTCTGAAGTAGCTGGTTGATGATACATATACATGAATTGTATATAATTCATGTGGGATAATGCTCATGGTACCATGACTTCAACAGTTTACTGATAAAAAAAACAGTTTATTTTTTGCCCAGATTGCACTTCTCCATAAGCAAAACATTAGTACCTTGTGTTAGCCCACTTAGCAGACAAACTGCATTGCCCTGCATTTGGCACAGTTGTTCATCCTTCTTTGGGTGAACTGTTTGTAAAATCTGGATCCAATTTTCAAATGACAAATCACTTTGCTGAATGTTTCTTTTTCCTGTAGAATTACTTGACCAGTGTTTGGTGAATTGGGTCTTTTCAACCTTGGGGGTTATTTATTCGGATTTTTATTCTCTTCATAACATTGGTGGAAAATGTTTGTCTGCTAGAGGGGCAACACATGCTTCTGATCTGAAGATCGACTGACTTCTACTGCCTAAAAAGCAAGTCAGAAAGTACAAACACGGAGGAGGTTAAACAATCATTAAGTATCTAAATGAACTGGGAATTACAGCCCCAGTTTCAAAAGTCTGTCAGATGAATTGAATTCCAGTTCAATTCAGAGTCCTGGTAATTTAGATTTCTATACACTCGAGAGTTTACTAAACTGAATAATGTAATATCGCAAAGAGATGGATGAGCAAGTATGAAAGCTGAGAAAGATGGAAAATTAATGCAGCAGTAATCTGCCGATTCAAGAGCAAATTCAAGTTCCCAGAGCAAATACTTTTCCTATCTGCAATAAATTGTGATATTTGTCTGCTTAGAATCTGTACAAATTGTGAAAACAGCACTTTTTTTTTTTTTCACTGAATGATTTAAAAGAAAAAAGCAGTCTTTTATTCCAAGAATTTTTATGGGAAAATGGAGCAGTCCCAGTGAAGTCTTGCAGTTTCCATTACATTTTTTTCTGTTTCCTCTTAAGCACTAAAAGCACTCACTAAGTTTTGATGTTTCCAGGAATTCTGGAACCAGAATATTTTGTCAAAATTTGAGTTCCAAAAGTAGAATAGATGTTATGTATGCATCTTTTAAAAACAAGTACTGCCAAAGGAAGTTTAGAAAAACTACTGTTTAAAGGAATAGTGATTTAAACAGTATCATTTTCAACCTGTGCACTTTCTATTCAATTTTATGACATTTAACACCATTCTTTACTGATTTCATCCATGTCTTTCTTTTGGGAAAATACACTACTTCGTATTTTTACATAACAGCAAGAACCAGATGGCATGCAATGACAAATTTCTTGAACCAGTGCCATAAAAGTAGCATAATTGATGCTGAACTGACCAAACATTATGTTTAAAATTATAGGCTTCCACTCATGGGTAAATCAAGTTGTCCCTTTATGCTTTTGAATAAGATGATCACCTATTGAATACAGATCTTAGAGCAAGTTTCACTGCATTCAGCTTAATTCACACTCACACAACTGTGGACCATCTTGGAAAGTTAACTCTACTCTTTTACCAATACTTTGTACATTTAGAATAGTTTGGAAGCCTCAGCTCTTCTGTTTCAATTTAACATCTGCTTACGCACCCTTTAATACTAATAATACAATGTTTTCAAGGTAATACAACACCAATATTTCAAATTCTGTGTTATAAAAACGATTTCCAAATTATCGGGGGTTTTCGTTTAGTTTTTTTAAGCAATGTCATTGAAAATCAAACCCCAAAATCTATATTGATCTCACCAGTGCAACAGCAATGCTGCAGCGTCAAGATGCAAGTAGCAAACCAATGTTTTTATTACCATGTCAAGGCAGAGCTGTATTGGCTTGGGTGATCAACAGTGTGCAGGCTAGAAAGGACTTGTGAAATTCTCCATTCATGAGCCCATCAACATAAAGGAAACACAGTATTATTAATGTCTCATAGCAACTCTATTTTTCTCTTAAATGCATTTGTGCAGTGTTGATCCATGCACTCCAATTTTATAATTATTTCATGATAATTCTTTCCTTTTAAATACACGGTCACGCAAATAATACTACTGTCTTGAGAGGAGGGCATGAGGGAAGAATTTGGAGTTTTTAATTAATGTTTCAAAATACTGAAGTGAACTGACACAGGCAACAGAGTGGAGCTGTGACTCAAGCTTTCTCTAGACATACAGATATGTGGGCTAATTTTCAAAACTGACTAAGCATCCAGCGCCTTCCAGCTACAATCTGTAAGTGTTGCTCAAAGTTCAATTTCAAAAATCAGACTAGGTAACTAAAATTGTAAAAGGGACCTGACAGCCCCAAATCAGTCTGAAAAAAACCAAAAGCAACTAACCAAGCATTTGTGGCCCTTGCAAATACTATATCACATGTCCATTAAAAGCAGTATGCTCTAACAACCAACATACTATATGCACAAAACTGGCACAATGAACAAATATACACCATTAGATGGGATCACCCCTTTTTCCCACCAAAAATGGTATCAAAACCAGAGACTTTAACAAGCAGTCAGGTTCAGGATAGCAAGCTCCTTCCTTTCCACTTCTGCTCTAAAGAAGGGAGCAGACTGGACTTGGCCACATCTATCAAAACTCATGCACTGCATTAGCCATAAATGTGACAAGACTCATCACATCAATCAACTAGCCCCAAGGTGTCACATCTTGCTCATCATCAAGACTCCACATCTTGAATGAAGTGAATACAATGTTTTTTAGAATGTGCAAATTCTCACCTCTGTCTGATGTGGAGGAAGATCTGGTGAAAGCAGGGAAAGATACCCCTCAGCCCTATGCTCTTGCCAGCACTCGTAACACTATGACTTTTATTTAGGCTACCTAAAATCTCTGGCCAAATAGATTTGAAAGATGAAGTAGGAGACTCTTGGGTTGTTTGACTATAATCCTGAGTTGCTCTTTTCCCTCCGTTGTCTATATCTATTTGTAGATGGAGCCAACCAACCCTGCACATCCCTGGCATGTGAATAGTTTCCACCAAAATTGTAGCAACTTTTGAAATGTTAGACTTTCCAAAAAGCAGTATGGTTGTTCTAACAGCAGAAGTGATAAATATAATTTGCACTAGTAAAGTGTACTATTAATGCATCACTGAAATACAGAGTATATTCAAAGGAGAAAAATCTCACTTTTGTCTTTCAGAGTCGCATATTTTCATCAGCTTAGAATATACTTCACCAACAGACAGAAGGAAGTATTGACTGCTTCTGCCATGAGCTCTCAGGAAGTGACACTTACTCTGCTACCAGGTCCAAGTTTGCTGATCTTGCTTACGGTGAACTCTGCCTTCAAAGATAACTGTGCATACAGAAAGGCTGAGAGGTCAGAGCAGAAAAAAAACGGTGGATTCTGAAGGTAAATTTAAGTTTATTCACTGAGTTATACAGAGCTTACCGAAGAAGCTCACTGCAAAATTACAGGATGTATTTATGAAGTTTCTATAAAGTATGAAGGTACTCGCTCCTATGCATAATGATAATTTGAGAGGGAAGAATTTACTCATGAGCCAAAAAAAGCTTGAGGAAGTAACAGGAAAATAAAAATACCCTCCAAACCCAAAAATCTTAATTCTGAGTGATGAATGACTTGAAAATCTAATCCTTTTTTGAA
The DNA here is from genome assembly GCA_013396935.1 of Baryphthengus martii. Classification (NCBI taxonomy): domain Eukaryota; kingdom Metazoa; phylum Chordata; class Aves; order Coraciiformes; family Momotidae; genus Baryphthengus; species Baryphthengus martii. Next base: position 150,653 of record VWZK01019033.1, on the reverse strand, counting down.
AGTATTTACTTCCATAACTGACTAAATAGTAGCAAAATTCTTTGAAAAGTCTCCCCCGACTTGTGCGTGTTCCATAACTTGTAAATCTGTCCTAAGCCTCTTTGTCCATTTCTTCATTTTTCCATTTCCTTTCCATTACAGTCATATTTTCCATTTACCACAACAATCTCGTTGGAATATTTAACATTTAGTCTAGAAGTCTCTCTGGATAACAAATCCACACTGAAGTTTGTGGGAATATTCACACTGATGTCTATGGGCAGATGTCTATGAGAGAATACGAAAGTCAGTGCTCCCTTTCATAGATCCAAAGATTAAATCCAGCAAAGCAGTTAAATATTTGCCTGTTTCATTCAGCAAAGAGTACGCCCATCCAAGCCATAAGCAACCTGTTTCTCCAGAATAATGCTGTGGGAAACGGTATCAAAGGCTTTACTGAAGTCCAGATAAACAACATCCACAGGCTCTCCCTCATCCACTAAGTGTATCACCTTGTCATAGAAGGTGATCAAGTTAGTCAAGCAGGACCTGCCTTTGATAAACTAATGCTGACTGGGCCTGATCACCTGGGTGTCCTTTATGTGCTTTGTAATAGCACTCAAGATGATCTACATAACCTTACCTGGCACTGAGGTCAAACTGACAGGCCTATAGTTCCTCAGATCCTCTTTCCAGACCCTGCTCATAGATGGGTGTCACATTTGTTAACCTCCAGTCAAATGGGACCTCCTCAGTTATCCAGGGCTGCTGGTAAATGATGGAAAGTAGCTTGATGAGCACTTCTACCAGCTCCCTCAGTATCCTTTGGTGGATCCCATTCAGTCCCATAGACTTCTATGTGTCTAAGTGGTGTAGTAGGTCATGGACCATTTCCTCTTGGATTATGGGAACTTCATTCTGCTCTCCATCCCTGTCTTCCAGCTCAAGGGGAAAGACACTCAGAGGACAACTGGTCTTACTACTAAAGACTCTGGCAAAGAAGGCATTCAGCCTCAGCCTTTTCCTCAGCCTTGGTCACTGTATTTTCCCCTGCATTCAATACAGGATTGAGAGTCTCCTTAGCCCTCCTTTAGCTGTTAATGTATTTACAGAAACATTTTTCATTGTCTTTTATGACAGCAGCCAGATTAATTTCTAGTTGGGCTTTGGCCCTTCTAATTTTCTCCCCTCTTAATCTCATGTCATCCTTGCAGTCATCCTGAGTTGCCTGTCCCTCCTTCCATAGGCCGTAGACTTTCATTGTCGTCCTGAGTTCCAGCCAAAGTTCTCTTTTCAGTCAGGCCAGACTTCTTCCCCCCAGCTTGTCTTACAGGACTCTGGGACATCCTGCTCCTGCGCCTTCAAGATTTCCCTCCTGAGGACTGCTCAGCCTTTGTCCTTCAGGACTAACTCCCAGGGGACTCTGTCAACCAGTCTCCTAAACAAGTCAAAGTCTGTCCCCTAGAAGCCCAAGGTGACAGTTCTACTGACCCCTCTCCTTACTTCTCCAAGAATTGAAAACTCTACCATTTCATGATCCCTATGCCCAAGACGGCCTCTAAATCTCACTATCACCCACAAGTCCTCTGTGAACAACAGGTCCTACAGGGAACCTTCCCTAGTTGGCTCTCTCAGCTGCATCAGGAAATTATCTTCCACACACTCCAGAAACCTCCCGGACTGTTTCCTCTCTGCTGTATTGTATATCCAGCAAACATCTGGTAAGTTAAAGTCCCCCACAAGAACAAGTAGTAGTGATTGTGAGACTTCTCCCAGATGCTTATGGAATATTTTGTCTGCTTCTTGATCCTGGTTGGGCGATCTATAACAGACTCCAACCATAACATTTGCCTTGTTGGCCTTCCCTCTGATTCTTACACATAGACACTCAACCCTATCATCACCACCGCTATGTTCAAGATAATCAAAGCACCCCCTAACATACAGGACCGCTCTACTGCCTCTACTTTCTGGCCTATCCCTTCTAAAGAGTTTAGAGTGAGAATCATCTCACCATGTTTCCATGATGGCAAGTATGTCAAAGTTTTCCTGATGTACAATGGCTCCCAGTTCCTCCTGTTTGTTGTCCTTGCTGCATGTGCTAGTGTAGACACATGTCAGTTGGACTATCGATCCTGCCACTATTTTGGGGGCAGAAGGCTTAATTCCTACCTGACCATTCCAAGGCACTTAAGTGATTTCTAGTCCATCAATATCCCTTCTGTCTTTACTATCACATGACACTCTGTCCCCTGCCTCCACTGGGATGGCAGACTTAAGGACCTCGCTAGGACACTGTCCCGCAAACACCAATGTGTCACCCCCAGGCTTATCTCTAGCAAGCTTGATTTTATCCCTTTACTCCTTCAAATCTAGTTTAAAGCACTTTTGATGAGTCCTGTCAACTTCTGTGCAAAAATCCTTGTTCCCTTTTGACATGGATGTACCTTGTCTGTCTCTAGCAGGCCTGGTGTCATGTAAACGGACCCATGATCAAAAAAACTGAAGTCCTGTCAGTGACACCAGAATCAGAGCCAGGAATTGATCTGATGGGTCTTCCTGTTTCTTTCCTCATTGCTCCCTGCAACTGGAGGGATAGAGCACTATTTGTGCTCCTGATCCCTTGACCAGCACTACCAATATTCCAAGGAGCAAAAACATAGGCAAGTACAGAAGGATTTCTCCCAGATGCATTCCACCAGCTTCAACCAACAGCAGCTTAGACACATCGGAAGCTGGAAGTTTTACCACTGTGTTTAGTACCTACCAGTGCAATCTCTCATCTCTGCATCTGTCTCATCTCCATTTGAGCAGTTCCATATGGCTCCCACAGCATCACGTGGCAATGAGCTATACATTATGAAAAAGTAGCTTCTGTCTCTCTGATAATTTCACACTGTCTGCTCTTTGCCCTTTTTTTCTAGAGCAAATACCCTTCATTATTATATATCTTTCTGGCCTGTTCTTCCATGAGCATCCCTTTTCCAAACTGGGGCCTTGTGTCCTATTTAGTTTATTCTATGTTCAAGCGGTTCTAATGCTCTGATTACCCCTGCTGTGCCCCTCCCTCATCTAACCCTGGCTGCTTTTAGCAGTTATTCAGTACCATGAACTTGGAAGTAGTATAAAAATGCCTTCTGCTTTGTTCTCAGTTCCTGATAGTCTGCTTGGTGGTGGGCGGGGTTAATATATTTTTCTCTCTCTCTCTGCTGCTACTTCACCATTACCTGATAGCTAAAGTGACTCTAATTTAGAAGTTATCCACTGTACTTGCCTAACTGCTATCACATTATGCTGTGTACATTGCTTTATTCCTATAAAAACAGAATTTTGTCTGTGGGTATTATTTCTCAGATGCTCAGTATACTGACATATATTGCAACTCTTCGTGGTTCATTTAAGTTCTTCCTGTTCTGAATAGATTCATTAAAAACTTCTGTGCCTCACTAATCCCCTGTTTTCCAGACAATTTACCAATAAGTTGAACAGCATCAGTCTCTAAAAGATTTGTACGAAAGTTTGCTTATAGCCTCCCTGTATTGTGGAAGCTGGCCTATTAGTCTTGATTATATTTTCCTGTCTACTGATCAGTTATTAGTTATTATAATAAATTATAAAATGGGTTATCACTTGGCAATTCAGTTTCTTTAAAGTTTTTGTACTTGGGCTACAGCTCCGTTCACATAAGTGTTTGAAGAGCAGTGGTAAATTACTTGCCAAAACCGGTGTCCTTTGATTTTCATCTGTCATTAGCCTGGTCAGACAGTGCTGTTTTAAAACATTAACATTAATATTATCTTTATAAACACAATTAAGGCTGAGTATTAAGAGAGTGTTTTGTGAAGTACACTGGAAGGAAGAAGGAAGTCTCAACTTCACACATGTTATCAGGGCAGCAGACCATTTGAGGTTTTATGTTCTGGAAAATATTCAGGTGAAACATATTGTGAAAATAAACTTTAGAAGATGCAAATGTTCGCAAAACGTCTTCTAGTAGCTACTGTTTAAATGAATTTCTGCCAATATGTCATTTAGGGCAGAAAGGAATCAAAAGTAAAAGCAGCATGTTATTTTACTAACAAGTGGTCAAAGCGTACAAGCAGAAAGACTTCCAGTGAAGTTCACAGCACCAGAAGCAGCAGAGCAACCTGTCCTGCAGTAAGACAGACGTGTGTTGTACCATCAACAATGCACAAACCATATTCATGGCTGGTCTTGTCTGCTCATGTTATTTCAGCAGTCTGGATCACCCTGTCTGAAATTCAGCCCTGTACCACCTAAGCAGCCCTTCAAGCCCTCCAGATGGTATCTCAGATACTAGTCTGCCCTTCAGTCAAATGGTAAAAAATTTAAGTAAGTGATGCATCACAAAAGTCTTGCAGTTGAAACAAACCCACCCCAAAATCCCGCTAAAACAACAACCCCCTAAAAACCCAAACATAAAAACCACCGCCACACACAAACTCTACAACTTGAGACCCAAATACTGACCAACAGTCAGAAGAAGCACTGGAGGTCAAACCAGGGGAGAGAGGAAATTAAATCCAGAAACTGAGTGTCAGTGTCTGTTGTGCAATCTGTTTTCACAGAATCAGCTAAATCTGAATGAGTGCATTCCACTTCAGCTCTTGCTCCTACTGCTGCTATATCCACAGTATCTGGGAAATGACTTAGACATATCTCTGGAGAACAGCATGGGTCCGGTGCTTCCAAAAGGCCAAAGTCGATACATTCATGTGTCAGATAGATGTGCCAGTGTAGCCATCCCAGCTGCACAACACATGATGCGTCAATTGCTTTACATAGGGTGGGTCAGGAAGAGGCTCATTAAAGAGAAACGTTACAGCTCTGCTTGCAACATCTCTGCATCCTTGTCCAGTTCTACACTGAATGAAAAAATGACACTGCTTTAGGAAAAGGATTACTCTGGATGGAGATTGAAATCTGTACAGAATGGCCAGAGCAACTGTCTGGTACCTTAGATACAGGTCTGTCACTGATCATTCATATCATTACTTCATCATTGCAGGAAACAACGTAAATAATTCTGATTTTTTTCTCTAATTGTAATTATAATGAATTATTCTGATGATCAAATTCAGACTATCTTACATAGGTGATGAAAGACAAGAAGGCTCCTTATCCCTGACCACACTTTGCAGTGAGGGAGTCTCAACCAGACAATTTCCTCTATCATGAATTTCAGTCCTGCATGGAAAAGGCCACAATCCCACTCCTTAAAGGAATGCAGAACCTAATTCCCATTGAAAACATGCAGGAAGTTAGATACATAAATGCCCTTCAAATTCAACCTATCTGTAAACAGGGCCTAATCTTTGAGATGGCTTTTTGTGCAGAAGTACGTGGCACCTCTTGAATAAGATGGGCACTGAGACAGCAGGTTTGCAGAGTAAGAAGCCGAAGCGTGGCGTTTCTGGGCAGCATGAACTCACATCTGTGGCCACATTTTTTTGGTGTGTCTGCTGGGAAACAGCACTTGAGGGGAGTGAGTTACATCACATCTTGGGTACTAAATTACTACAACCATTATGGATGCTCCCCTCAGTGGACCTGAAAGCTGTTTCTGAGCAAGCGGAGATATCACCACGTGGCTGTTATAGAAGATAACAGGCTTTCTCTTTTTTCCCATCCTTGACACCTCCATTCTGACTCTTTAATCTGTAAAACACAGTTCAATCCCATCAAATTTAAGAGTGAGAATTATGCACCAGACCTGGAACATACTATACTTCTGTCATACCTGTTTGTACAGAATATGCAACGGCTTCTTTAAAAAAACCTTTAAAACAGAGATAAGACAGTGTTATCCTTCTCTTTATCTGTTTGTTCCTGTTGGAGGGGATTTTATGAGTAATTCACTGCAACAAGAGCCTGAAAGAGGATACCCCCTCCAGTGCCAAACGGTATCTTGGCTAGCCGGGCCTGTCTGTGGTACAAGCCTGTTCAGAAAAAGGAAAGATTTTCACAGTGCTAATCCTCATTACACAGACAATCTGCAGCCCATTTGCTATTCCTTCTTGGCTTTATTTTTAACAGGGCCTTAAAACATATTTTTCCTTAAAATGACAACATTCTTCTGTGCCCTCTTTGTTCGTGGAGCTTTGTGCACTCATAAACAGTTTAAGAGTTCCCTTCACACCTGCGATGCACATGTCTGCCTGTAATAAAGACTCTCTCATCTATCTTTCACTGATAAGAGGACAGTGTTTAAGAAAAGGCACCATCCTTGTGACTGTAATAAAAAAACCAAACCTACCGCACTGACAGTAAGGCCAGCATGCCTGGGGAAGAAGGGAACCTGGCCCACAAAGCTCATTAGAAATCTCCTTTCCGAGGGCCTGAAGGGTATCTATAGTTTTGCTGTCCGGTATTTAAACCCTCCATAACCTGAGTTCATTGAAGTGCACTAATAACAGACACTATATTTCAAGAGAACATCTTCTGTTTGTGAGGCACCTTCATGTATGAAGGTCTTTCAGTATTTTACAAATGTTTTTTAATAAAGCTATCCAAAATCCCTGCCAATCACAGGACCATATATGTGCTTCCCAGTTTGGCAAATTAGGAAAGCAAGCAGGGAAAAACTTTTGAGTTTCAAACTGATTCTTCAAACCACACAATAACCATCCCCCTTCAGCACTCCAACCAGTTGTTTCTTCTATGCTTCCAGTGAAATTCAAAGACAAAAAAAGCTCTTGCATTTTCAATAATAATAACAATAATAATGTATTTTAATTTATAATTTATCTCTGCCTACCACTGTTTTTTAGATAATACTTAAAATGAGATTTTCATGCGCTTGCAGACAAACATGTAGACAAAGAAAGCCTGAGTTTCTACCTCTGAAATTCTTAGAAAATTTTGTGCTATCTAGCACATTTTACATATTTGCACAATACCAAAATTTAGAACCTCCTATTTCCTTTATAATGACAGATAAATCTTCTTTACCATTTTAATCACTTCTCTAGAGAAATGAAGTGACAGAGTCTTCTTTATCCTCCCTTCTGGTCTTGAAGTTGGAGCAGAGAAGCCTGGGGGGAAGGCAAGCAGACCTGTGACTCCTTTGCAACTGGCAAACTCTGTTCAAAGGCACAAGGAAGGAGCCTATGCCATCCCAAGGTTTTGTTCCATCCTTTCTTGACCTCCCTGGACCCTGTGTTCCTTATTTGGAAAATCATGTCAGAAATGCTTTCCAATTAGCACAATCTGAGCTATGCTAAGGCCATTCCACTACTCAAAACTTGCTCAGAAAAGTGCCCCCGTGGGGAGTGGATCAGCACGCATTAGACTGCAGTGCTGTGACTTCTCTTGTCATCTGCCTCATGCTGGTTATACTCTGCTTGCTCTGACATCACTGGCTGGTCCCCAGCGCCAAGGTCTCAGTTGAAGGAAACCCCTAAATGAGCCTAACAACAGGACAGTTTGGGATCAGCAAGAATTTCCCAGGCTCTTTCAGCTTAAGCACTGGTACAAAGTCTGAGACCAATTTCCCTCCACAGAGAAAAACTTAATCTCTGGTTAGACAACAGCACACACTACAATTTGATACTTAATAAATTGTTGTGAAGCTATAATACAAGTATTCACTTGGTCACTTATCCTTTTAGCAATAACAAACAATTGGGACTGAAGTTCAGTTGCAATTTGTTGCAGCTGCTGTGGCAAGGACCCCCTCAGAAAGTAATTTCCAGAGGATTCTTCTTGTTAAAAAGCCATTTCCTTGGCGAGGAGTTGAATGTCTGGAAGATAGCAATGGGGAAAAAAGCAAGCACAGAAGTTTACAAGCATTCCTGAAGAGCATTTTTAAAACCCTGTATTTACTCAAACAATTACAAAAACATTGTATGTTGTTAAGCAGTTTAGCCCCTTGACCAAAAAATAAAGTAGACTTTTAAGCCTAACTTGATAGGCAGTTTTCTCATTAGCACAAAGACGACATTTGAGGCAGCATCAACACTTGGCTCCACCCTGGAGAAAGTGTGGAGAGAGGATGGCATCCTCCTGTCTTTCTGGTCCTTCCACCGCTCCTGGGATTTCCATTCTTCTTTTCTGATCTACATACACTTTCTCTCCCCACAACAGTAGTTGGTTGAACGACTTGGTTATAAATAATATGTGTTGCAAATGTAGTTTTGTTGGGAGTAACAGGAAATAAAAGGGTCTGGAAGAACAACTTCCAGTCTCACTGGGCAACCCCATAGTGTTCGAATCACACATGATGGCATGTGGCTGGTTATGTGGGTCAGGTGGCATCATTACTACTACCTGAGTGGATGACAAACTGAAATTTAAGAATGACAAGTCTAGTAAAATTTTCAGGCTATGCTAAGTACATGAAACAGTCTTCATATTTACTTGGTGGCTCTCATCAACCCAGGTAGTTAATGAGATAATACTCCCCCATCTCCAAAAGTAGACTAATGATGCCAGGCTGTTAATCTCTGTGAACACTCAGTAATTTATCATCAGGTATCACACCAGCCACGCCACTTTCTCTAGCCTGACAAATGGTCCCTCTCTCTCCTGGTGCAAACATAGCAGAGTAGCCAGCTCTTTCTTTCCTTCTGCTTCTTCCATTATTATTATCCATACTGGGCCTGACCCATAGCAGCCCTCATAGTGCTGTGCTTTGTACTGGGAGCTAGAAAGGTGTTGATAACACACTAGTGTTGTGGCTACTGCTGAGCAGGGCTCACACAGCACCAAGGTTGTTTTTCCACATTCCCCTCGCAGTGGGATGAGGTGGACAAGATCTTGGGNTTAACCTACAGGTTTCATCTTATTTTCTCCTCCTGGTGCAGCTGAGAGGGGGAGGGCAGGGGGGCATGATAGAGCAGNGTGTTGTGGCTACTGCTGAGCAGGGCTCACACAGCACCAAGGTTGTTTTTCCACATTCCCCTCGCAGTGGGATGAGGTGGACAAGATCTTGGGAAGGGACACAATGGGGACAGCTGACCTAAACTGCCCAAAGGGATATTTCATACTGTATGACATCAGCTCGATATTAATGCTAGAAAAAAGCGGG